>VDFB02047230.1:395200828-395499708 GCA_007258455.2 Sequoia sempervirens
ATATAATATTATGTGATAACTTTTTTAGCTGGGAGGACAAATTTTGTTGATGATTAAGCCATGGCACTCAGATTTCAACCCTGCTTATGAAACTTTTAACAAGATCCTGATTTGGGTTCGACTACCTAATCTTCCCCTCCACCTTTGGAGTGATTCTCTTTTGGAAGATGTGGGCGAAGCCCTTGGTGATTTTTGGTTGGTGGATGACAAATCTTCTGACATTCTTCATTCCACCTTTTCCCGTATACTAGTTGAAATTGATGTTTCAAAAGGACTACCTACGAAGGTTTTGCTTAAATGTTCTAAGGGTTCTTGGATCCAATCTTTGGATTATGAAGGGATCCTCTTCTGGCGTAGAAGGTGTTTTAAAACAAGAAATGCTACGGCACAATGTTGATTTGAGAAAAAAGCTAAGAAGGCTACTTGGTGGAATGGTGCTTCACAAAAAAATTATATGGTTGAGAAGAAATATGATCAACATAGGAGTTTTCTTGAGGTGGTTTCTTCTGAATCACAGGGTCTTGGGGCATCCCCTCTAAATGTCTCAAATGGTGTGGCTACTATGGTTACCCCTATTGAGCAAGTGACTAGGTCTCAGATGACCAGTCCTGGAGATAGCGCCACGACTTCCATGTTTGGTGGCTCTTCAAATAAGTCTGTGTCTGTACAAAGGAATAAAAATGAAATCTCTAAGACTATGGCGGTAGGCATTCATCTTTAGGATAATAGTGAGCTGGTGTGGCTTGATAAGGTAGCGCAAGTGGAAGAAGGTTGAATTACTGTAAAGAGTAAGAAAGAAAAAATATCTAGGCCTTATTTTGATATGACTCTCTGCTCCCACAAAAATAGTGCTAAATGTAAATCTTGATGGGTCTTGTTTGGGAGCTGGTTTTTGGCTAGTTGTAGGTTGTCTTTTCTACAGCCTTTTTCTTGTTTGTAAAGGGTTTCGAGTCCCTTCAAAACCTACTTTCACCTATATCAAAAACTCACTTTCCAATGCAGTTTACATAAATAATTTATAAGGAGGTTTGTAACGGTGCTTTTAAAAGGAAAAATAGGGGTTTCACAGTTAACAACACTACTAAACAACATAGCTTATAACCTATAAACATACATTTTTTGCTAAATGGATGCATAAACATGAGGAAAGTTTGCAAGGAAAAATGAATTTTCACAAGATAAACTAATCAACCATTAATTGCATACCATGAAACATGAAGAGAGAAGATAAAAATGCTCTAATTTATTAATTCAAAGTGCTTACTGTATAATAGGCCCATTTGAGTTACAATACTACTCCATGAAAATAGCTCCAAGAAAACAAAGCTATCCTGCTACTGGAAAAGAAAGAACTCCCTCAAAATGTTCAAAATGAACATACTTAAGCAAAAACCCACCAAAACCCCTCACAGAAGTGCTTCCAGAAGATTATGGTTGTATACAATAGAAAAGGCCAAAAAGAACCCTCTAGAAACCCTCCAAATTGTCCTCCACATGAAGAAAACTTAAGCCAAGTCATTAGTCAAACAAAAAATGTGACAAAAATGCCTCCAAATAGCCCCTTTTCCACTAAAATCATTCAAAATAGCCTCTCACACATCCCTCATGTTTGCAAGTCATCATTGGTCTTCACACAAGTCTTGACCCACATTCTCCTCATGCAATATGTGTGTTTTTGAAAATACAAGACTCTAAAAAGCATTAAAGATAATAATCTTGATTAAGTGATTCATAAAACATCACTTAACCAAGTCATTTTACATTTCAAAGCATACAATAAGGGGCCCACCATCTCATTGAATTGTATTACATTTGCACTAAAAAAGAAATAATAAAAGTGATTTTCAAATCACTTAAATGATATTTATACATTGAAATAAAATGCAACATATAATGTCATACCTAAATGCTTTCAAAATCATCCAAGGAACTTGACCATCTCCACTTACTTCATTATACATTTTAGTCCATACATGGTCAATATTCACTGGTTTGCAAAGGCATCATAAAGCTTCAAAATACTTGTCCAATATGGGTCACCTCCAAATTTCTTGGAAAGCATATTCCAAGTCACATGATTATTGATAAAAAAACAAGGCATCACATGTGTTGTATTGGCACACTCAATACGTTGTATTGTTTGAGGACTTAGGACTTGGAAAAGGTTTTGAAACAAAGGGGAAACACTTAAGGCATAACATTTCTAAGTCAATAACACAAGTTTCAGCCCCCATGCATTAACACATGCTTTCAATTTTAAAAAACATGGGAAGAAAATCCCATCCCCAATGAATAGGGTCAAACCCTGATCATGAAAAGACTTAAAATTCAATGGAAAACACCATCATTTTGTCATTGAACTTTCTGGAGAACAGATGTTGCCATAGTGGGGTTTGAGTAAACACATAAATTGAGGTTTTTAGCCAATTCAGCCAAATTTCTAATGAAATCTTGCATGTAATAGCAGGTAAATGAATTCATTGGCATGAAATCTACATTTTTTCCACTTTTTGGATCTATTTGATGTGTAAAGGCCACGACCTATAGAGTATCTCTGACTACTTTGTTGTGATTTTCTTTTATGTGGTTACTTCCTTTGCTTTTACAGCCACCATGAGAATCTTGAATGAAGCTTTCAATAAAAGAAAAAGCTTGAATGTTGCAAAAAATGTGTGAGAAAAAGCTCCAGGTGAGTTAAATCGACTCCATTCTCGTTGAGTCTAAGCAAAAGAAACCCATATTTTGTTTCTACCTTGAGAATAAAGCATAAAAATCTTGTTTCCTCTATGCATTTGTTAATGAGGACACTCCATTTTGTTTCCTTGTTTCTTTCATGAAGAAAAAAAACTTTTTGGCTGCAACCATGGATAGAAAATAGTGTGTTTTTATATGTGGCCTTGTTTCATTTGAAAAACCCATAATGTTTCTTTGATTCTCCTCTATATTAGCAAATTTCTTAACAACTCAGATGGAATTTTGATACATAGAAGAAGAAAGATCACTTGTGAGCTCAACCTTCATTTTGAAAACTAGGTTTCCTCTGTATTCACAATTTCTGTTCTATTTTCACCATAATTACAAAACCCATGCTTTGGGTTTTCTGTAGCATATATATTTATGAATCTGCAACTGCTTTTCAAAAGAACCCAAGTGGGTTTCTTGATTTCTTGAAGAAATTCAGATTTATTGTATCAGGCCATTGGGCTTTTGTAAATGTAGACACATAAAAATGACCTAGGCTTGCAAGCTATACTTTAACCACTTTCGTCCTAGCATAATTATGACATTTAATTATGTCCTTGGTCCACATTCAACTATTAATTAAATAATTTATAATTGTTTAATTAATTCATGTCTTTGTATTCTTCACAATTATTAAATAAATAAATTTTATTTATCTATTAAATACGTCATTAATTGTCTAAGTCTTCCCTTAATTAAATAAATTTCTTAATTTATTTAATTACCCTTCATCATATATTTCTTCCTGATTATTAAATAAATAAGTTTTATTTATTTATTTATTTAATATGTCACTAATTCTCATAATTAAATGAAGTGAATAATTTATTTAATTAATTAATCTTATCTGCTAAATAATTTAATTTTAATTATTTAATGTCTAAATTATTCCTCTCATTTTAAAATAAATAAAATTATTTAAAATGTTACTTGATTTTTAAATCTCATTTACCACTTGGCAATGAATCCAAATCTTGATTATTTATTATTAATAAAATTCACATTTGGAATTAATTTAATTCCAAATTGGTAACTTTCCCTCCACGATAGATTTGATCTGACACATTTGATCTTCTTAGATGGCATCTTGACTGCTTGATTAATGATTTTTCCCTAACCCTAATTAGGGATTATCAGATTTAATCTGAGCCTCTGATTTTAGGTCTTAGTCAGAAGTCAATCTCACTCGTCCATTCAAAATGGCATTTTGTATAAAATGTCATTTTCCTCTCATTTGACAGCATCATTAATGTACATATACATAATAATGCACATTGACACATAGACACATTACACATTTAGGCATTTGAGACACATTCTAGATGTTTTGTATAGCAATTCGTAGCATTTATTTTCTTTTATTTGATTAAGTCTCCTAGCATGTTTAGACATTGTTCAATCATAGTCATAGGCATTGCATATTTTCAAATCCTTCAAATCTTGGTGTAGGACTTCTAGATATTTATTTTATTGCCTGTGTTCTAATCTGAGGGCAATATGTCAACTAAAATAGTTTGTAAGGTGTTAACCATGGAAGTCTTGTATTTATAGGTATAATCCTTCGTTGTTTTCTTCCCTTCTTTGTGTTTTGTAATTACTTCTGCTTTTGCCTTTTATCGATTCAAGCAATACTGAATCAAACTCTCTAAAAATAACCCTAAGTTACAAGTACACCTTCCTTTTTCTTCAATATGTAGCAAGGTTGTTTCACATTTTAAAACCCCATGTGGGTCTTCCATATTTTGTAAAAACAAAGGTTTACTTGGCCACGACCTGTCATGAAATGGTTTCCATTTGTTATTTATGTAGGATGTTCACCATATTAGCCTTTGCATTAGCTTCTCATGGTGAACCCAGATGGGTCTTTTCAATTTGAAAGAAAAATCTGATTTTGTTGCAAAATGATTCAAAGCCATTGTACAGTGTGAGCCTAACCCAAAGGCATTGTACATCCTTTCCATTCCTTTATGAAATATATTTTTTCTTATACTTTGATGCTCTTAGATTGCATCTGCCAGCTCAAGGACCCCTTTTAATGGTTGCTCCATTGTTCCTATAGCACTGCCATTTCAATGGTTGCACAACTTTGTTCACTACAACTATGCTCTCAAGTCTAAACTCTAGTCATAGGGTGTATGACTATCCTTTCCTAGTGTTTGACTTCATTTCCAACTTAGAAAACATTCCCCTCTCTAATGAGTGGACTATTCATCATCATTCCAAAAACTCTACATCACAATGAAATGAACTAAGAATGCTTGTTGCCACTATCATATGACTAAGTTTTAATAGAGTGACCTTTGGTTTATTGCTATCATTATTATAGACTCATAAAGCATTCATTATTGCCACTAATGTACTTAGGTTGTTAAACAGTTATGAATGGAATTTTCTTTACGTCTTTGTCATTTGAATATTATCATGACATATATCTAATCTCATCCAAGCTGTTAGCTTCTACTATTGGAAGACCACTACTATACTAGCGGCATTAAATCACATCAAGATCCTTGTGTATCATCTTCAAAGTTCTTGAATGAATTGTGTAAGAAACCTACAAGGCACTTCAACATTGTCTCTTTCTAGAAAAAGACTACCTCAATAATGCTACAATGACCTCATTCATGCAATTGATAAGGACTACCCTTTAATGGTTTCAGTTGAACCATCACCTTTGCTTATTCAATTTTTCCTTAAAGACCTTGTCATGAAATCCTCTTGAGACTTTCCTTGGTTTTTCTTAGTATTTCTCTACTCACCATAGGACTGCCATGATAAAAAAACATCAGTCATTTCCTACATATGGTCCCTTGGTTGTCCCTTGGTGTCTCCACATGTCTAACTTTGATTGTGAGCCAAAATTTCTTTTGACTACTACTTTTTTTGTGTTTTATAGACTTCTCTAGTGGTAAAGATTGACATGAAATTCCTTGAACCTGTAGTTCAGTCTTCTTCTTCCTTTTTACTAATCTTGACTAGCATTGAAATTTCTTTCTTTGCATAGGTTTGTAACTTGGTAATAGGTTGCTTTCTACTGCAATATATTTTCATATTGGTGGATGAAATGCTAGGGTTTGACTATATTGACTGTCCTTTACTTATGCTCTGACCTTGTTGTGAATGGATTGTATTTCATGTCCTCTAATGATCATGCTTATTCTTGAATTTTCATGTAGAGACACCATCACAATAGCATCCTTTTGATGGAAGTGCCATAAATACTTTATTTATGTAGTCATAAATGTTGCTATTGATTCAAAGTCTTCATAATGCAACACAAAGTAAGATTGTAAGAGTTATTTCCATCTGTGTGACTATACCTTGCATTATAATGCTTAGTCACAGTTTATCATTCAGTACCATAGTGAAAACATGGTTCACTTTCTCCCTTAATGGAGGAAGTGACTACCCTTGTTGTCATGTAGCATACATTTATGATTGTTTCCCTTCCACAAGGTTCTTTTTCAGATTCCATCACATTTGTTATCTTTTGGTTATGTGCAATAAATACACACTATCTCCTCACTTTAATTTTAGTGGGCAGCCACATGTCACCTATGTTGGTGACCTGAAAGCTCACCTTCCTATGTGATGTGTGGTTGTCCAATAGGGTTACAATGAGAGGGACCTGACAATATCTTGGACTGCTCCCTCATTGTTTAAGAGATGCATAATTGAGCTTGATGCATCTATGATTGCACTTTATGCATCTAGGAAACCACTTCTTTTATAAAAAAAATAATGGATCTACTTAAGAAGATTGAAGGACATATCAACAAAATGTGTTGCATCTTTTGAATCTGATAATGAAAGTTGATCAACTGGTGTGATTCCATATTGATTTAATGCATTAATAATAGATATATTTTTTATCAAGTTGCTCAGTTTCCTTTTTCCTTCAAAGCATGTTGAACTCTACCCTTGTGGGAGCCACATTTACCCCACATGTATTTAACTGAATTAGAACAATAACCAGACTTGTCCTAAATTTGCACATGAAGCAAATAAGTTAGAAAATAGATGCATATTTTGGATGTTTTTGATGACTTCAATGTTTTCTAGGACATCTAAGGTTTGCATGCTTATTTAATGCACTTATGGATCGATTTATACATGCATAGGTAGGTGTTTATGTAAGGATTGATATTTTTCATTGCTTAGAGCCTCGCTCTAATATCATTGTGTTTTCATATGCAGGAACTAGGAGCACTATGAAGCTGTGAAGGACACAAGCAAGTTGGGGGCAGCAGTAGCAAGGCAAGTAGGAAACATTGCAACCAGTCATTTTTAGGCAATGACTAGTCTCTATTCTTATATGCACATTGTTTTTTACTTATTCATTTATAAATTGTTTCATATTTCCATGGAATAAGTAAAGTTAGTCCCTTGGCTTGTGAGGGACATGTACATTTCACGATGATCAATAAAAGATTACATTTGTACACATATGATTCTATTTTTTCATTTGTCCTAATTGCAACATTGGAATAAAAAATGTAATCAATTTCATTTGACAACTTATCATGCATATGGAACTTAGCAGTCTCATGGTTTATCTTTTAAATGTTTAAATGAACAACACAAAAAAAAAACACTAAACCTGATTTCAGCTAAAAGCTAAAAATCAAGTAACAATAATGTTCTCACGTTTTATGAATGTATTCACAAAACATGAGTGTGTTATAACATGCTCACATTTTGGTTTGCATTAAAAAAAATTCTATTCTTTTTTCTCTTTCTTCCTTTTTTTTAAGGAAACTACATACATGAAATAAACATTATATTTACATATGGAAATTTACTTTCTTATACTTTAAGTTATATTTCATGTATATAGTTTCAGGATGTTTGAGAGTAGTTTCAAATCTATAAGAGTTATAATAAAAATTCTAGTTTTTGGAAGATCTTAAATAATTTTTTAGATTTAGTCAAATTTCAATAATCTCTATGTTAAATTTCAATAATCAAAAGGTCAAATTTTAGTAATTAGTAAGTTGTATAATATTTCTCTCTCACACTCTTTACCTCTCTCACTCTCTCTTTCTCTCTTTAATTCTCTTTATCTTGCCATTCTCTCTCCCCCCCCCTCTATACTTCTCTCCCTCTCCCTCTCCCTCTCCCTCTCTCTTTGTCTCTCTCTATCTCACCTATTAGAAAGCAAGATCTAAAATGCAAACCAGAAAATACCTTCCACAAGAGAAAAAAAATTGCATGAAGATGTGCAAATGAATAATATTTAGGAATTCAATAATTACAAGAGATGAGGCTTGCTTATAAAGGAAAGCATGCACAACCCTAATATTATCTTGATCAAAAAGATAGCTCAACAAGATAAGGATGTCTAACTATAACCTAGGAATTAAATAAATACCTAAGTAAACTTATGAAAGTGTAATTAAATAATTAATTACACCAACACCCCCCCATAAGTGCAACTTAGGGAGAATCAATTTATTATGCAAATGGTGCAAAGATGCAAAAGATGGTACCCATTTACAAATGCAATGAAAGAGGAAGAGGAGAAAACCTAGTGGGACAAAACCCTCCCTCAATGAGATGACCTATTGCAAAGAAGCACTGGAAGAAATTTGATGGAGTAACACTAAAATCCTTAATCCAACAAGCAAGGAAAGATACCTTTGTTTACAAGAAACCATAGCAGAATCATAATAATGCAACAATAGACCCGATGCTAGGGAACATTGGAAAACTCACATACTGGATCAACCATAGAATCTATGAAGCAATAGTAGATGAAAAAGATTCCCTCCATAAGATGGAATGATATGATGACTAAATCTAGAAGCCATGTATCTCAATGTTGATGTCAAACTGTGAATAAAACTACTCCATGGGAACAAGTACCATAAAGATTCTAGAACATTAACCATAAAATGAATGGCCCTCAAACTGAGATGTGACCCACTGCAAATCAATAAACATAGGCTCTCGATTTGAGATGTGAACTGATGTGAACCAAAATGTGTCTAGCTATGAACAAGATGAGGCAAAGAGAATCAATATAATCTAGATACAACTCATGTGAGTTGTCATCAATATGAAGATGAGATTAAAGTGCATGCAATGCAACTACACTCTAATCAAATTATTATGCAAGAAACCCCCCTAATGGAACTTTATATAAGTTCATTTATTACAATACCCAATGATTGTAAAAGGAGAGCATGCAAAAACTAAAGAGAAAATGCAAAGCTAGTGCATGCACAAACTGATGTTCACATTTTCCTACATGATTAAAAATATCCTCAAATTTGTGTAGATGAAAAAATCTGAAAAAATGGCCAACACCAATGTGAAGTGCTTGAAACTAGCTTTCTATCAATATCTTGGTTGCCAAAAACTGACACCTTTGCCAAAAGTTATGAATTTTTCAAAAAGGCTGAATATAGCTTGCAGGATTAAGGTTTCTAGCAAAAGAAAAGTTTACTTTTGATTTGATTTCTGAAAAATTTGTTCACAATGAGTGGAACAAAAACAAAAACCTAGAAATATTTTGAAGCTAAAAGAAAAACTCAAAAATCATTTTTGGATCTAGCAAGCAAAAGATAAAAATAATTTTTTTTTAACCTTTAGCTAGTAGAAAAAATGATGCACGCTACTTTTTGTATAGCAGGTTTCTCTAGATCCATGCAAGATATAAAAAATATAAAAGATACCTAGATTGTATTTTGACCTTGGCTACAAAACACATAAATCATTTTTCTACAACTAAGTGGAAGCTAGATTTCTAAAGCAAAAGTGAAAAATGGCTCCAATTGAAATGGCTTGCATCAAATCCTTGATAAAATAAAAGTCAATCATGAATTTTTCCAGCGCTTTGAATCCAATGGAGATGCCCGATCTAATCCAAAACGCTCTAGAAATAAACTCAAGGCATAAAAGCCTCGAGGAACCCCAAATGTGCTCTATAATGAATTTCTCTAAAAAACTAAGAAGGGGTTGCAAATCAAGGCTATGATACCATGTTAGAAACTAAGATCTGAAATGCAAACTAGAAAATATCTTCCACAAGAGAAAAACAAAAAAGCAGAACAATTTTCATGAAGATGTGCAAATGAATAATATTCAGGAATTCAATAATTACAAGAGATGAGGCTTGCTTATAAAGGCAACCATGCACAACCCTAATCTTATCTTGAGAAAAAAGATAGCTCAACAAGATAAGGATGTCTAACTATAACCTAGGAATTAAATAAATATCTAAGTAAACTTATGAAAGTGTAATTAAATAATTAATTACACCAACATCACCTATGTCTCCCCCTACCTCTTTCCCTTTGTACTCTGTCTATGTAACACTCTCTCATATCCCTTTGTCCCTCCCCTCGACTCTACCTCTCATTTCTTCTCTACTTATCTTTATCTTCCCTTGCCCTATCTCTACCTACCTATCCTTCCATCACACTCTCTCTCTATCTCACCTATGTCTCCCTCCCTACCTTTTTCCCTTTCTACTCTATATCTCTCCTCTCCCTCCCTCTACCTATCTCTCTCTCTCTCTCTCTCTCTCCCTCTCTTCCCCCTTCTTTCTCTCTCACTCACTCCTCTCTATCTAACCTCCCTATATCTCTACCTCTCCTTCCATATCTACTTATCTTTATATCCCTTTCCCTCTCTCTACATACCTCCCTTCTCATCACTCTCTCCTCTATCTCACTCCATGTCTCTCTACCCATTTCCTCTCTCTCTCTCTCTCTATCTCTCCCTCCTAATGTCTCAGTATTGAGGGTATAGGGCTAAGTGTATAAGGTATAGAGCTTAGGTTTAGGATATTGGGTATAGGGTTGATGGTATTGGGTTTAGGGTACAAGGTTAAATGTAGGGTTTAGGGTTTAAGTAAAGGGTTAAGGGTATAAAGTTAATATTATAGGGTATAGGGATTGGGGTTTAAGATATTGGGTATAGGGTTAAGGGTTGAGAGTGTAGGGTTTAAGGAATAAGTATAGGGTTGAGGGATAATGTTCAAGGTTTAGGGTATAAGGTTGAGGGTATAGGGATGAGGTTTGAGGGTGTAGGGATTAGGGTTTAAGGAATAGGTTTGACAGTTGAGGGATAGTGTCTAGGGTTGATGGTATAAGGTTAATTGTATAAGATATAGGGATTATGGTTTAGGATATTTGGTATAAGGTTGAGGGTTTAGGGTACAAGGTTGAATGTAGGGTTGAGGGTATAAGACTGTAAGTGTATAGGGTATAGGGATTAGGGTTTAGGATATCGGGTATAGGTTTTAGGGTGTAGGGTTTAGGATATAAGGTATAGGGTTAAGGGTTGAGATTTTTGGGTTTATGGTATAAGTATAGGGTTAATGGATAATGTTTAGGGTTTATGGTATAGGGTATAGGGATGAGGGTTGAGGGTGTAGGGTTTAGGGTTTAAGGTATAGGTTTGAGGGTTGAGGAATAGTGTTCAGGGTTGAGGGTATAGGGTTAAGTATATAGGGTATAGGGATTAGGGTTTAGGATATTAGGTATAGGGTATTTCAAGTATGAGAAGATTGGTGTTGTAATTGATATCAACAAGCCTGTGTTGTCATTAATGAGTAGAAGATTGTTGAAAGAGTGTGTGTAGTTGTTGGTGTTGACTATGCTTTGATTAGTTGAATTATGTTGTCATTGGTAAGCTATTGGTGTCAACCTCGTGTTTCCTTGATAAGCTTTTATCTATGGATGTATGATTGAGTTGCTAGGTTTCAATTAGTTTTAGAAGTACTGAAGATGATAAGGATGTGTCTTTGGTTCTTGGTTTCTAATTTCTTTTGAGAAAATTTGATAAAAAGAGGAAACAATGAGTTGTAGTGTTATTTTGGGTTGCAGATTAGCTTCTTTTCATTTCTTCTAGGTTGAAGATCTATTGATGCATTTTGAATATGTTGATCAAAGGCGTTCATAGGTGTTGTATTCAAAATTTGGTGTTTTGAATTATTGTGTAGAAGAATTTGTGTTCATCAATATGTGAATTGTGTATTGTAGAGTTGTCTGAGAGAATTGTTTGTGTTTCACATTTCTCTATAGAGTGGTTTTAGGTCTTGCAAATTTGAAAGCACATTTATAGTGTTGGTATCTTTCTTCAATTGAAGTGTTTTGAGGTTTGGTGCTTCAGAAGTTGGTATCTTGAGTTACAGTGTACTGGGTGTGTACATTCTTTAGATGAAAGTTGTTGCAAAGGAGTCTATTGGATTTTAGGGTGTTTATGGAATATTCCAAATCATTTTCAAGTGACATTTGTCTATGAGTTGTTGGATTGAAGGAAGCATGTACTTAAAAGTTTAGTGGTGTCTACATGGGTAACAACCAACCTTGGTGTTTACACTAATTGCAATGGATGTTTATTATTTGTAGAGGCATGATGTAGTGTGGTGTTATAGATTTGGGTCCTAGATAAGGTGTGGTGTGATCATCTTCCACTTTTATCCACCACATAAGTGTTTTGGCATCAACCTAGCTTTAATTTACATGGTTGATGTGCATAGCCACCCTTGGAGAATGGTTTCAAGGTTGGAGATGGTATAAATATGAGTTCATGAGTTGTTGATGAATGATAAGATAGAAAAGATAGTTGTGAATGATATGAAGTGTAGAGTTGTAAGGTGTGAATTTGAGAAGTGCAATGCAAGATTTCATGTGTTAGATCACTGAACCCAATGAGTATAGGGTTTATAAAATTCATCAAAGATACTATGAAGGAGTTGGTGATATTGTGGTGGATTTTATTGTTGCATTGAGATGGTTTTCTCACTGTAACATTCTTCTCTATCTCCTTTTCTATTCTGGTAGTGAGCATATCTTTCTCTTGGGCAGTGAGCCCTCCGACAATGAGCCCTAGTGTATTCGGTGTTGATATTACTTATATCATGAGCTAATCCTCACCATGGTTTTCCCATCTTGGGTTTTCCATGTAAATCTGGTGTTATCTTATGCATTGTGTTGATTTATTTTAGTTTTTTTTATTTTTCTTTCATGCTAAATAATTATAACAAATTAAGGGTTAATTGAATGAATGTGGATCTAAATGTTTGTGAGTGCTTGGAAGTATTAAGATACAAATGATTCACCCCCCTCTTAGTTGTCTTTTACATTCAACAATTGGTATTAGAGCAAGGTTCCTTGTAAGAAAAGCTTAACCGCTTGAGATAGATCTGGGATAGTGCACAAGAAGGAGACCCCTGTATTTTATGGAACAAATTATGCATTTTGGAAGACAAGGATGGTAGGTTTTATAGTTTATCTTGGATATGATGTTTGGAATTTTGTTAAGAATAGACATACTATGCCTACAAATGGTTTGAGCACAAATAATGAGATCAAGGCCTATGAAAACAATGGTAAAGCAAGGTATGCTCTCTTAAATGGTCTTGCTAATTATGAGTTAGTGAAAGTTATGAATCTAAAAACTACTAGAGAAATTTTGGTAAAGTTAGAAAGCATTTATCAAGGAGATGATAAGATCAAACAAGAAAAGATGCAAAATATAAAGATCATGTTTGAGAACTTGTAGATGTTTGAATAAGAAAAAATTACAAGCTACATGCAAAGGGTAGATGAAGTTGTCAACTCCATTAGAGGTCTTGGTGGAAAACTCAAAGAACTAGAAGTGGTAAAGAAAATTCTCAAAACTCTTCCTAAATCTTATAGTCATAAAGTTTTTTCTATTGAGGAATTTACAAATCTAAATAAATGTACCAAAGATAAATTATATTGTTCTTTAACTACTTTTGAGATGAAATAATTTGGTACAAATAGTGGTGCAAAAGTTGAGACTAGTTTTAAGGTTGGAAAATCATAGGAGGTTAAGGAGTTAGATCAAGATAATTTTAATGATGTGGAAGCCAAAACTTTTGGTAGAATGAAGAAGGGTACTATTAAGTATAGTGGTAAGTTAAATTTCAATTCTTTTAGCTGTGGAAAGATAGGTCATTATGCTTCAAGATGTCCAAACAAATATTTGAATAACAAAAATAAGGAGAACAAAGGTAAGATGATTAAGAAAAGTTATTATGTTAGAGAAGATGCAAGTATTTTTTATAATGAATATGATTATGGAGATGATGGTAATGAATTCTTGTTCATGGATTTAAAAGATGAATCTATTTCTGCTAACTTTGAGAGATGTGTGAAGGATAGCCCTCCAAAGAAAAAGGATAAGACTAAAGGTACTTTAGTATCTAATTTTCATGCTATATAGGAGAAGAACTATTGGATCATTGATAGTGGATGCTCTAATCATATGATTGGTGACAAGAGTAAGTTTTTTAGACTTAATATGATGGAGGATGTGTTAGATTTGGTGATGATACATCTACTAAGATATGTGGAAATGGTTCTATTAGTTTTGATGGCAAGAATAATACTAATTAAGTATACTATGTTAAGGGTTTAAGGTATAACCTCTTGAGTGTTGGAAAATGGTATAGAAAAGGATACAGTCTTATGTTTTAGGATGAGGGATGTGATATCAAAAAAGGCCCCAAGATTGTGATTATTGCTGGAAGAACAAAAGATGGAAATGTTTATCAAATTAAGAGTTTTGATAGTCATTACTTTATGACTCGGACCAACAAAAGTTGGCTATGGAATAGAAGAATGTGTCACATCAATTTTGATAGCCTAGTGAGGATAAGTTCAGTTCAAGCTATGAGAGATCTAACAAAGATTACAAAGCCTATCAATGATGTGTGTAAGGAATGTCAAACTAGAAAGAAAGTAAGAAGAAGCTTCAAATTCAAAGAATGATCTACTACCAAACTATTGGAATTGATATATAAAAATATTTTTGGTCCTATAAGAGTAAGAATTCTTCAAGGTGACAGGTATTTCATGCTTTTGATTACATAAAAATATTTTTGATCCTATAAGAGTAAGAATTCTTCAAGGTGATAGGTATTTCTTGATTTTGATCGATGATTATTCTAGAATGACATGGGTTACTTTTCTCAAAGAAAAATCAGAAGCTCTAGATAAGTTTAAATCATTCAAAGTTGTGGTTGAGAATGAAATGGATATGACAATCAAATTTTTGAGGTTTGATAGAGGTGGAGATTTCACCTCTAATGAGTTTAACATATTTTGTGAGAATCATTGCATAAAGAGGCACTTGTCTACCCCTAGGACTCCTCAACAAAATGGACTGGTTGAAAGAAAGAATATGACTATTCAAGAAGTTACAAGCATAATGATGAAAGAAAAAAATCTATCAGAAGTCTATTCGGAAGCAATTCATACTACTATTTATATACTTAATAGAGTTCAAGCAATAGAAAACAACACAAAGACTCCCTATGAGCTATGTTAAACATAGGGGAATAGGTGACCTGTATGTTTTGAATGGGGGTAATGCACCTATTTTCCCTAGTTCATTAGGAAAAAGAGATCCCCTAGGGAAAGATTAACTTTCAACCCTTAGGTGATTCAACCTTGATGGAGATCTTGTTGTTTTCCTTATGACTGAGGATAGGATAAATATGCCTAAAATGCACTTTTGAGAGATAAATGAAAAATACCTAATGAATGCAATTATGCAAAGTAAAAATTGAATCATCAATTTGAAGAATAACAAAAACATAATCAATCAGTTTCTGGTAGATTTGAGAAGGGTAAAATTTTATGCACCTATCACCAAAAGCTTATGCTAAGTTTCCTCAGATAGATTCACCCTAGGGAAAAAAGATCCTACTATAGGGATCAAAAATCTATTTTGACAGTCCTTTGCTCCTGAGTCTATGCTCCCAATTCCTCCAAATCTCATGGTTGGGAAGCTGGAATTAAATTTTGTGAGTTTATGTTGCTTGAAAACTTTGAAAATTTCACTTTTGATCAATCTTCAATCCTTCTTCACCTAAAAATTTTCACATACAAAGAGAGGGAATTTTTTTATTTTTTTATTTTTATTTTTTGTGAATGGCCAGGGTTTTCCTTGGTCAAACCTCATTTTGGTAATTAAACCTTGAAATGAAATGAAAGATGAATGGAAGGAATGATGAATGAACAATGATATGTTGCAACTCACAAAACCCTAGAATGGAGATCCTCAAAGGACTGAAGTCTAACACATCTCTCCAGGGTCTTGATCTTTCATGAAATGGCTTAATTGGATGTTGATCTTGATGCTTGTATTTTTACTTGAATGCTCAAAACCTGCATCACAATGTTAGCTCCAAGAACATGCATGAATGAAGATAACTTTGACATGATACTTGAGATCTTGAATGCTGCAACAAATGACTAAGAAATATTCTCTTGAATTCTCTTCATAATAATATTTTCTCTTGTGAAAGTTTACTTAATGCTTCTCTAGGATTTGAATTGATAAAAATACCTTGTATTTATAGGTAATTCTCTAATTTCTCAACCATTAAACATCAAAATCCAATAGTTGAAATTTGAATTTGTATCATAAAATTTTTGCCAAAAACATATTAAAAATTGTGGTCCTAAACTTAAGGGGAAAATGGTTCATAGGACCTAAATCCAAGACACTCCAATTCTAAGGAAATTTAATTAATGTTGGAAATTATTTAATACAAGTTTACCTTTCAAAAAATGGGATTAATTAAGATTTTAGATGCAATTGGGTCAATTAAAGGCTTAATTAAGTCCTATTTTAATTAGGGGATCCAAACATAGTGTGAAAATGTAAAGGTGTACATTTTCCAACACTACATTTAGCCCCGAATTTAGGGAGAGGATGAGCCATGTGCTCAAACTCACAGTAAAGTAGAAAAATAAGCCTCAAGAGAGATCTAATTATACAATTGTTGGAAAGATAAGACAAAAAATATCAAGGAGAATGATCAAGCCCCCAAGATCTAAGATCTCATGGCAAACCAAGAAAGCCACAAAGAGACACATGCATTTGTTTAATATGCAGTGACAATACAAGATACACAATCATACAATGTCAAAATTAAAGAAGAATGGGTGGATAAAGCCTCAAATTTTTGTCCACTAGGTATGGATCAATCCTTAGTTTTTTTTCAAAAAAATGTTCACAAGTGGAAACCTTATGTCCACTATGCAAAAAAAATATATCGCATGGGCTAGTGAAATTCGTTGTCCACTAGGTGAGCCCCAAAGGTGGTTGATGGGAAAGTCATGCTAGGTCTACAAGCTCCCATGTATCAACCATACCAAAGTTATACCTTCTGATAACTTTGATAAGGCACCACATAAATGGTTCCACAAGGCTAGCAAGTTGTGTTATGCTAAAGACTCATGAAAAAGGCTCAACTGGAAAGCAAGTTGTGTTATGCTTGGTGGTCGTTTTAAATACAATAATATAGGATATTCAAAGGGGTTTTGCTTATTTCATGAAATTTCTCACCTTAGGGAACATTGTTCTTAATGTCTCCAAGACAAGACTAGTCAAGGACAAAACATTCACAACTTGGGGAATGCAAGTCATAGCATTACCACTAAGAGGAATATCATATGCCAAGAAAGTTTGCACTCTTGAAGGAACATCAAACCTAATGTCACCACAAAGAAGAAAAATCATGTGAAATAAGAAGACCACACTTTGAATAAAACAATGAGTAAGTACATGCATGCAACCACTTTAAATAAATTGATAAACACCATGTTGTGGAGTGTTTCCACAATAATGGGTTACACTTTCTGGGACATCCTGATTTTTGTTGAAATTGCATATTTTTAGAAAATATAATGATTTAAGCCTTTAAAGGTTCCATTTAAAGGATTTTAATTGAAGAGGCTTTGATCAAACCCCCTTAGACCTTGGATAGAACCCCACTATTTTTAAACCATACCTATAATGGAGTCTCCTCTACACTATCGAAATTCTGATAAAAACCCACTTTTGATTTACCTTTTAGGGAAACAAATGAATTTTTTTAAAATTTATGTTTTGTAAGTATGTATTCCTTATTATAATCTTCCCAAAAAGTATAATTTTAAATATATTTAGTTTGATTATTATATTTATTTTTTTATTTCCTGTTAATATAGGTTTTTCAATGAACATCAAGGTCTTTGTTTCACATATACAAAAAAATAGGAAAATAGAGAAAAAAGAATTCTAAAAAATACATGTCTTCTAGGTATTGATGTCTATATTTCAACAAAAAACAATTGAATTTTGATACATACAAAAAAATTTATGCTCTTTATAGTACACCTATGTCTAAATTGTAATTGGTTTGACTTTGAAACTTAATTAAGAATAATATTCATTAAAACATTATGAAACCAAATTCATCCTCTAGATATTGTAGTTACAAATCTAAATTCGACAAAATTAGAATTTCATCCTTCATTAAAAAAAAGTTATGTAGTTTATAGTATACATCACTCATTAAAAATGGTGTTTATTGTTAAAAACTAGTTATCAAAGGAGATAGAAAAATAAATACAATTTGATTCCATATATATATATATAAAATCTACAAACAAAATGTCACAAATCACTAGTTTGCATCATCTTCAAATTCCTCACGGTTTGGCGGCTATATGTGTCGGAAAGTGAAGATTTAATTCAAAATGTCCATTTCAATGTCAAGTTTGGCCAAAAAATGTAACCCACTATTGTGGGATCACTGTATGAGCAATTACTTTAAAGTAGAACACAATAAATGCCAATATATGAGAGCTTTATTCAAAAACCCTATTCAAAACATATATTTCCAAATAGAGCTACGTCATGGAAATGAGGGTTTCCCGCCATATACAATCCTAAGATTACATATAAGGGACCCATGGATTTGGGGTTAGTGTATGTCTTTGCTACAATGATATAATCGAGCTCAGAATCTTCATCATTCTCAAAATGACTCATGGAACAATGAGCACAAAGTCAGAATGGCACATAGAGAGAGAAAATGAAGAAAAGATTTTGGGTCAACATGGAATAGACCTAAATGTCTCAATGCCTTGTGTCATCTCCAAAAATAAAACATAAGACAAAATAAAAATGGTTACGATAGATAGAAAAATGATGATACAAATAAAATAATGTCACAATGGATTCACTTCCTTTGTATCCTTGCACCAATGGAGTGACAAGGGTCATCCAAAGTATGCTCACAAACATATAAAGACACACCAAGCAACACTATACGGGGGATCACATTACGCACAAAAAATGATTTGATGTTAGGATCTATGACAATTGCTAAGTGAGTGCTCAATGTTTACAATGCTTAATTTGAAAGTCTTAAAATGTAATAATGTAATTGAAATACTTAAACTAACATTGCAATGATTAAACAACAAATTAGAATTAGAGAAAGAAGACAAGACAAGAAACAACAAGTTGATAACGAAGTTCACCAAATGGCTACATCTCTGGGTCCCTCTCCTACAGAGTGACTGATCCTTGATTATGCTCCATAAAATGGTTTACAGGGCACTTCAACTATTACAAAGTCTCCTCACGTATCCTTGGACGATAATGAATTACAAAAATTCCTTCTCTCTCAAGTACAACAAGCTTGAATTCAAGCTCCCAATGCACAAATATGAACAATTCACTATCATAGACTAACTTCCCAATGTTGTTTAATTCTCCCAAAAGAATTCCTCCTCCAATTCACCACAAACACCCCCTTTTATACATAAAAATTACTCAATATGGTTACTAACCATATGATTTACAAAATCAGCCATATCTCATATTTACAACATGTAATTTTGCTAATCTCCCTTATTCACAAAATAATCTTCTTAAATCCCCCCTTTATAATGTAAAAATCCTCTAATAACCTTCCTAAACCCCTTAATATTCTTACAATAATATTTTAATATCCTTGTTAATTCATTTTAAGCCCTTTGTAGTTTCATTTTCTTAGGCTATACAAATCATAAATCCTTGACGGATTAAATTCTTTTTAACTTTAGAGGGTTGATATTTTAATTTTGGGGGTAATCGGTTAAACAATCTTCTATAAAAGTAACCAATCATCGAATATGTCTGAGAACTACGCAATGGTGTGGTAGAGGAGAGCCTTCTTGGAAGCGGGGAGGTCAAATGCTCGACCCCCCCACCCAACTATTTTTAAAAGAAATTTTAAAATTTTAAATGACAAAAAAAACCGATGGCATACAAGAGTTAGAGCACAAATTATGGCACATTGGCAAGTGAGCGTTGTGGTAGGCGATAGGTTAAAGGGTCGAGCCCCATAAATATTTTAAGCAACCAAAACCACTATTTAATTTGCTCAAATCTGACATGTGTTAGATTCCAATTGAACCAAGTCAACAATGGCATATCAACAACTGTGTCATGTCACCCTACCACATCATAATGTTGACTAGGCATGCCACATCATTGATACTTGTACTTGCCATGTGTCATGTCTTGATCATGCCACATCATGGTCGTACTACCACATTTCAACTCCCCATTGGCCCATGTCATCTAACCTTGCCATGCTAGCATGTTGACATCATGCTGACATCAACATTGTATTGTCAAGTAGGCATGGTCAACCTTCAACTTTGATTGGTCATATCTTCATTGTACAAGCTCTGATTCAGGAAAAATGACTGACCTTGGAATCGTCTCATCAAGCTCTTCGACATGTTACCATTTTTGACCAATTTTGAGACGATGAATTTTTTGACCTTGCATCCTGCCTCTGGTACCCCTACTTTGATCCAACTTTGACTAAGCATATCTTGAGCATATGAGCTCTTTTTGACTCCGTTCAAGCAAGCATTGGGTTCATTTCATCGAGATCTTCAACATGGTGTTGATTTCTAGAGCATTTGAAACACTTCAATTTTTTGGTGAAAATATCCACCTAGATCATACACTCACAAAGAACATGAAATGAAGACAAAGAAAAGACTAGTATGGCACATGAAAATTAACCTATAACAAGTCATCTACATCCCAATATTGTTCATCATACACAAAATACGAACAACTAGGCAAAGGGACAACAACAAGTGTCACACTAGGACAAGGCTATGTAACTCCTTGCCCCCACTAAGTGTAGGACAAGGATGAGCTAAGATAGGTGATGACAATGTGCTCCTTGCAATATAGAAATGATTTACAGTAATTGTAAAACATGTAATAGTGAGTATGCTATGATCCTACAACTAACACATGGAAAGGATCAAATCAATCAATTGCTAAGGGATTATATAATCATATTCTTGTGAAAATGTTTCAAATTTTCTAATGATTCTCTTTAAGGCATGACACTCATCAATACTATGTCCAAGAGTTAGAGCACAGATTTTGGTGCATTGGTAGGTGAGCATTGTGGTAGGCTATAGGTTAAGGCATCGAGCCCCACAAATATTTTAAGCAACCAAAACCACTGTTTAATTCACTCAAATCTGACACATGTCAAATTCCAATTGGACCAAGTCAATGATGCCATACCAACAACTATGTCATGCCACTCTCCCACATCATAATGTTGACTAGGCATGCCACGTCATCGATACCTGTACTTGCCATGTGTCTTGTCTTAATCATGCCATGTCATGTTCGTACTACCACATGTCAACTCCTCATTTTTCCTCATCATCTGACCCTGCCATGCCAACATGCTAACATAATCATTGTACTATCAAGTAGGCATGGTCAACCTTCAACTTTGATTGACCATATCTTCATCGTACAAGCTCTGATTTAGGCAAAACGAGTGGCATTGGAATTTTCTTGTTGAGCTCTTTGACGTGTTGCCATTTTCAACCAATTTTGAGATGATCAATTTTTTGACCTTGCATCCTACCTCGGGTACCCCTGCTTTGACCTAGCTTTGAATAAGCATATCTTGACCGTACGAGCTCCTTTTGACTATGTTCCAATTGTGTTGGGTTCATTTTGCCGAGACCTTTGACATGGTGCTAATTTCTGGGGCATTTGAAACACTTAATCTTTTTGGAGAAAATATCCACCTAGATCATACACTCACAAATAACATGAAATGAAGATAAAGAAAAGACTACTATGGCACATACGATTCAACCTATAGTAGGTCATCTGCATCCCAATCTTGTTCATCATATGCAAAATGTGGACAAATAGTCAAAGGGACAACAATAATTGTCAAACTAGGACAACTGCTATATAAATCCTTGCCCCC
The DNA here is from genome assembly GCA_007258455.2 of Sequoia sempervirens. Lineage (NCBI taxonomy): Eukaryota > Viridiplantae > Streptophyta > Pinopsida > Cupressales > Cupressaceae > Sequoia > Sequoia sempervirens. The sequence continues at coordinate 395,222,646 of VDFB02047230.1, forward strand.
ACTAAGTGTAGGACAATGATGAGCTAAGATAGGTGATGAGAATGTGCTCCTTTCAATATAGAAATTATTTACAATAAATGTAAAAAATATAATTGTGAGTGTACTATGATCCTACAACTAACACATGGCAAGGAGAAAATCAATCAATTGCTAAGGGATTATATGATCATATTCTTGTGAAAATGTTTCAAATTTTATAATGATTCTCTCTAAGGAATGACACTCATTAGTACTATGTCCAATAGTTTTATGATATTGATAATGAGACATGTATGTACTTTTTCCTTTTTGATTTTCCTTGATAGATGGAAATGTCAGAAGTCCTTTATTTAGGAGAGTGTATAATGCTTTTTCCTTTTTAGACATAGGACAAGGAAATTGCAACTTCTTGAGCTTATAAAGCCTTTTTCTTTTTCTTGATTGGGAAACTTGTTGAGGTGGAGGTGGAGGAGCTAAGGTAATTCCATCGTCCTTATGATTCATTAATTGGTCTCTTGATATAATCTTGTGAAAGAGAACACCTTTTCCCTTAGGAGATGTGCAAGTGGGGGGGGGGGATATCTTGATATAGTAACCCATTAGTATCCTCAAATGGTATTTTCTCTAATATTTTATCTATTTAGTACTCATTTGTTATGTCACATACTTGTTTGTTTAAGATCTTAAAGTCTTAACTATAGCTCTCTTCTAAGTTAATGGGTGTATTAGTAACTCGATGATAATAAGATAGAAGAGTATCATTATTGTCCTTGTTAACAAGTTCATTAATGATTGATAGTTGAGGCTTTCTTTGTACTTCAATTTTAGGATGCAAAATATTGAACATATCAAGTGATGGTATGGTAGGAGATGTTGGTTGTTGCATGGAGGGGTAAAAGGATGCATTGTTCTCAAGGTGGAGTAAGGAGTCTTGTATGAGTTATTTCATGCTATCTTCATCTTGCCCTAAGATATCCACTTTGCGAGGACATTCATTAGGAGGTGAAGGTTCATTAATAGGCTCAACTACATCAGGGTCATCACCAAATACACAACTTGAGACATCTATCAAATATTTCATGACATCCATAATTTACTTAAACACATACCCATGATGCAAGAATGAAATTTTAATGCAATGTTTCAAGTTTGATATATGGAGAATTTCAGATTTTTGAATGCAAGAAATTGAAAATGATGTCAATTTTATTTTCACACAATGCACTCAATTTGATCAATTGAACTTAATGCAAACAATGACGGAATTTCCTGATTTTTGAAACTAAAACCCAAATTTAACAACCGAGTAGAATGGAGAAAACAGAGATAAAATAATTCCCAAAAATTTGGAAAAGCACCCATACAAGGACTTATTCTCCATATGGCAAATGGATCCTAGGCTAGGGTTCTAAAAAATCAAAGTTTGAATTTGTTTCTTAATGTTTGAATTTCCAATTTCAGGTTGCAAACTATGGTTTTAGTTACAATTTTTTCTAGATTTAGGTGTCCCAATGCAAATGAAATGAATGACAATGATGAACAATGTGACAATTTTCGAAATGCAATTTTGACCAAATTTGTGAATGTAAATAACCAAAAATACACAAATATGCAAGTATTATGCAAAATCAATGTAATATGCATGTAATATTTTAGAACTTTCAAATTTTAAATAATGAAAAATGAAAATTTAAAACCATAAAAGAGATCAAAACTAATGAAATTTTAGCAACCCTAAATAAAATGCAAACTAATGCAATACAATGCAAACTATTGTAAATCCTAGATCTAGGATTTGAATGGACTCCAATTTTAAAAATTAAGATGTACAATGTTAGGTTCACCAAAATGAAACATAGGGGAATATGTGAGGCAGGTTTTGAATGGGGGTAATGCACATATCTTACCTAGTTCATTAGGAAAAAGAGATCCCCTAGGGAAAGATTGACCTTCAACCCTTAGGTGAGGCAACCTTGTTGGAAATCTTGTTGTTTTCCTTATGATTGAGGACAAGGTAAATATGCCTGAAATGCACTTTTGGGAGATAAATGAAAAATACCAAGTGAATGCCATTATGCAATCTTAAAATTAAATCATTAATTTAAAGCATAATAGAAACAAAATCAATCAATTTCTGATCTAAGAACATGGGTAAGATTTTATGCACCTATCACCAAAATATTTTGTTGAGTGTCCTCTTGGGACATATTCACTCAAGGGCCAATGGGTCCTCCTATAGGGATCAAAAATCTATTTTGATAGCCCTTTACTCCTAAGTGTGCACTCCTAATTCCTCTAAATCTCATAGTTGGAAATTTTGAATTAAATTTTGTAAGTGAGTTTTTGTGGCTTGACAACTATGATGACAACTTTGACAGCTTTGTAAAATTACACTTTTGATCAATCTTAAATCCTTCTTCACTTGCAAATATGCACATACAAAGAGAGGGAAAAATTGTTTGTTTTTTGTGAATGGGGGTAAGAAAAATAAGGTAGAAAAATCCCTCTCACTTCAATATGAAAAGTAAGGCTCAATATTTTCTTTTCCTTTTTTTATCTTAGCAACCAATTGTATGGATGATATTAAGAGTGAATGGGATACTAACACTAAAGTTAAAGGTTCATTAGTAGTTAAAAGGGATAAAAAATATATAGTAGGGTTCAATTGGACAGGCGAAGTCCTCATCTATTAGGATATAATTTATTTCCTTCCCAACTCTATGCCTAAGCCTTGGTTACTAATGGAATTTCACTCCTTCCATACTATAAGTCAATTTGTGTTTTAAAGACCTATGATTAAGTGGAGATGGGTTTCTTTTGGGATGGCCTTAAGTAGGATGTTAAGAAATTTGTAGATAAATGTGATGTGTGCTCAAGAAATAAACAAGACACTTTCAAAGCTATAGGATTTTTACACCACTTCCTATTTGAGATACTAATTTGATAATATTTTATGGATTTCACTATGGGGCCTTGATTATTTGGTGCTATAAATTTATCATTTTTATTATGGTGGATCATTAACCAAATATCCATTTTTTTCATTACCTCCCATTATAATATTATTGTGGTTTCTCAACACTTCTTGGATTTCATCTTCAAATTCCATGGGATTCCTTTCTCTATTATCAATGATCCTAGCCTTTACCAATAAATTTTAACAATATTTTTTGATTAAATTATAGGGCACTACCCAAAAAATACTTTTTAGCCTATCATCTACATACTAATGATCAAAGTGATATTCTAATTAAATGAATTGAGACTTGTATTATTTTATTTCTAAGAAACAATGAGAACGGGCCTAGTAGTTACCTTTGATTGAGTGGTGGTATACTACCACTTGTCATAGTGCTTCCAAAATAACTCACAAAACAACCTATATGATACTCACCTACCCTCCTTGTCTAATTTTATTTTAGGTTCTTTCAAGGTTAAATAATTTGGTAGTACTTTGATAAAAATGAAGATGTATCTCAACTCCTTAAGTCCAAACTAGTAGTGGCACAAAATCACATGACCATCAAATAGAGAATAACATTAACTTGTTAATTACATTTCCATGTCTCTATACGTACAAACAACATTCATTAACTTGGAGAAGTGAGGTTATAAGTTGGGTCCCAAGTTTTGTGGTCCTTATCAAGTGCCCCAGTACATTGGTGAGGTGATATAAAAATTGACACTTCCACCTTCTATGATCCACCTTTTTTTTTATCTCTTGTATCAAGAATATGTTTAGGACTACTACTCAAATTCTAACATATTTACCTATATTGGGTGAGGAAAGATCCCTATTTTAAGAACCTAAAGTTATATTTGACAAATACACCAAGCACCTTCGTAGTCAGTCTATTGAGGAGTTCCTAGTCCAATTGAAGGGTATAGTACCTAAATATTCCACATGGGAACCAACAAAAAATATATGTACTTTTTATTATATGAAGCTTTGAGGAAAAAATTTCAAAGGGGAGGCAATGTAATGAACCATATTTCACTATATGGTAGCTACTATTAGTTAAGTGAATATAATTTATGTCACCCATTGGTAACATTAACACAAAGGTGTATGTAAATTCTTTTTAAGCCATCCCACTAGTTGGTTAAAATAAAATGATTATTCCACATGTAATGCATCTCACATTAAACAGTTTGATAGTCTTGATTGGAATTCAAATCATATCTTGATACTTGTTTCTTTTGATTCAAGTCATATTATTTGTAGCACCAGGATCTTGATATATATTGTGAGCCACATGTGTGATTATTATGCTTATTTTTATGCTTGGAGTATATCATTACACATTCATGTTGATCTACATATGCATATATTGATTGTATGACATTCTAGATTTTTTTCTTATATGTTTAATGATGTTGTACCCCATCAAGAAGTTATATATAGTGTGCTTCAACTATCATATACATGTGGTAGGTATGCTTGATGTGGGAATTGAGTGTGCAAATGTATGGTATTTCTCCACCTAATTGTGTAGGTCTAATTTATTCACAACGATGGTTATATAGGAAATGTTACACTAGGTCATCCCATTATTATACCAAATCATACTCAATTCAAGTACGAGATATTATATTTAATTTGTATTGACCTAGATTGGACAAAGCAGAGATGATTCCAAAATCCATTGTTGTTGTGGAGTACTAGAGTATGCATGAGTTAAATTATTGTTTAAATTTCATTTTTCCATAAGAATTTATGAGAAAATAATTTATTTCCTACTTGCTATGTTATTTATATGAAATTTGGGAAATAAGGGGGTGAGTAATTATTTTGGATTATCATTTAAATGGGGCTGAACATTTATTTGATTCTTTTACATTTTTTTTTTATTAGGGGAAAAAAAAGTTTTGATGGGTCCTAAAACCCATTACATAAAAGTTTTGAAGGGACCCACAACCCTATCCAAGAAGATCATGCTACATCAAATATAAACCATATACCAATAGCATCCAATTAGCAACAACACTAAGAATATAGTAGGACAACACAAGCTACACAAAGGAAAAGTGGGGGCTAAAATCCCTTAACCAAATACAATCAAGTTTTACCTGGGACCTTAAGCCCAAAGGTTTTGAAGGGGCCTTAAACCCTCAACTAGGTTTTTCAAGGACCTTGAACCCAAAAGAGAGTCATCATTAGGTTTTGGTAGGGACCTTAAATGCAAAAAAAAAAATGATTGAAAAGAAACAACATTCTTACAACTCCATCCAATTTGAAAAACCATCCCACATTCCACCTCCATAGGATAAGGCCCCCCTCTATAGGGGAGGAAGATGTGAGAGCTTGAACCACCAAAGCAACCCAACTCCTGCTCATACTAGCTCCACCTCAAAAGGAGCCAGCTCCACCTCCACAAGAACAATCAATGGAGAAGAGGAATTTCCATTGGACCTACAACAAACAACTCCACCTCAATAGGAGCGGGCTCTACCTCAGTAAGAGAAAACTTCACCTCAAGAGAAGAAACCATTTGTAGAGTCCAACCAAAAGAAACCACTCCAGTAGGACAAGCACTCACAACAATTTTAGGCTTTAGAAGAGATGGAAACAAGAAACCAAACTTAAAGATCAAGTCATCTCACAACATAGAGAGCACACACTCTAGAGCCAACAAAATAACCAGCTCTAAAGACATCATCTATAACTAGAAAAAAAAAAAAAAAATTCCCCAATAGACCTCAACATCAACATACTCCAAAAGTGAAACCACAAAAAAATCTTAAACACAACATCCTTCGAGAAAAGAGGAGAAGTAGAAGAAACCCCACAAAGGGTCCACACAAGCCTAGAAAACTCCAGCCCCATTAAAACCAAAAACAAAAAAATAACCCAACAAGGGAACGACAATAAACAAAGAGAGGCCCCTTTAACGAGTTAGGAAGGGTTCTTCCCAAGCCATAAGAACAAAAAGAATAAATAGGATTTCAAGATAATCATTAGAAGCAACCCAGAAAATTGAGAGTGCTCAAGCCTAGCACCAACAGAGGACCTAGAGTCCATCGAAAAAATAATCAAAACAAATGCCTCCATAGAAGCCCCAACAACACCAACCCTGCAAGAAGAAAAGAGCCCCCAAACAAGATAGCCCATGAAAGAAAACAAAGGCTGCAAGCCACAAGGGCACCCAAAGAGTAGAAAAAGATGAGGAAGAGTGGAAAATAGAGAGAAAGGATAGAGGAAAAAACCATGAAGAACTCCATCCAAACCAACATGCCAGTCAAGGTCTGAAAGAAGGAAAAATCCTACTATAGACAACCCCATCACAGTCCACTTACAAACCACACCCAACACCAAGGAGACCACCAAGAAGCCTAGAGCTAGAGTCAAAGCAAAAGAAAGCCCTGGAAAAGAGGAGCTCCAATAGAGGAAGACCCAAGCAAAAGAGGGCACCACAAGAGAGAAAGCTCATAGCAGCCCAACAACACACCCACATCCTTAAAACCGGTGACTAGAAAAGAGGGAAACAACACCTCCAACAAGCACACAACCACCATAAGAAAGATTGTGACTAGGAAAGAAGGAAACAATGCCTCCAACAAGCACATAGCCACATCTCTATCTGCATCCTCCTCATCTTCATATGATCCATCTCCCTCCACTGATGCTCCAAAAACAACATTCAAACTCGAACCTCCTCTAGAACTCTCGCCCATTGCTCACAAAAACAAATGTTAATTCAAGAACAAAGAAGGTTGTTGCACTTAATGGAAACCATATTGTTTTAAATTATTGTTAGGGAACATTTGGAAGGGTAAACTAAATTTGAAATTAAAGAAATAAAATAATGAAAAGAGGAATTTTAAACAAGTAGAAAAAATATTTAACTATTTGGAGGATTGTTCATCTAGGAAAGATTTTCTCTCAAAAGCCCTCTCCAAGGAAAGATTTGAAAATTTGAATTTGGGCTCATTTTTGGATTGAAAGGAGTAGGATTTGAATTGGTTGGGATAGGAAAATGAAGGGGTTTTCTTGTGGTGTGCTCTCCATCTCTCTCTCTTGTAATTTTACAAGTTGTGTGTGTTTGATTGTCCCAACAAAATTAAGGTGAGTTGCTCATTGCTCCTCTTTTGGATTATGCTTTTGTTTTTGGATGCCATGCTCACCATTAGGGGAGAATACGACTTGAACCTATTGAGCATAAAAATATTGAATTATGAGTAGAATTTAATTGTTGTTTGAATTTAAATTTATCCATTTTTGTGCCCTCATAATGCCCAATTTTTTGAAAACACCCAAAAAGTGAATCTGATTAAAAGAAATTGATGTTGTTCACATTTAGAGAAAAAGGGAAGTTTTTATTTTTTGAAAATTTAAAATTTAGAAAATGGAAAAATTAAAGGTATTTTAATGGAGTTTCTTTAAATTTCCTAGTTTTTGTGTTTAAAGAAATTTTGTAAAATTTGAATTTTTAATTATATTTTTGATGTCTTGTGATGGGGGAAGGAGTGTCTCCTCCATGAGTCAAATCCATGTCTTTTTTTTCATGCTACATTTAGTTTTTGGAATGTGATGAACCTAGGATATAGGTATTAAAGAGAATATGGGAGTGGCTTCCAATGCTTTTCAGGGCCCAAAGTAACTAAAGGATATCCTATGTGGAAGTATCTTAAGCAAGTGATAACTAATGAAACACATGGGTAATTAAAATGAATGAAGATAATGATTCCTACGACTTGCTTGGAGTGCTTGTAAAGGCTCTGTATGAATATAGAAGACATGCCCACTCGAGGAGCATTGGGTCTTGTATGATTAAGTAACCTCATCTCTTGTGAGCGGTGTGTTCAAGTATGCTTAGCCCATACCATATGATATTGTGATGAAACTCCCTATTTTCTCTCTAGGATCTAGTCCTAATGTCTTTCCAGTAGTGCCTAAAGAGACATATTTCATTTTGATGTTGTCATTGATTGATCTTGCATGCTTTGTATGTCATGCATATTCTTCAAAATTTTGTGTGAGTGTAAGCCTTGCCCCCTTGTATGTTGTGTGAGTGTGTTTGGGCCTTTTTTGCTGTCTCCTAGCACAATGGGGTGAACTTAATGGTACCACATGGTTGGATGGCATGGAAACCACCATTAGGGGCCAGAGGATCACATATGAAGCTTGAGTTTTGCATCAAGTTGGGTAAAGGATTTATCATTCTTTCATTTCTCTTTATTCAAATGTTGCAAAATCTTATTGAAGGAAATTTGAGTCCTCATACCATGTTTCAATGCAATCATTGGACCATCCATTGAGGATGGATTATAAATGGACCACATAAGTACTACTAATTTGGTTTTATCTTTATACATGACTTGATGTTAGAGTTGAGCATGCATGCCATCTTGTATGCTCTTTAAACTTTCATGTCATGGTTTTGAAATGAACTTAGGAATTTTTATTTTGGTTTAAACTAAATAATTTTTTTGAGAATGGAAACTTATCATTGGAAACACTAAGTGGATTGTGAAACCTCAAATATTTATTCTTAGGAAACCTCCTTGTCTTGATACCATTTAGGGTCCCTCGAGTTCTCTTGGAGTGGAATGGAGTTTTGAAACACACTTTCCCTTCATCCCACTTGTTTATAACCATGTGTTTCATTCTTGGAGGTTTCCCAACCACTTGTGAACCTTCTCCTTTGTGTATTGAGGTGTCTTATATTTAGAATTTTAGAATCTCTATGAAACTCAAGACGTTTCTAATATTTTAGGGTCTAACTTTTGTTGTTTGGAATGTCCTAGGGACCAATCCCTAGCTTGGGTTTTCTCACTAGGAAGGAATCCAATTACCAAGATTGGACTACTATGCTAGGGAGGACTGCAACACTATTTTAGAACTTTGGAACCAAAACATTACACATGTTCTAGTCTAGGACATATGTGCTTGGGTGATAGTGTCCCACTTGGGTGCTAGTGACCCACTTAGATGCTAGTGTCCCATATAGGCATTGGAATCCTCTTGAGCCACTATAGTCCCTAAGAGCACTACTATCCCTCCATGCAACATATAATGAGTATTTTTAAACTTTTTTTGGGAAAAAAATTGTGAACAAAAGTTTTTACCCATGATCTTATGAGCCTCCTTAAATTTAGATCATGTTCATAGGTGTCATTATTGAGGATTTGTGCCATATTTTTTATTGGGCTATGCGTCATCACACAAAATAATCTTGCAATTGTACCTTGTGTTAAGAATCTCGTCCTCCTAGTGTTGTTGAGTCTAGTAAGAGTTAAAATTTTAATTTTGTGACCCTTATTATGGTTGTTATGCCTCTTATGTGATAGGGTTTGGTCAGTTGGTGTTGAATTCTTTTGCTTGCATGACGTTGCTTGGATGATAGTGGTATCATGTCTAGTCAACATATGCTTTATGAAACTATCATGTTGTCAATGGTGTGGGATGTTTTTTTTAATTGTGTATGTTTTTTCCTAGTTAATGTCTCACAGTTCCTTGGAAAGGCATTACACCACATGCATGATATAGTACGTTGTATTTGGAATGATATGTATTTTAATGATTTCTAAATGGAAGGTATTTTGTGCATTTGAAATTGAACCGTATGCTCTATTACAAGGTTGCCCCCTCAAAGTAGTGTTATGAAGATAATACAAATAATTTTGTTTCTCTTTTTTTTTGTATAATTTTATATGTCCTATATTATTCATCTTATAGGTTCATTTCAAAAAATGTATTGTATATTGGTAAAATATCAATCTACTTGCATAATTATGGTGTTTCCATACTTCATTTAGAATCTCTCATGTGGGTTATATGTTTACTATACATGTAGGAGATATTTATGTGTTGAAGGAGGAGAAGAGCATAAGATATAACTCAAGAATTAGTTGTTTAAGGAGAGGTGTTGAAAAATTTATTATATCCCCTTAGCTCCTTAACAATTATAAGTTGTTAAAAGGATTGTTTCTTATTTATATTCTAAATTTAAAATAAAGTATAGATTTAAGTAGTCTTTGGAGTTAAAATTCAATTTTTAAAATCCATCTCTTGTAATTTATTTGAAGAAGGTTGTGAACTAATATTTCATGGAATTTATTTTTAGAATGCAAGTATTAAGTAGCCCCCTATATATTGCAATGTATCTAATAAACTTTCTTCACGTGATCGATGATGTTGGCATGACACACCCTCTGATACCATGGGGACAGAGGGGAGACTAGACCTCATGACCTCTTACTTGAAATAGGATGCTTTAGCCAATCAAGCTAGGCCCTCTACCCCATATTTCATGGAAATTTGGATCAATGGTGAAATTAATATTTTATTTTCAAATATTTAGTAAGTTTTATTTTTGGCAACTAGTCTCAACCTTTGTTTCTCCAAAAATGTAATATCTCTTGTTATGGCCTTTATGAGTTCTAAGTGTGATTGAAATAATAAATATATTACTCATCACTTAAGTTCTATTATAAAGTTACTTTATAACTTAAAGGTGAGGGTCGTGTGTTTTGAACAGACCCCTTTTCTCATGTCTAGCTAAAAGGTAATTTAAGTTGTTTTTAAAAGAAAATATTTTCCTCCAAAAGTGGGACACTAAGTTTGGGAAAAAGCATAAGGAAAGAATAAAAATAAATCCAAAAGCTCATGAGCAGGGTGTAGCATTCTTGGAGGGGAAGTGAAATTTGAAAAGTGTTGCCCTAATTTACCCTCCTTTTCTATATATTCACCTTTTGGGCTCTCATTTGGACATATCTCTTTTGGAAACATAACATGATGGTGTTGGATTGTCTCCAATTTTCTATTTTTGGTTAGTTGAGGATAAAAACCCTCATCTCTAGTTGTTGGTTTTGGTGATGAGATACCCACCCTAGCTAGTTCAAGTGTTTCTACTTTAGGGATCACCTTTGCATTCATGAAGTTCATGTTCATTGACATTTTGGTGGTGTTATAATGAAAATATTCTTTGTATTTTGATGTGGATCAAAGATTTTGGTTTGATAAATGGATTGCATCTTTTTGGACTGTATTTGGAGGTGTTTCAAGTCATTTTCCATAGGTTTGATATGCATTTTTCTGAGTTTTGGGAAATCAATTTTTCTGAGTGGCTAGAAGTACAAATTTGTTCGCAACTTTGTATGTGGGAATTACACCATTTTTGTTATTGGTTCTATGGATTCCTTGCAGCTAGGTGCCTCATTTTGAGTGGTAATTTCTAACTTTTGGTTGAGTACTGATTTTTAAAGGAAAATCGCCCCTCCTAAGGAGTCATGTCATTCTAGAGTTGGGGTTCAATCAAGTCTACTATTACCAGGGTCTAAAATATATACTTCTTAGGTCTACAGTAGCTACTCTTTAAAGGGAAAGTGTTGTAATTGGTACATTCTTGTCATAGATTCCTTGTTGTGAAAGTTGGGAATGTAATGTTGCTTATTTTGGACACTCAGAATACTGAGAGGGGGTGAATCGGTATTCCTAGAAACCACTTAAATATTAAAACCTTCATATGAAACATCATATTTAATCTGCAATAAGGAAAGAAACCATGAAAGTGATCATCAAAGAACACAACACACAAACACTAGATTTTGATGTGGAAAACCCAAAAAGGGAAAAACCAGGGTGAGGATTAGCTCACAATATATTATAACCAATTATAAGATATTAGAGAAAGGCTCACTACCAGGTGGACTCACTGTCTGTAGGACTCATTGTCCAAATAATAAGAGAGATAGAAGAAATGGCTTACTTCTAGGAAAAAGGATTGGCTCACTGCCAAGATTTGAACTATTGATAAGGCATCTATAATATGTAGAAGATATAGTTCCACTAAAGCTAAAAACACTGAATCAACACACTTCATACTACACTACTTTCACATTTTGATCTACTTTACATTTGAATTAAATTTGCATATGTTATATTACACTACATCACATTTCATCTCATTCATCTACAACATCGAAAATGATCTTACATTTATACCAATTACATTTGCAAATACATACAACATCATTAGGTTAGCCTAATTAGATGTACCATGAATAACATAACTTGTCAGCTCAAGATTCAACCAAACACACTTTGCGTCATAATTCAAAACTTGTAATACATCCAAAAAGGTAGGATGGGACCTATCATAACTCCCATATGACTAATCAACACTTATGTTAACTCTACATGACCCCAAACATATTAGGTCGACATTGTTGGTGAAGAAACACCAAAATACACCAACTTATCATACACAAACTAACACTTAAATTTCCAAAACACTTGCCAATTGGATCATGGATGCTACTAACACCTATAAACACTTCCTCAAAATTGCATAACCAAATGTTATTTTGATGGAATACAGACCATTCCAAACATGTACTCTATATTGGTAAAACCATCACTATAAAACCCAATACATTGTCATCATTATCTTCAATATCAGAGGACATAAAGATATGAAACTTTAGATTTAGATTCCTTTGACATACACCAAAATTACATTAGAATCATAGACCAAAATTCTTCAAAACAGAGCACTGTGGATCTAAAAATTGATACTTTGTATACTAAAAACCTATATTTTAGACAACCAAATATGCAAACACATATGTTCTACACCAGATCAAACATTTTGCATATGTATATTGGATGCCCATCACTATAGTCCTTCATGCTTCACCAAATTATTTTACCTCAATGTAGACTTCCATGTAAACAATAATGTTGACATCAATGACAATACTATGTATAATCATGCATATGTTGCCAACAACCATATCAATCAAACCAACAATATCTCCCGTATCAATGAAAAAACTTCTAATAGCTTATATATGACTATTCAAAATCTTCATAATATATTATTATTAGGTATGAAATCAATTTTCTTAATCCCCAATTTTAGTTGTCAATCATTTGTCATTGGTTAATGCAATAAGTTGTTTATGCTTATATGTTCTATCAATATATTACTTATGCTTGAAGTTTCCAATATATGTAACCAAATGATGAATGGAATATGAAAAAATTTCATCCTGTATCTCCTTATTCACAAGAAAAACCCAAAAAAATGGGGGGCACAATTATTACAGTGGTATCATAGCATATCTTTCTTGCCAACCCATGTGAGCCATCAATAAATAATGGTATAACCTTCTATGATTCAAAGGGACAAAAGGTATTTTCAAAGAGAATAAAGGAAAGAACATTAGCAACACCCACGAGTTTCAAAAGGTGAACTAATTTCAAATGTCATCAAGGAACATTGGGAGTCCTTACAGGTTTCATAGACTGAGACCACTCTAGGGGGTATTAAGATGCATTAGGACCCTCCAAGTGAAGGGGAGAGTTCTCCAAGGAATGTGGTTGAAAGAGGTAAGGGTAGAGCTAGTTCAGTTAGCCCTAGTGCAAGAATGGAGAAGACGTTCAAGATACAATGATAGACATGATGTCTCATTTTTTGGGGAAGATTGGGAAAATTTTTGTTAGTAAACAACTTTCATAATAACACACAAGGAAACTCAATGAATAATGGTGACAATAGTTCTACATATCAACAAGGATGTAATGGTGGACAATGTGTAACAATGTCAATCAATTTTTCTAGACCCTTCCAAACCTCATTTATTCCAAATGAAACACCACATAATGGTCAAGAAACTTCTCTACCCTTGGTGGATGAGTTAAGAAATTCCTACACTGAATATGATACCCTTCCAAAGGCTCTTAAAGACCATTTATCCTTCAATGATTTCATGAACCAGAAGAGCAAAAAGGGCGGTGGTATAGTTGATCATAGAGGACCAATAGTTTAAAGGAACCTAAAATAGGCATTGGGAAAGGTAGCACTTTCTCATTATGATGGTAGTGATAAGTGTACAACCATGGCATGGGTACAAAAGTTGGGAAACTATCTAGCCCTTAGACCTATGACTGAGGATGATACAATTAAGTTCTCCACTTTACACCTTGATGGAGTAGCACACGAGTGGTGGTACCATGGCCTTAACACTTTGGGTCACATGTATATCACTTCATATTATGAGTTTATCACTAACCTCATTGATAAATTTGACAAAAGAGATCCTAAGTTGCACTTTAGAGAGTTGGCCTAGTTGAAACAGTATGGTATAGTGGTGGCCTATATAGCAAAATTTTAGAGGTTTTTAGTGGTGGTCACAAGGATTATAGAGAGGAAATTGGTAGTTTTATTTAGTGATGAACTTATTGAGCCACTTAAGGGGTGGATTAAGGCATTTGACCCATCAAACTTGTAGGAAGCCATGAAATAGGAAAGGAGTATAGAGTGGGTTGCCCCTAAATCAAAATTTGTCCAATCCATTTTTCCACAAGAAAGATAAAAGGTCGTTTACAAAAGACACCAATCAACCCAAAAAATTAATCACAAGACTTGATGGTGACACCTTAAATGAATTGAGGAAGAAAAATTTATGTGTCTCATGCAAGGAACCTTGGAACCTAGGTCATAAATGTGTAACTAAGGACAAAGTAAAAATGACTGAGTACAATTCATCAAAGGAAACTTCATAAAAAAAATTAGACCAATAATATGAATCGGAAGAGAAAGGGGAAGAAAAGTCTTTTGAGGAGTCCAAAAAAGAAGGGGAAAAAGAGGGGAAGCTTTCCCAACTTTATAGTTTCCAAAAGAATAATTCCCTATGCATCTAAGGAGTTCTTAATTGGCATCATTTGGTTACTTTGATAAATTCTGATGCTACACATAATTTCATAGATGAGGGACTTGTAGCATGCATGGGTCTTTAGACGTAGGAGGTTGATGGCTTCAGAGTGATGGTTGCTAATGGGTTTACCATTACATGCACCAAGATGATTCCCCAACTTAGTCTTCAGTTGCGTAACTATGAAGTCAAGGATAACTACGATGTGGTTAGCATTAGTGATATAAATATTGTGATGGGTATTCAGTGGCTACATTCCCTTAATAAGACCACACTTAATTTTAAATCCATGGAGCTAAAATTCAAATAAGAATGGTAGGAATGTGGTCTTGAGGAGGGTATCAAATGGAAGGCCATAGGTAGTTTTTTTCAAACACATCGAGAGACTATTCAAGCATGATCAAGTAGAGTGGGAAAAAAAGTGTGTAGTTATGCCCACAATTACAGAAGAGGAGTAGCACCCTTATCCTCCAAACATTCAAGATTTTCCATCCAAGTGAAGTAAGGTGTTTGGTAGCATACCTCCAAGCAGGCCTCCTAATAGAGGTTCTTCGAGTATGTGATTGAGTTGGAGGAGGGGACTAAGCTCATCAAATTACTACACCATATAGGCATCCAAATATGAACAAGGATGAAATTGAGAAAGATATCAAGGAGCTTCTAGGAATGGGCCAAATTAGACAAAGTAAGAGTTTGTTTGCTTCTTCTGTGGTGATAGTTAAGAAGGATGGGACAATGCACATGTGCATAGATTATAGGGCATTGAACAAGAAAACTATCAAGAACAGATATACCATCCCTTAGATGAGCATGAGCTCATTGATGAGCTACATGGAGGAGTCTATTTTTCTAAAATAGACTTGAGATCTAGATACCATCAAATTAGGCTTAGAGAGGATGATATTGAGAAGACAAAATTTAGATGTCATTATGAACACTTTGAGTTCCTTGTGATGCCCTTTGGAATGACTAACGCTCCTGCTACATTCTAGCCATGCATGAACAAGATATTCAACAAGCAATTGCATAAGTTTGTGTTAATATTTTTTTGATGATAAAATTATTTACAATCGGTCATGGGAGGAGCATTCGAGACATTTGGATGAGGTTTTGAGCATTCCAAAGAGTGATTCATTGTTTGATAAGAAGTCCAAGTGTGAGTTTAGCATGACAAAATTGCTATATCTTGGACACATAATCAACTCTAAGGGAGTTAGCATTGGTCTTGAAAAGATCAAGGCTATTCTTGATTTCCCTTCACCTACTAATCTTACATAGTTGAATGGATTCTTTGGGATTTGTGAGTTTTACAGGAGGTTTGTCAATGGATGCTCTCAACTGGTTGGCCCACTTATAGATTTGACCAAAAAGGGAGTATTTGTTTGGTCTAAAACAATGTAGAAATCCTCTGATTGCTTCGAGTTGTTGATGAGCACATGCCCTGTGTTAGCAATTATAGACTTTTCCAAGCCTTTTGAGATTGAATGTGATCCATTAGGTGAATGTATAGGTGTTTTCCTTAAGCAGAACAAGCACCCAATAATATTCAAGAGTAGGAAGTTGAGAGGAGGTGAAAGAGAGCATACTCCATATATGACAAGGAGATGTTGACAATAATGCATTCCTTAGCCAAATTTAGACAATACCTTGATGGAGGGAGATTTGTTGTTAAGAGTGATCACAACAGTATTAAATACTTCCTAAATCAAAAAGATCTTAATGGGAGGTAGTAGAAATGGGTGAACAAGCTCCAATTCTATGAATTTGACATTGAATATGTCAAAGGGAAGAGGAATGTAGTGGTTGATGCTCTATTTAGAAGGCCACATTTATGTTCAATTTTAGTCATACCAACATGTTGGAAGGAGAAGGTACAAGAGGATTATGCCAAGAATGCACTTGCAAACAACATTCTTGATGTTTCATTAAAGGATGATAAAAACTGAGTAAGGGATGGCCTCATATTTTGCAAGGAAATAATTTGGTTGGTCCTTGAATCTAAGATTAAAATGAAAAAAATTAAAGCTTTTCATGGCATTCCCATGCTAGTCATCCCAGATATTACAAGACATCCATGTAAATATGTGAGAGATTCTCATGGAAGGGGATGAAGGATGGCATTCTTAAGTATTTCCATGAATGCCAAGCATGCCAAAAAAAAGAACATACTTGCCCTATTGGTTTATTATAGCCTTTTCCAATTCCTACCCAGAAGTGAGAAAGAATATTGATGGATTTGATTACAGGGCTTCCCAAGGTTTAGGGGAAGGATTGTATCTATGTGGTGGTGGATAAATTGACCAAGTTTTCTCATTTTTTTCCATATTAGTAGGGTATATAGTGGTGCAAGTGGAAAATTTGTTCTTCAAAGAGGTGTTTAGGCACACTTAAGACCATCATAAGTGACATGGACAAGAAGTTCATGAGCTTGTTTTGGGAGGATTCATTCAAATTACGTGGCATAAATTTGACTCCTACTACTAGTTATCTTTGCCATATTGATGAGAAAATAGAGGTTGTTAATAAATGGGTCAAAGGTTACCTACACAAATATGTTTCAGGGTAGTGGCATGGGCTGAGTGGTTGCATCTGAGAGAGTTTTGTTGCAACTCTATCTTTCATATGTCCATCAGGATGTCTCCAATTATGGCATTGTATCGTTATGAAGATATTAACTTTAGTGTTTTTCATTTTGGAGATTGTAGGGTGCCTAGAGCTAGAGATCTTCTTTAAGAGAGTTAGGATGTCATGAGGTCTCTAAGGGACAATATTTAACATGCACAAAATAAAAAAATTTGTATGCTAGTCAACATCACACTAAGCAGTATTTTGGGTTAGGAGAGATGGTTTAATTAAGATTGCAATCCTATAGGCAGTCCACTCTCAAGAAGAGCGGGGCAGATAAACTTAATCCTTTCTTTTATAAGCCATTCAAAGTCACCAGGAAGATCAATGAGGTGGCTTATGATCTTGAGGAACCTAAGAGTAGTGAGGTGCACAATTTCTTCCATGTTTCTCACCTTAAAAGGGCACTTTTTCAGAATATGGTTCCTTCTACAAAGTTTCCTCCTTTGGATGAGGATGGAAAATTGATATTGGTTTTAGAGGTTGTGATTGAGGTTAGGGAGCATACTCTATAGAAGAGGGTGATTAGGGAGTATCTTGTGAAGTGGAAAAACTTACTAGTGGAGGATGCTACTTGGGAGAGTGAGAAAATATTACATCCACAAATGCAATTGCTTGAGGAAAACCAATCTTGGGGAGGGAGGACTATAATGTCTCATTCTTGCACCTAATTAGCTTGAGCTTTCCATTAGCTTATTCTAAAGTTCTGGTAGTCTAAGCATAGTTGGTTAGGGGGCTCATGTCCTGTGTTGGCCTTTGTGGAGGTTTTTTGAATTTTTCATCAAGGGTTACTATTTATAGCAATGACCATTTTTAACACTTACTATTTTTAGTAAGTTTCAATGTATCTCAGATTGTGTGAATTTGGTATTTGGACACACTTACTATTTTTAGCAGTTTGCTATTTTTAGTAGTTGGTCTTGGCCTTTGTTTCTCTAGCAATGCAATATTTCTTGTTATGGCCTTGCTGAGTTCTAAGGGTGATTGAATTAATAAATATGCTATTTGTCACTTAAGTTTTGTTATAAAGCTACTTTATAACTTAAGTGAGGGTTGTGTGTTCATAAAAGGGCCCCTTGTCTCATGCCTAACTAAAAGACAATTTAACTTGTTTTTAAAAGTAAATATTTGGATTTGCTAGGGTTTCTTGTGTCTACAGTCATCCTTGGCCCCTCGTGTGTCATACTACACCTTAGGCACAAGATTTTCCTTTACTTTGTGTACATTCGCATTTACTATCAAATTTTTGGTCTTGTTATGCCTTCAACTGATTCTAACCTATTATTTCTTGCTGGTGTTGGTGGTTTAAGGACTCTGCTTAATGGTTTCCCCTCTGAACAAGTGACCACAATTTTTTTTTTGAATTTTTTTCACGAGGTAAGTCTTTTGACTCCTCAATTGATGTGGTTTTACCCTTGCCATATTTTTATTCTGCATGTCAATGGCTTGAGCAACATAATCTTATTAGTTATTTGTTGGGAGGACTCCCCTTGAAAGTGTGCTTGAAGAATGGGTCCACAAGGCTTGGGTCTCTCATGGGGTCTGTCTTAACATGGTCCAAAATTTAAAACCAAGGGTTTTTTAATTTTCTACTTTGTGGAGGTAAGTCATGTTCAGTAAATCCTGAACCATGGTCCTTGGTATGTCTGGTCATCTTTGTTGGTTTTCCGGTTGTGGACCTAGGACTCCATTGTCTCAGATGACACCAAGTTGCGAGTCTCAATCTAGATTGAGTTTCCTAGTTTTCCTTTGCCTTGTGTGCCTTTTTTGAATCATATTGTATCCTCTCTAGGGAAAGTCACTTGTATTGAGCTAGATAGGTTCTTTCAGGCTTGACCCTAGAAATGAGTCTATGTCAAAGTGGACCTTTCATAGGATTTGAAGGAGTATTACCTAGAAAGTCACTTATTTTAATCTTCCAAACACGTGTTATAGATGTCAGTCCATAGAACATAAGATTAAGGACTACCATTTGGTAGTTCCTCGTACTCCTTTGCTACCATGGGATTCTGAAAAGCCCCGTCAAGTGGAGACTTCTG
Organism: Sequoia sempervirens; assembly: GCA_007258455.2. Lineage (NCBI taxonomy): Eukaryota > Viridiplantae > Streptophyta > Pinopsida > Cupressales > Cupressaceae > Sequoia > Sequoia sempervirens. The sequence continues at coordinate 395,241,950 of VDFB02047230.1, forward strand.
CTGTGAAATATGAGGAGAAATGGACAACAATTACTGATTGTAAAAATAAGTTTAGTGGCTCTAGGATGGTTTCCAAAGTCCCTGAGCCAACTAAAGAGGTTTCAAACCCTTTAGCAAAGGGGAAAGAGGCCCAGGTTGGGTCTATCAATACTTCAGCATGGCCAAGGCCTAAGGCTATGCCTCAACCTATTGTCATCATGATAGCATGCCTCAACCTATTGTCATCATGATAGCACAGTTGACTGAATCTCCTCCTGTGTTGGGAGCTCAAAAGTGGTCTCACAACCCTTCTTCACCTCTAGAGGAGGGGGAATATGTGCAGGAGAAATGGAAATTTTCTTCTCCAAAAATTCAAATTGGTTCAGTTCCACCAGAATTTTTGCAGAATCACTTTCTTTACTTTGGTTGAGGAGCCAAACTTTGATGATATGGAGGAGTTTCACTCATGAATTTCCTCCCATAGAATGTTCGATGTTTGAAAAACCTCTCTAGGAAGTAATTCGTTAGTGATACTATACAAAAGTATATTGGTATTGAAGTGCTTTGTCTCTAAGAAGTGACAATCATTGGTTTTTTTCTCATGTCGGTTTGTCGATCTATTTGGCTAGCCAGTAAAATGTTTTGTATTGATCATGAGGTTGGACGTAGTGGATCAGTCACCCTTTGTCCCCATGATGGCATGCTTGTGTGGTTGATCATGGATCCAACTCCACACATTGGCTCAACTAGATTCTACTTAACAGTGATAATCATTCATTTGGGATTATTAATGTCTATGCCTCGAAGGATGCTATTGAAAGATCTCTGCTTTGGTGCTAGATTGTTGATTCGCTACCAGTTGCTACCTGGCTTTTGAGTGGGGATTTTAATATGGTTGAGATGACATACAAAAAAGATGGCACTTTTCCATTCAGATGGGTAGCTGGAAAAAGGGAGGCATGGTTTTACATGTGTAATAAATTGGGGCTTTTTATCCTAATATTGGTCACCACCATTCTCATTCTTTCTGGCACACTTGGTGTAACTACCAAGCTAGTTCTGACAGGATATTTAAGCATCTTGATCATGCCATGATCTTGGCTTAATCTTTTTTCTCCTTTGATAGCTCTTCACTTCCGATTAAGCCGTTAGTGGATGTGACTTTTCAGACCATTTCCCCATCTCTTTTTGCATTGAATAGGAGTTAAGACAACCTCATGCCTACAAGACCCAATTTTTCTTGAATACATATTTGCTATGTCATCAGTCCATGTTGACCCACATTCGTACAACTTGGAATTTGGAGTGTAGGCCACCTCACAATACAGGCTAGATTGCTTGGTGGAATGATGCCATCACTTGCACAACAAGATTTCTCTGCATTTATGGGCACTAGCTGGCCATCTTTCACCATAGACCTTATGAGGTGACCACGACTGATCTTCGCTTGACTACTGAGGCTTTGGTGGCTAGCCCTTTCTCCCCATCTTTACAAGTTAGGGTGGTAGAACTAAGGCACAAAAAGCAAGTTGCAAATAATTATGCCGCTAGAGGTGCACAAATCAAGGCCAAATTGCACTAGTTAAAAATTGGTGACTATCCCTCCAAGGAGTTTTTTTTGGCCCTTCGTACTAGGAACTCATCTCCTGGTATTAAAAAAATAAAAGAAGGAACTCAGGTGCTTTCTAAACTACCTAACATTCTCTAGGCCAAGTTGTTAGGCATTATGAACAAGTGTTCATTGCTTAGGAGTATACGTCAGAGTGACATTAAGCTCTTCAAGATTGCCTTGCTATTGTGCCAAATAGGCTTTCTTCAACCCAAAAATCTTTTTGTGAGCAATTGCTCATAGTTGAGGACTTGAAGGAGGCTGCACACACCATGGTGGATGATAAATCCCTAAGCATTGATGGCTTTCCCTGTGAATTCTACAAAGCCCTTTGGGACTACGTTGGGCACAATTTACACAAAATCTATCTTGAATCCTTTCATTTTAAATCCCTTGGCAATATAATTAAAAAAGGGAATATTAAATTCATACCTAAACCATCAATCCCTAGGATATCTGTAGTTGGTGGCCTATCACGCTCCTTGATGTTTCATACAAAATTATTGCAAAATCCCTTGCTTTGAAAATTTGCCATCTTTTGCCTTAGATTGTGCACCAAGAGAAAATTGGTTTCATTAAATCCAAATTTATTCTAGACAATATCATTTCTATGTGGGAAGGAGTGGAATGGGCCAGGAGCTCTAACCAGAAAACCATTTTCCTCAAGATAGAATTTGCTAAAGCCTATGATCACATTGAATGCCTTGAGGTTTGTGCCTAACTTCATTTAGGTTGTCTAAATGATTTTTTCATATGCCTCTACTTGTATCACCATTAATGGCTGTCAATCCCTTGCCTTTAGCTTGTTTTGCTCCATTAGGTAGGGTTGCCTACTTGCCCCCTCTCTCTATGTGCTTGCTACTAAATAGTTTGGTTATTTGCTTACTAATGTGGTTTCCTAATAGTGGGTTAGGGGCATTTATTTTCCCAACTCACAGGCTCAACTTGTTAATGACCATTTTGCTCATGACTCATTCCTCACTCTTCTAGATGATGAACACAACATTAAGGTGTCTCTTGGGTGCCTCAAATTTTTTTGCTTTACTTATGGCTCTGCCATTCAATGGCATAAAACCTTGTGCTACATGCAGTCTATTTTTTCCACTCCCCACTAGTTTCAATAGTATGGCTGGAAGTGGATTGGGCCAAGGGAAATCTCTTGATTTTTGGGCATTCCCTTTGCCTTTCAAGCTTCACTAATTGAGTTGTGGCAAGTTGTTCTCTACAGGATTGAGAAAAATTTGGCCTACTGGATTACCAAGTCTCTCTCTCTGGCCAAGAAATTTTAGATTTGTTCTTAAATCTTGGCCGCTACACATGTCTATTATTCTTCTTGTTGGGCTCCTCCAAAAACTGCTTATGCCAATATTGAAAAATTGTTGCATGAATTTCTTTGGGCCTCTTCCAAGACCCATAAAGGGTTTCATCATGTAGCTTGGGAATTGTGTTGCCTACCCAGAGATTCTGGAGGGCTTGGAACACAATGACAAAGGGATTGCATTGTGCGTGAAATGGATAATTAGAGCTCTTATTGGTGATGAAGCCTAAAAAATTCTCCTCTGGCATTGCATTCAGTCTGGCTTTCCTGTTCACAAACCAACCTAGAAGTGGATTGGCCTTCAAATCGTTCTAGTTATGAAGGAACCAGTCTAGACTGTGGGAAATTTTGTGGCCAAAAGCATTTGGAGAGCTTGGGAAGCAATTAAGGCTTGGCTCCACTTAGTCAGCTCTAGTTTCTATGACGGGCTTTCGCTCAATCAAAAAAATGTGTGGTGGTCGCCTCTTTTTACTAGTAATGGTCAACCATTGGCCAAATCGCCTTGGCTTAAGGCTATAAGATTCCACAAGAAAGGTATCCAAAACTTGCAACATGTGTTTCACAAACCCATGATGTTTATTATGCCATGGGAAGATTTGTATGCTCAGTACACACTTCAAAACTAGGATCATAATACTTATGATGGTTTGGTGAATGTTATTCTAGCATATATGCTTCAGAAGGTGGGAATTCATGGTACCAAGCCTTGGTGGAAGGACTGGAAGTGGTACCCAAACACCCCTTTCAAAAATTATAACCCTAGGCTTCGTTATGCGTGGCTTTTTCCACACTTTCCTATGATTGAAATTTTGAACCAATGGTGGCATCTTCAATCTTCTATGTCTGTTTGGAAAAAAAGATTATCTACCACTTGGTTTGCAAGTGTTGAGCCTAAGCTTGCCCACTTTGCTTAGTGTATTCTTTTCCAAGACTTACCAGTGGGGTCTTAGCTTGTTCACTTGGGGGTCCAGGACCCTCGATGCCCATTTTTTGGGCAAGAAAAGTCTTTTAAGCATATCTTCTAGTTTTGTACTAGAGACCAATAGTTTTGGAATTAGATTTATGACTTCTTTCAACCTTTCCAGCTATAGTCATTTTCTTGGCATATGATTCTGCTGGGTGATTCACCTAGGCTTCCTGCTAAGTATACCCAACTTTGACACATTTTCAGGGTGGAAATCCTCTTCAATATCTAGAAAGATAGAAATTTTTGCATATTTTCTCATAGCCAAATGGATAAAAAAATTTCATTGTATTATAAAGCTATTATTTTCTCTAATGTGCTTTTGCAGATTCAAGTTCAAGCTAATAAAGTTGCACTTGAGGTCTCTCACCTCTAGGTGCTTCTGGATCATTGAGGCAATGCCCCATGTACTATGGCTCGAGTTTTCTCTTCATCCACCTCCTCCCATGGTCGATCGCCCTCATGGGGCCAGCGACAGAGTGGTTCTGCTTGCCCCCACTCTCAAGCTCCTCCTCATCATGCCTCCCACCCTCCTTAACGATCGTGTTCTCCTCTTCTGTGGGATGGCCTGGGGTGGGCCTCTAGAGGGGTGGTAGAGAGCAGCGGTGGCACCTTTGGTGGCCCTCTGATAATGTTTCTGGTAGCAAGTTTGGTTGGCCAGACACTGGTAAATGCTTCCCACGTCTGACACTTGCAATCTTGCCTTGATGCGAGGAAAAGGAAGAAGATAAAGAAAAAGAAGATGACAATGATTGGGGTCCTCCTGATGTCACTTTGAACCTCGCTAATGTATGGGGGAAGAAAATGGATGACAAAGACCCTCCTAGCTCTGTTAGCACTACTCTTGCTACTTAATGGCCTTATTATTTTTGTATGTTTGTAATGTTTATGGACTTCTAGGCTAGGCCCATATGACTCTAGTTTTTGGTTTTCTGGCGGGGTGTGCCTTATTACCACCCACCCTTTTTTTGTGAATATGTAACTTTATATTTATTTTTAATATAGATAACTTCCTATTCATAAAAAGAAAGAAATATTTGCCTCCAAAAGTGGGATGCCAAGTTTGGGAAAAAAACATAAGGAAAAATTTAAAATAAATCAAAATGCTCATGAGAGAGGCATAACATTCTTGGAGGGAAAGTGAAATTTGAAAAGTGTTGCCCTAATTTCCCCTCCTCTTTTATATGTTCACCTTTTGGGCTCTCATTTGGACATCTCTTTTTTGGTAACATAACATGATGCTACTAGATTGTTACTAGGTTTCCATTTTTAGCTGGTTGCGGTCGAAAACCCTCATCTCTAGTTGTTAATTTCAGTGGTGAGAGACTCACCCTAGTCAATTGGAGTGATTCTACTTTGAGGTCACCTTTGCATTCACAAAGTTCATGTTCTTCAACATTTTTGTGGTGTTAGAATGAAGACATTCTTCATATTTTGATGTAGATTAGAGGTTTTGGTTTGATAAATGAAATGTACCAATTTGGAGTGTGTTTGGAGGTGTTTGAACTCATTTTTAGAGGTCTGATATGCATTTTTTGAGTTCTAGAAAATCACTTTTTTTTAATAACTAGAAGTACAAATCTATTCGTAACTTTGTATGTGGGAAGTACATCATTATGGGCATTGGTTCTATGGATTCCTTGCGTATGGGCACCTCATTTTGAGTGGTCATTTGTAACTTTTGGTTGAGAAATGATTTTTAAAGTAAAATTGTCCCTCCTAGGGAGCTATGCCATTCTACAGTTGGGGTTCAATGAGGTCTAATATTAGCAGGGTCTTAAATCTACACTTCTTGGGTCTACAGTAGATGCTCTTTAAAGGGAAAGTGTTATAGTTGGCACCTTCTTGTTATAGCTTGCTTGTTGTAAAAGTTGGGAATGTAATGCTACTTATATATGACTAAAAAGGCTTTGTACTAGACTAGTATCAGGTCTGAAATCAATTTCTTAATCCCTAATTTTAGTTGTCAATATTTTGTCATTGGTAAATGCAATAAGTTGTTTCATGCTTATAAGTCATATATCAAGATATTCCTTGTATGCTTGATGTTGCTAATATATGCAACTAAATGATGAATGGAATACGAAACATTTGCATCTTGCATCTCCTTCTTATTCGCAAGAGAAAACCAAAAATAAATAAATAGGGGTGGTTATCACATTAATGAGTAAAAATATCCTTATATAGAATTACAAATATCTTATCCACGGGTAAACCCACAATCGTGGGTTACAATTTTTCGAACGAAGAATAATTATAAATGCTCATCAAAAAAATTGAAATGGTTTACCCCTTCTAATGAAGGGGGTTCAAATGAACCACCCCCCTTCTAATGAACCCACCTCCCTTCTAATGAACCCCCTTTTGCACCATATAAGGGGGGTTCGAAGAAGGGGGGTTCTAATGAACCCCCTTTTTTTTACCTTCCCCTCCACCATTTCAAAATTTATGCATTTTTTTGACTATTGAAGCTTGGGAAGGAGGTGCAAATGGAGTCAACTTTGATAAACCAAATTGGATGATTATAGTGATCGAAACGTGCTTTCCAGCAACTATAAATTTAATATATTTTGTTTTTATTTTATATTTTATATTTTAGTTTTACTGTACATAGGTTTTTCACCGAATGTTAAGTTCGATGAAAAATCATTGTGGAAAAATAGTAAATTTGAGGAAAAAAAAATTGAAAAATATATATCCACTAGGTATTATGTCCTCATTCTAACAAAAAAAGAAAAATTGAATTTCAATACATACCAAAAAAGTTATGTGTGCCGAAGTGCACCTATGTCTAAATTATAAATGTTTTGAATTCAAAACTTAATTAAAAGAAAATTATTGAACAAAATGCTATGAAGCAAAATGAAAGCCCTAGATACTTGTGTTACCAACCTAAATTCAAAAGAATTATAATTTTATCCTTTGTAGAAAAAAAAGTTATGCTTGCCCAAGTACACACCACTTTTTAAAAATGTTGTTTACTATTAAAAATTAGTTATCAAGGGAGACACAAAAAAATTACAATTTAATTTCAATTTTTTTTTAAAAAAATACATTTAAAATCTATAGAAAAAATCTCACAAATCACTAGTTTACATCATTTTCAAATTCCTAATAGTTTACCTACTATAAGTGTCAGAAAGTGAAGTTTTCTCTAAAAATGTTGATTTCAATGTCAAGTTTGGCCAAAAAGTGTAACCCATTATTGTGGGATGACCCCACATGGGTTAAAGATTACAAATATCTTATCCACTAATGATAAGGATTACAACTCATAGAATAAGATTAACAACTCATAAAAGAAAAAGATAAATCCTACAGTCAACACATTATATTGTAAAATTATATATTAATAAATTATTATATTGTAAAATTGTATATTCAATATTTATGTATATTTATTATTTGATGATATATGTTTAATATTTATATGCTTATTATCTTGTTATGTTTATTTTATAAATATAATATATTTATATTTATTAGTATATAATGTTTAATAGAATGCAAATTAGTAAATATATTTTGAAAAAAGTTTATAGTACAAAAGTATATATTTGATATTTATGTATAATTGTAGAATTTATATCATATCAAATTTTATATATAATAATAAATGTAAGATGTTAAAACTGTAATTACATCTTATTTGCTTTTAAAATTAAAATTTCAAACTCTATATTAAAAATGTTCTATTACATTTAAATACCATTTTAAATTATTTAATTTAGTAACACAATTAATCATTATGTGATTTTAGAAAAATTAATGATTCACATAATTTTATAATTATTATTACTAAAAATTGATATTAATTATCCTTAAAACTATAAATTAAAATTAATTATAAAATTTACCAAATAGCACTAAAATAAAAATATATCACAAATTTGTGGTATGATTTTTAAAAGGAAGAATGTATTTAAAAAATAAATAAAAAATAATCCAACACAGAATTTGTTGGAATTTTAATGCCTACGTTGCCATATTAAAAACATCATGTGAATAAATGGGGTAAAGGGCAAATAACAGTGAGTGGATGTTAACCGCTTAGATTAAATGAATGGTCCTATATAGGGGAGAGGGGCCTATAATGAAGCGGGGTCCAATAGTGGGGATAAAAGTAGTCCTCAAGTGGCCCCCATAGTGAAGCACTTTAATATCCAATTGTAAAACATTTTTTATTCATAAATTATGCAAAGTGAGAAATCATGTGATGCCACATTAGCACACCAATAAAACATGACTTAGTGCACCACTATTGGTCTCACTTTTTTTTTGGGCCTTTTTGGATACCTCAATAAAAAAACATGCTGATGTGGCATCATATTTAATGATGTGGTCCTAGAACGAAATATATAAGCACATGAGTTGCCAAATAAACTATTGTACAGAATTGGGAGTGATTTGAAATTTCCACGTAAAATTTTGAGAAACGTGAAGTTAGGGTGCTCCACTATAGACCCCTCTCCCCTACTTGCTTTGTAAACTTAAACTTCATGCGCGGATTAGAAGATTTTGTGAAACACACTCCATAGAAAGAATGCCTTTAGTATAATTATTTTAATTTTAAACACCTTACTCATTGTATATTATTTTTTTTTATTAAAAAATTCCTCACTCTTAATCACACACAAAAGTAAATAAATAAATAAATGCAAAAAGATAAATACCAACTTCTTACTTTATTCCCCGATCGTCATTGCTTACTCACATTTGTGAAAACCTTCACTGCATGAAAGATACAGAGTGTCTCGACGAATAGTGGAACTGGTATTCTAGGAAAGAAAAAGTGAAAAACAATGCAAATCTGAGCATGCGGGCATTGAATAAAAGTCGACACACAAATTCCACAATATTATTTTCTGCTAGACGCGTTTATCAAATATTATTTTGAGACCAGCTTTCTTGAAGAAAGCACCAGAATATTTATACGGAATGATATTTTTTATTGAATGATTCTTTGGGCTCTTTACAATAGTACTCGTCTCGAGTCAGCTGCCGCTCACAGAAAAGTAAGTTCGTAATGAAAACCTGCTGACGCGTTCTTTCCCAGCCTAAGCTCATGCACGCATTATTTCTACCCATTTGATCACGATTTCACATTATTAACGCACTGTCTTGCCAGTAGATTTGATCCTTTCTCAGTGTCTCTCTTACATAATCTTCGATTTGCCATTCTGATAACTTATCTGGCAAACCCTAAGCCCGATTCCGATCATTGATATTTTGTTTGTTTCACTTCCTATTCCATTTTATTCTAATGGCCACAGATGAGCAGATTGGCAATGCTTTTCAGGAAATCGCACCGCCATCTACATCCGCATCAAAGAAAGTGCCCTTCGATGTGTTCATTAATCATCGGGGTACTGACACCAAGCACACGCTGGCGTCTTCCATCTACACTACCCTCCATGGCATGGGACTTCAAGTATTTCTAGATGTAGAGGCGCTTGAACTGGGCGATTTCATACCATCTGAAATACAAGAGGCCATGCGTACCTCTTTCCTTCATATTGCCATACTTTCACCCAATTATGCACAATCTCCATGGTGTTTGGCTGAGCTGTCATTTATGCTCAAAACTGGCGGCACAACCATTCCTGTCTTCTTCAATGTTGACCCTAGTGATGCACGCTACGGGAAAGGACCTTTTGCTGTTGCGTTTGCCGAGCATGAAAGGAAGAATAGATATACTTCAGAGAAGCTCCAGGATTGGAAGGAGGCGCTGCACAAAGTTTCATTTCATTCTGGCCAAATCCTGAAGGATAATGAGTAAGTACAATCGTTCTCTCCCATTTGTACAGATTTGATCTTTATTATGGCCTGTAATCATTTTTTCCTATCAATTCCTGGACTATCTTTGAAATATTCATTAATGTTTTTATCTCTTTGTTTTAATATTTCTAATATAAATGGTATTTTCATATCTTTACTAATTATTAAAAAAACTGTAATTAAACTATCTTACAGAAATGTCATTTCGTTCCCATCTTAAGGTACTTTGTTTTCCTACCCCCTACATCTAACCTTCATTCCTCTCCTATTTTTTCTCTTCAGTCACCTCTTAACTCTCTCCAACAAACTTTGAAGATTTGGACTAAAAGTAGATTCAAACAAAAACTCGGTAATATCTTGAAAATGTTTGAAATCCCTTCTATTCTTCTTATGGAATGAAAAGCTATGGTCTCCACGATATTCCAACTAAGCTGCAATAACTTATTCAGTAGATTGTAATAATTTGCTCCATCCCTTTGGAATAATATTCTTAACATCAGTATTGAAATTGGGGAAAATGTACTATCTTGTACGGTATCCTACTCTTATCCTATTTAAATTATCTTTCCTCTCTTCCATTGAGCTTGTTTCTCCCTATTCATCATCCAAGCAAGTCTTTGAAAGTTTATGGTTTTAACGATTTTTTCATCAGCCAAAAATATATCACAATGTTTTAGCTTCATATCTTCAATATCTTATGTTTTAGTAGTGTTTTAGAATATAGAATAACCATTTCTTTCCCTGTGAGATGTTGGGGAAATTTAATGTCAATCATTATAGGATTCTTTGGATGCGCATATTCACTAGTTCCCTTGATAACAGAATAATCTCCCAAGTGGGAGATATTAATTTGGTTTTCTAACTGCCCATTCCTTTGTAATGGTTGAGGATTGCTGATGATGATGATGATGCCATCTGAGGAAGCCTGATTTCTATTTCATGCATAGATTCGTTCTTATTAGATTCACCATGTCCTTGTGCTACACTTTGTGACATCTCTAGCTCTTCAATATTAGACATCTTTCAATATATTTCAACATTATTTAGGAGTTCATTCATCTTTTAATTGGGTTTGTGAGAAGAGGAAGAGTTCTCCGATATTTTCAATCTATCATTTAAATTTTAGTTTTAATCAAAACTAATAACATTCATTGCTCCATTCATATTTTCTTCTCAATAACATTTTTTAAATCCTCAAACTCATTATAACCTATTCCATGCCCTTCTTAGTTTATCAATGAAACTTTTAGGATGCTAGAAATTCCATTCACCACAACACATTCCCATATCATCCATATCTTAATTGACCTTTTCAAATGTATATTTCTTCAATAATGAGAAATTACGTGACCTTTATTGGGAGAGCAAGGAATTCATGCTTTTCGAGATCCTGAAAATGGTACTTGTCAACTAAATGCATTTATCTAATTGCTTCTAAGAAAGCAATCCTAGAAGGTACTATGTGGGGTAACCTATATGGCTTGACTATAGTCACATACATACTAATTAAGCTTTATTTTGTATAAAAGAATTATCTACTCAATTTTTCTTTTACTTTCTTTCTAGATGCATTTCATAAGGGTTTTTAAAGTCCGTTACTTTTTGTGTGAACTTTGGTCCACATTCTCCCGATTTCTTTTATAAAAGATTAATGAAAAAGGGGTTAAAAAGTACAATATGTTATGTGTGATACCTATCCATATGGATAGGATAGTATTGTACTGGTCTAGGGAGATCTGGATATATATATGTTATTTCCTTTATTATCTCACTTTTTAGATAAAGAATGCACAACAATATTACATAGGACTTGATGTGGGTTTTGACACACCAACTTACACACATCATGAAGCATGCATGGTGGAATGGAAGAGGTTCCCTTGCTTGGAATTTGGGAAGTCTCGAGAGTCTTTTGTGAGGTTTACCAAAATCCTTTGATTGACCCATCAAGGGGTTTGTAGTGAATAATTAGAAATCATTCAAATGAAATAGGGGTTCATTTAGTGAGAATTGGCCACTATTAGCAATCACCAACTTCCTATTTCAGTTTTAAATGCATTGATTATCTTTGTTTTCAGAGTAGTTTGACTTCCTACAACTAATGTTGTCATTAAATTTGTTTGAAATGTGATTAAAATATGAAAAATTTAACATCTAGTCATTAAAATTAGTACTTATTTAGATTAAATTTGAAGACTTTTTAATGAAAATTTGTCTAATTTAACATAATTTAATTCTACAATTGTAAAGATAATGATGAAAATGTTGGAACTTCTAAAAATTTATTGCTGGAAAGTCAAAATTTGGCTCAATCGCTTGCCCTATATAACTAAAATGTATCATTGAGAATTGAAATAAGTATAATCTATCATTAAGTAAAATAATGCAAAGAGAAGGGGGCAAAAATGGATAAAAGAAAAATAGATAAATCCAAACTTGTATTCAATTCTTACTACACGACATTTTGTGAATGGACAAGCTCAATAGAAATCAACCTCCACCAAACTTGTTGCTGCAATCCAAGTGCGATATGGTGTGATCTTTGAGGGGAAGTCGTGTGTGAAGTATTGGAAAATTTGAACATACATGTGTTCATTCGACGAAACAAACACCCTACTGTCAGCGTGGTATCATTGCTTTAACACATGGTTGAGATTTCATCAAATTTCATTGCATTAAGTGCATAAGATAAAGTGGAAAAAATAGATCTAAAGTTTAAAAAACAATATCGAATGGAAGAAAAATGAGAAAAAAATGGAGGGATCCCCAATTTGGGGGAACTAAGAGTGTGTTGTGAGGTGTCACAACATGATTGAAAACCTCTTGAATGTTTTAGGAGAATTCATATGCTTTAAGTTAATAATCTCCTCATTGATTCTTTTTGCTATGAAATCCAAAAAACCATATAGTATATAATTTATTTCATGAATATAAAGTTCTTTCCATATATCTAAGGTATGCTAATATGTTATTTATTTATCTTCCATTCATCTTGCGTTATATGAACAATTGATTTCGTCTATTACCTAAAATCTGTTAGAATATATATGTATTCATATTAGTTTTAATTTGTTGTTTATTAAATTTATTTGGATGATGATTTGTTTCTCAGTTTTCTCTTGTTTAGTGATGAAGGAAGGTTGTTGAAAAGTATTGTAAATTTTGTGATGAAACACATGAAAAAGGCGGTGCAATTGGAGGTCGCTAAACATCCAGTAGGTCTTGATGAGGCAATACATGACTTTGAAAGAGGTGCACTTGATTTTTCTCAAAAAGTACAAATTGTGGGGATTGTTGGCATGGGGGGCTCTGGGAAAACAACACTCGCATCAAAAATATATAATAGGAAAAAATCCTCCATAGATAAATGCAGTTTTCTTTTCGATGTCCGAGGTGCAACATTTTTACATGACAAGCCAAAAAAGCTTATGCAAGACATTGGTTTCAATACATTTCAATTTGATAATGTACAAGAAGGGAAGGCAATCCTTAAAAATCGTTTGAGATCTTTTCCAGTACTTATTGTTTTGGATGATGTGGATCACCCAGAATAGTTAGATGCTCTATTGCCTAGAATTGACAACTTTGAATCAGGTAGTTTTATTATTGTCACAAGTCGTGAATTGGGTGTTCTTAAATCATGGGGAATCTCCTCCATTTATCAAATGAAAGGGTTAAATCATAAACATGCTAGAGAGCTTTTATGCTGGCATGCTTTCCTACAATCTTCTCCTCCAAATGAATTTCAAAGTCTTGTTGAACAGTTCATAAAAATTTGTAATAGATTACCCTTATCTCTCAAGATATTTGGAGGACTGCTTTATGGAAAGCCCAAAGACTACTGGGATTCTCAATTAAATAAGGCTTCAAGATTATTGCCGAATGACATGAAAGAGAGTCTTAAAATAAGCTTTGATGGATTAGATGAGGAGGAACAGGATATATTCTTAGATATAGCTTGTTTTTTCATAGGAGAAGAAAAAAGTGTGGCTATTGCAGTGTGGGATGGATCCAGATGGAATGGAAAACATAGTTGGAAAGTACTTGAGAATAAGTGTCTGGTTGAGGTCGATAAGGATAACTGGATCAAAATGCATGATCAACTTAGGGATCTCGGAAAAGACATTGCAAAGGGGAGGTCACCGTACCGTGTTTGGTCAGCACAGCAAATCACGGATATTCAGGAAAAGGCCACGGTGAGCTTAATATATTCTTTTATATCCTATCTAATACCTGGTATGGTAAATTGTTGGTTTCATTGCTATACTATCTTAGTTGTTTTACTTATAAGGTTTTTATTCTTTTGCATTTTCCATTCAGGAAAGAGTACTGATTCGGGGGATTAAAGCGGAAACAAATGATTTCTATGAAGAATCCCATTGTGGTATACCTTTTGAAGAGTGCATGGAGCTTGTGAGAGGCTCTACTAAAAGGTTTAAGCGCCTTACACCTTCTATCCTTGTTGTCAAGGATAATTATTTTACAGAAGAATTGGCAACACTATCACCAGGCCTTGTCTGGCTGCGATGGATCATGTTTAGGCAGAGAGCTCTTCCATCGGGGCTTTCATTGAAGAATTTAAGAGTCTTAGAGCTTCCAGATGCTGAACACATAGAAGAACTATTGAGTGACACTGCTGATGTAAGTATCTTCCTTTGTTTTATCAATATTTATAGAATCATATGTTTTTAAGTGTTGTGTAATTTTTGCTCGGTTTATTCTGAATTGAAATTCAACGTGGCTGTAGCTTCCGTTGGAATTAAGAGAGCTGAATCTTGTAGATGCCCCAAGTTTCCTCAAATTTCCGAGTTCAATAAGATGTCTAAAACATTTGAAAAAGATATCCTTGACCGGGAACACATATGATTCTATCGAACGTCTTCCAGAAGGGTTTTGCCTTCTCCAATCACTGGAGCACATCCAGCTAAGGGCATGTGTTAAGCTAATATCACTGCCCAGCAACTTTGGCCTTTTGACAAACCTGAGACATCTAGATTTGAGTTATTGCAGGGAGCTGAAGATGTTGCTTGATTCTTTTAAGCAGCTCATACATCTACAGTATATCAATTTCTATGGTTGCAAGGAGCTCACCTTAACGTCAGAGAACAATTTCATTCTGGAGAATATGACAATGCTGGAGACTCTGATTTTTTCAGAATGTACAAAATTGCATGAGTTACCTCTGCATATCACAAATCAGTTGTCGCTCAGACATCTGTATGTTCAAGGTACCAGGTTAAGGGAGATACCAAGTAGCATTGGTCGACTCAGCAAATTGGAAGTGCTGAAAATTGGGAGTGAGTTCTTGACAAGCTTGCAATCTTCTATGGGGAATTTGTCCTCCTTGTCTATTCTTGACATTTACGAGTGTGGGGAGTTGGAAGCTTTACCCGAGTCTATTGGAAATTTAGCTTCTTTAACTTATATTAAAAATTTCCGCTGTAAAAAGTTAAAATCTTTACCTAAGTCTATAGGTCGTTTGTCCTCTTTGATTAATCTTAGAATTTATCAATGTGAGGAGTTAAAAAGTTTACCTGAATCTATCGGAAATTTGTCTTCTTTAACTAAGTTTGAAATTTACTATTCTAAAAACTTAAAATTTTTACCTGAGTCTGAGTCTATAGGTCAGTTATCTTCTTTGACTGGCCTTTGTATTTGTAACTGTGGGAAGTTAGAAACTTTACCTAACTCTATTGGAAATTTGTCCCATTTGACTAATATTCAGATATTAGAGTGTAAAAAGGTAAAATCTTTACCTGACTCTATAGGTTCCTTGTCTTCCTTAACTAGTCTTCACATTTCTCAATCTGAGGAGTTAGAAGCTTTACCTGAATCTATTGGAAATTTGTCTTGTTTGACTAATCTCCAAATTAACGAGTGCAAAAAGTTAAGATCTTTGCCTGAATCTATAGGTAAGTTGTCCTCCCTGACTAATCTCGACATTTTCAAGTGTGAAGAGTTAGAAACTATACCTGAGTCTATTGAAAATTTGTTCCGTTTAACTAATTTTAAGATTTCAGTGTTGAAAAGGTTAAGATCTTTACCTGAGTCTATGGATCATTTGTCCTCCTTAAGTAATCTTCACATTTTTAATTGTAAAGAGTTAGAAAGTTTACCTGAGTCTATGAGTCATTTTTCCTCCTTAACTAATTTAAAAATTGGTTTATGTGAAAAATTGGAATCTTTACCCAAGTCCATATGGAATTTTTCCTCCCTAACTAGTCTTTTTATTTCCTCGTGTAAGAAGTTGGGATCTTTACCTGAGCCTGTGGGAAGTCTTAATCAGCTTGGCAAGCTTCAAAGTCTGATTATTAAGAGCTGTCCGATCATAGAATTGGCTTTCCTGTCGGGATCCTTTTCTTCTTCATTGTGCAATCTCACATTGATACATTTAACATACACTTCTGTGTCAAGGATTTCAGTCTCTCAACAATGTTGCCCCAGCCTGGAAACTCTAGACCCTTACAGTAATAACAAGTTAGTAGAGATTGAAACCTTGCCAATATCAGTCAAGGCCATAAAGCTGAGCAAATGTAAAATGCTGAAGGGCATAAGTGTTATTTGTGGCATGGTAAATCTTGAGACACTGTCTATACAGAACTGCGGGGATAAGTTAGAGGAGCTTCCAAGTTTTGCAGATCTAGTCTTCCTTCAAGAATTTGAAATCATAGAAAATGCTGTTCAACTTAAGCAAATAGAAGGCTTGGAAAATTGCAGATCATTGGAGAGGATGAGAGCAGTAACTTCCTGCAATGAACCAATCATTAAAAATCTGGAGCATATGGAAAGACTGCGGACACTAGTGCTCTCAGTAGCATGCAACATATCGGCAATTGAACCTTGCCTTCAAACTATAAAGGTAATAAAAGTCTATAGAATCATTGACTTATTATTATCATATGAGTGTTAATTAGTTGATCGTAATTTGTATATTGTTCGCAGAAATGGCCATATGAATGTGTAATATCCGCAAGGACAGAGCATGGTGTGGAATCAGTTGTGAATTCCTTTGCCTTTCCCGGTCTTACTTTGGTTGATTCATGCGTGGAGGAGATTGCTAGTAATAAATACAGAAGTGTGTTGAGGTTAAGATGCAGGCAGAGGCGTTATTCCAACGCGGCAGGGATGGTGTGTTTTGCCATAAATTGCACTTTAGCAAATACCTTCCTAACCTTGGAGAACAAAAATAGACGTTGGACGAATGATAGTTCCAACATGAATATGGACTTCGGCCAAATGAAAGAGGGGAAATGGGTTTTGATTGGTGTTTTCACACAGCCTTCCGACTGGCTTATGGCAGAGGAGTACCAACTCAGCAAAGAGTACCGGGGCTTCCGAGCTGAGTCAAGCTTCGTTGATGATAAAGTGAGGGGAATGTTAGTGATGGGCGAGGAAGCGAGTGTTGTGGAGGCTTTCAACAAATTACTGCTATATTTTGGGGATGTGAATAGGGATGTGAATTGGCTGAAGAGAAAAGCTAAGCAAACGGAGTTCCCACTCTCAGTGGAACTCACTTGATAAAGTGAGGAGACTGTTAGTGATGGACGAGCAAGAGCGACTTTGAAGGTGTTAATGCTTAATCAACCATCACATCATTTTAAATGACAGGGGTTTTCTAAGCCTTCTTTGTATATATTTTTTTTTGTTTAACATTTTTCACAGCTGTTTTGGAAACAATATAGTACTTGTCTTTTAAAACAGCTCTTACTCCTACATGTTGCTGCATGAACCAATGCTGGCAACATTTTACATCTTATTACTGTCAAACAAACATTCCTCTTTTTGAACTGCACGCTGTGTTTCGTTCTTCTTTATGTAGATTGTTTGTTGGAGAGGCTCCTGTATTCTGCTATATTATTCTGAAGCTGCCAGCACCTTTTTTTTCCCCTGTAGCAGCTGTTCTGGTCAGACTGCTGAGCAATGTCTCATATTTATTTGACTGGAATATATATATATATATATATCATTATATAATGTTAGTTTAATGCATTTTTCTCAGTTTACTCCTCAATATGTACCTGGTATGTGTGTGTTTAAGAAATAAATGTTATTCTGAGCAGCATTAGTTTAAACTCTGGGAGAGTAAAATAATTTCTGTACAAGTTGACACCTCATTTTTAAATAGTTTTATAGATCAAATAGTTTTCATTGCAGCAGCAATTGATAATGTTTGTTTTAAGATGGTGTCAACAGTTGTATAGTTTAAAACTTCCTATTTTTATGAAGTATTTACATTTGAAAATCTGTTATCTCAATTGGTATTAGAGCATCTAGAAATTTAATAAGTTTGTTTATTCTCAGATAGAAAATGAGTTGAATAATTAGTTCTGAGTGGAGAAGAAAGGTGTAGTTGAATTTGTTTACACAGGCAAAATTAAAGAGGTAATAGTTTCTGAGAGAAGATCAGTTGACTTTTTTTGTGAAATTTCACCTAGCTTCATATACCTGTGCTCAAAGGTGAAAATTATGACTTAGAATACAAAAATGAAAACACTTTTTATATCATTTGTGGGAGTTAGTAGAAAAAAAACTATCACGCATCCCATCTACTTTGATGAAAACCATCCCATCCACTCATTTATATTAGAAAACGAATTCTCTCCATTTCCTTCTTTAAAATATCTGTTTTGAATCTTGGTTCCCTATTGTAGGAAGTTTAATTCTCTTTGAAGTATTTACTGCCATTCCATTTCATTCCATTACAGCTCTTAAACTTATATTTAAGTAAATCACATTAATAGGAAAAGTAGATTAATCGATAGGATAAGGAAATAAATTTAAGACTGGCGATGGACATCTATACTCTCCCATTTCGAATTCAAGTGGAACGTAAGGAAGGATTGTGGAATTTAACTTGCTAATAACTTTTGAGCCGTAAGGAAGGATTGTGGAATTTAACTTGCTAATAACTTTTGCTCAAAAATTTCTGAAGTCCTTTTTAGAAAATATAATGTGCAGATATCTCTCTTTAGCTATTCTTCCAAACAGTTCACATGCCTGGTCTGTGTTTAAAACTGTACTTAAAATATTTTTGTGTTTAAAACTGCCCTTGATATTTTCCATAGTACAATATTTCTGTATAAAACTGCTCTTGATGTTTTCCTTAACAAAATATTTCTTGAGATATGGTTAATTTATAGACTTTTAATACCAAGATGGCTGGAAATTTTTCCTTAAATGTTAGTCCAGCACTTGTAATCTCTTGTAGTGGAGCTATCATTGGTAAAAGGTTCTTCATTGAAATTGTTATCATTTTAGATTATCATTATGTTAAGAATTATTTTCATATCTAGTCGTCATTTATATTCTATTTATATTATTATTTATGTTAAATGTTAATATTTTGGATTATCATTATATTAAGTATTATAATTATATTTAGTTATATTTTTGTTAAAATGTTATTATTTTATTTAGATGCCAATATTGAAGCATTAATCATCAATGACCATAAAGACTGATATTAATATGTATTCACATGCAATTAAATAGTAATATAAGGTAAAAAATAAAATAAAATAAAATAATAATATGAATATTATGTGCATATATTAATTTACGCCGAAGGTGTATCCTATTTGAAAGAGGCCAAGCTAAAATTAATAATCACGGCTGACACTTTCCTGGAGACGATTGAAGTAATTGTAACTGTTAATTTTTACGCCAAAGGAGAGAGCTGAATTTCACCATCAATGAAATAAAATGGTGGAGAAAGAGTGGAAGACGATGAGATCAATCTCATCCATTCATCATGGCAGTCGGTGGTTAGCACAAATTAATGCATGTCATTGAATTGACGAGTTGAAATGCTGGCCGGTCACGTCTTGTCTTTAATTGTAGTAACAGTCTTTGATACTCTGGAGCCTTTCATTTTCATGTCCAACTCTATCTGTCGAAAGCCTATGTATACTCTAGGGCTCTTCTGATGAATGCTCTTACATTTCCAGTGCGGAAGTTTCTTCAATTTCTTCGATGCTTTCCACCTCCAAAAGTATTTCCAACAATTTTTCTTCTTCATCAATAGCACACTCGCACGCAATCTCTTCACATGAAAATCCCCTGTTTCCCTTGCATCTTGACACTGATGTGCAGAAGGCTCTAGCATTGGCGGGTCCATGGGCGGACAGAGATAGAGCTGAAAATGACAAGTAATTGAGCATCACAACATGTAGAGAACTAGCCAAAATTAGACCAAATCCACAGTACACAGAGAGTCTGGCATAGTATGGGGTTAGACATGGTTTCATATCCTTTAGCATCATATCTTCTTGGCTGACTGGAGTTGTGGGTTCCTGGTACAAATTTCATTCTATGCAAAACAAACATAGTGCCACATTGATCAATAACTTTGACTATGTACAGATCACTGGCAAAAACATCTTTCATGCATCATACTGCATTCCACATTTTGGAAGAGCAGGAAAATAAACCTAAGCAAACAAATACTCTTCAGAAAATACTAGACTACCTGTATCCTTATGATGCTGGACTTGCTTCTGTTGAAACATATCCTTAGCTAAAGAGGAAACCGTCCAGGTGTCATTCTCTTCATGTTTTGGTTCATTGCTAGAAGTTCCATTTTAGCCATCGGGTAGCTTTTTTAGAATTAGCACGATGGAAGGAATTTGTGTTGGGGGACTCTCATGCCTGCCTCAGCTTAATAAATTCCCAAGGTACCACCTAACAAGTATAATAGGGACTCCTTCCTACTTGGGTCTCAAAAATTCATCCAAAATAGCATTAGAGGCTATTTTATTTGCATTTTGCATTATCCAAAATTTCTTAGGTTTTTTTCTGCTCAAATTGCAAGTAACCTATAGATTTGTAAGTGTGCTCAATGAACAAGGATTCATTGAAGGCCGTTATGTCCCTATCACATAAGGCAATGCTCTAATGGCACAATTAGATGGGAACTTTACTATGCCAATGAGCCCTCCCACAGACAGTGCTACTGATATAGGAGTGGTTAGATCTAAGGAATCATGAGATGTTGCCGAGTTACAATTGTAGAGCCTACACCAAACAAGAGCTGCAGTGCAGCGAAGTTCCTGCCAAAGTGTGCAAGAACAGTTTTGTTTTTGTTAGCAGCTTGTTTGATTAGTTAGTTTTGTAGTATGTAAGGATTGTGTATTTTGTTGTTGAACATAAGCTTTTAGACCTGAATGCAAAAGTAAAATGAAACACTCAAACTTTCCATGTTGGAAGAAACTGCAAGATCTAAAATGGCTTTGTCAAATGGAAAAGTATTTATGCAAAATGTGGAAGCATAGACAAGGCACCCAAACTCTTTGACAGAATGCCTCAAAGAGATGTGTCCTCTTGGACTACAATAATTGCAGAATATGCCAAAAAAAAAAAAAAAAAGACATTGATTTATTGAAAACGCTTTAGAAACCTCCAAGCAAATGCAATTGACAAGTGTAAAGCCAAAATCCACAACCTTCGTCAGCATCTCCCTACTTCTGCCAAAATAGTAGCTTTGCAAGAGGGTCTATTCCGTCAAAGCATCAGGGATTGATAAAGTTTTTCAGATGTTGCAACATTCCTGTTAGATGTGTATGCAGATGTGGAAGCATAGAGAAGGCACATGAGTTTGACATAATGACTCAAATAGATATGATTTCATGGACTGCAATGGTTGCAAGATTTGCACTAAATGGATTTGTTCAGAAGACTCGATAAACTTCAAAACATTGAGAAAATGCCTTCATTCCTTACCATTGAGATCATCAATGACCATGTGTTCAAACAAGTTGACATTCCATGGCAGATAAGAACTCAGAATAAACAATCTCTGTATAAACAAAGCAAGCACTAACTTTGAAACACAAGTATTTAGTGAACATTAAAATCAGGCAAACCAGAAGCATTTAACATTATTCAAAATTTTAAAAGGAGAAAATACAAATGTATGATTGTTACATCTGTGCTTGATACTGCAACACATGCTTAAAATATGCTTCAAATGTACTAGGAAAATCAGCTGGCCCCTTTAAAAACCATGAGTTAAATACAAAAATTACAAACAAAGCACAGTAGCGAGCTCTAATTTGTTAACTGCCTAACAGCTAAGACTCAATGCACTGGGGTTAGTACCAAATTCCAAATGACACTTGCGTGTCTTGAATGAAAACAAACAAGTCAAATTTTAGTTGCCTCCTGGCATAACACTATAGAATACATGTGGGAGTCACAAATCAAATTCAGGAGCATAAATACGGATATGTATATGATAATAGCTTAACTTGAAACTGCTCCACTGATGGTGGAGAAAAAAATAACACCTATCCGTTGATTACAGTGGAGATGTTTTAATTAGGCATAATACATATATAAACTATTTGAAGCAGCACATGCAATGACATTTGTGGTTGGTGGATGCCATGCCAAATGGAGTTAAACTTTGAAGTGGAATCACATGCCCCTCCATTTATTCCCCCTCCGCCTCGCGCCCCCCCTGCGCTGTCATTTACTGATGCAAAGAAACAGAAAAATAAGGAAACAATTGGCAGGTAGTAGAGATGGAAATCATAGCAACATCGAATAATAGGAAGTAGGAAGAGGAATGAAAACAATGAATTTGTGTATTGTTACCTCGTGTAGTTCATCCACGTGTAAGACTTGCAAGGGACCTTGCAGGTTTCGGAGGTGTTGGAATGATCCGTCTTCTAACACAAATCCCAAGCAAACATGCCACAGACAAAAAGACAACACAGTTTTTATAGTATGGTATAAAATCTCCTAAACCAAATTATGTTGACATATAATTCAAATACTAGGGCATACAAGATGACACTGATAAGCTTATACAATTTTTTCCCAGCATCCTGCCTACCCGTGCTAACATGAAAGCTTTGGAACAGGGTATGGAAATCCATCAGAGGATAAACGAAGGGGAATTTTTGTCATCGCTTTCAGGTAATACTCAGTTTCTCAAAATCTTAACTTTTCTTTATTCAGATTATTTGCATGACATAGTTGATTTTGAGGAAGCGCATAGAATAGAACAGCAGCCTGAAGAGGAGACAATGGCTGAAATCACGGCTGATTTGAGTTTAAATGTTCGTTTGCTCTTTTCTTCAGTAATTTACAATTTTTTAAATTTTTATTTATTTTTAAATAAACAACTACTAACTTTGGATTGAACGAAATATTACACACCCAACCTCTCATCCAATCACAGGTTGTTTTGGGTCAACATGGCCCTCAAGTTGTTGGGGTGTATTCATGTGCTACTGCTCATTTTCATGGTAGTTGGATGCAATGCAGAGCAATCGCCAGAGGTCCTTGGCCCTGTCAATAATATTAACAGCGCTGGGCCCTATTTGGGTTTGGTGGTTCCCAACACTTTTGAATTGGAGCCCCTACTAGAGCCCTCAATTTTTACACCGAATAAAAATGCTTCCCACATAGATCTCTCTGGTAATTTTCTTGCCTGCTCTTTCTTACATGGAAAATTTCTAGGTTTTCATACAATGTAATTATCTGTATACTTCATGCTTTGCAGGAAGGAGATTCCATGTAGGACTTATTGCAGATCAGCTCATTGTGGTCATGACAACGCTGGCAATGGTAATTGGCCGATAGGCTTTACTAACTCAAACTTTCTTGATAATTGATAAAAAATTGTCTGACTAGCTTAAAAAAATAGTTTAGTATAATTTTTTCCCCCAAATTTATGTAAAGCAATATATATATATTATCAAAGCCCCGGTATTATGTATCTCCCAAAAACTCAGTCGCTCAAACTTGGCCGTTTAGTGCAGTTATTTGCTTATTCATGAATTTTACAGAATATAAAATGTGATCAGCTCCTTTCCATAGTTACCTGTTTTTGTTTGTGAGATTGAAATTAAAAAATTTCATGTTTCATTCAAAACTGTTTTGGGGGTTTCAATGAGAATATGACCTTGGTTCGAGCCCTGTTGAGTCTAGTTGCATTTTTTACATATACATAGATACGAAAGAGGGTATGAACAGTGTTTTAGGTATCTAGCTATGCATTGTTGGTGATTCAATGCAGAATCTGTTTCAATGCATACCAATATTAAACTGCATACTCTAAGGGATCCTGGCAGTATTGGAAATTTGTGTCTCAACAGTTTGACAGTTGAATAGAAGATGGCATAAAACCTGTTGCTGGGCGTATCTTTTGGAACACTAAAGCTGCTGAAATAATTTTGGAAGGTTTGCATGGTAGATTCAGTTGTATTTCCCTCATACATAATATTTTTAAATTCTTTCCAGAGTTGATTTCATCGGAAATGTTTATTTGGAGAGAGTATTTCTAAACTTGAAGATGGAAAAAAACTTAAAATTTCATGTGGAGAGGTAATTTCAAGTTCACTTAAATTCAAATAGTAACTTTAGGTAATTTGTGGCTTTGTTGGTTTGTCAAAGCGGATTCTTTTGAGCATTTTTATCGTGCTTATGCTTTTGGATCTAAAACTTTTCTCTGATATGTTCACAGAAGAGCATAAAAAAAGAAAGAGATGTGATTCTAGAGCAAACTTAATCCACCATGTTTGTGGAACAACTCAAAAATTCAGATGATATATTGAGCTTCAAGACCAACTAGAGTTGGAAAAAGCGAAGGTGATGTTTGAAGCTTTCACTAGAAAATTGGAAGAGGCACAAAAATCCAAGGAAAGGGCTAGTAAGGTCCCTACACTTGTTAAGAAGCTAGAAAATGCAAATCCCCATGTTATACAGGCCTACAATGAGGCTTTGAAAGAAGATCTTAGTGCTGCAAGAGAGCAGTTTATGATGGCCACTGCAGAGTTAGAAAATATCAGTGAGGAACTTCAAAAAACAAAGGCATGTGTTTTAACCTATGCGAAAGCTGAACAACTAGACGAGGCAAGGTTGGAAGCAAAAAAGAGTAATAACAGGCTGGAGGAACTTGTCAGGGAAATTGCTTCAACTAAGCAATCTCTTGCTCTTCTTCAATTGACTTGCATTAAAGCAGAGAAAGAAAAGGATGCTCTTTTGGCTGCAAAAGAGATTGAAACACAGAAAGTTGCAGAAATGGCAGAACAAAGTAGAAAACACTTGGAGGCTTTAGGGAAAAAGGTTGATGCTGCAAAAGGCCTAGAGACAAAGCTCAAAACTACAACTTCAACTATAAAAAAGTTGAAACAGGAATTTTGCTTGGCAAAAGAGTTAGCGCCCATACTTGTCAAGGTTGTTGCTGATGCTAAGTTCAAAGTCAAAATGATTTGAAGTTGAAGATTAGGTAGGTACAGTTTGATGCAGCAACCTCTTTAATATCTATATCTGCAGAGCTTGAGGAAGCAAAGGTTAGTCTGAAGAGGGTAACAGAAGACTACAACACTTTGCACTGTTCAGTAGAATTTCTTAAGGCAGAACTGGAACAGGTATGTGTTGTGACCTTTTTCACACATCGCCCCATCGCTGATGGGGACCCCCAGTTGCCTGTTAGTTTTTAGGGTTTTGTCTCCTTGCAACGGTTACGAGAGATCACTTTGCTTAGAGTTTCCAGTCAGTTCCCAAGAGTTATCCAAGCCAAGTCAGGAATTCATGTTTGAATCAGCGCGTAGACGTCATGGAAGCGCTCAGAAGGCCCAAGAGACGAAGATCGACTGTGAATTTGGCCAATTCTGACACTTCCTATTTTTTAGGAAAAGTTGCTTTTTCGATTTTTCATTTTTGGCATTTTTGGACCAAACAGGGTTCCCTATTTTTTAGGGTTGCTTTTTCTATTTTTAGAAAGTTTCTATTTTTGGAAAGTTTCTATTTTTGGAAAGTTTCTATTTTTAGAAGGGTCCCGAGTTCTGAAAACGCACTCAGAAGTCCGAAAAACTCACCAGAACTCTCAGAAAATCAAAAAGTAAAAATTTGAAAAATTTGAAAAATTTGCAAAAAAAGTTCAAAAAAACATGAAAATCATACCAAAAACATTCAAGAATCTGGAAAACCAGTCAAAAAACCAGTCAAGATCGATCAGATCTGAAGGTGAAATCATGAAAATCAATTCAAAAATGGAGAAATTTGTAGAAAATCTGTGCAAGTCTGAAATTCGCCATGGAGGATGAGAAGAATGGATGAAGAAATGTCCAAAGGACTTAAGAAGTCCGCCCTTGCATCTTGAGGCACATCCTTAGACTCTTCAAAGTCCGCCATCCTTATCCTATGACCCTTGGAAGTCCGCCTTGGCTTGAAAGGAAGTGGCAAAAGCCTTAGAAAGTCCGCCATCATATGGAAGATACCTTGGAAAGTCCGCCATCCACAAGGAAGTATGTGCCAAGGAGTCTTGAAGTCCGCCATGTGCCAAGGAGTCTTGAAGTCCGCCATGTGCCAAGAGGAATATCCTAACACCTCCCAAAGTCCGCCCTGCATGTGCTAAGAGGTCCCAAAGTCCGCCATCCACTAGAAGAGACGTCCAAAGAAGGCTCAAAGTCCGCCCTATGCTTAGAAGCTCGTCCAAAATGTCAAGCAAGTCCGCCCTTAAAAGGTGGGACTTGGCTGGAGGTCATGGAAGTCCGCCTAGACTTATAAAGTAAGGGAAAATCAAAATATTTACTAAGTGTTGGCGCCCAGCTAAGGAGAGTTTTGAAATTTGCTAAGTATAAAGGGGTGGAAAATCCTTTCCAAAAGGATAAAATGATGAGAATAAGTGCTAAAATGTTAAGGGAATTCGCCCTAGAAAAGAGGGACGTCCAAGATGCTCACCATGCACTTGGAAGAAGCTAGCAAAGTATCCAAAGACATCCATAGTCTACGTCCAAGATGCCAAGGAAGTCCGCCCAAGGTGATAGGATGATGATTTTTTTGGCTAAGTGTCGAGGCCAAATCCAAAGAAAAGCTCTAAAATTCGCCTAAGTATATAGGCTAATGGATGGAAAACGAAGACGTTGGCTAGACATCCGGACATTTTTGAGATGACAAATGCCAAGATTGGAAGGGCATGTGCTAAAGAACGTCAGGATATGGCAAGGAATGAAACGGAATATGCCTAACACGATGAAGGAAAAAGAGGCAAAATTTGCCTAAGTATGGAAAATACGAAGAAATTGCCAACTTCGACCGAAGAAAAATGCACGAGGTAAAAGGAAAGGAAGGATCGTCCTTGACCAAAAGGATGAAGAATATATCAGACGTCAGGAAAATTCAACCGGCAAAGACATTCGGACAAGGATCTTGCTTAGAAAAATTCGACCGAGCAAGGAAGTATTTGACTTTGGCAGAGTGGAATAAGCTTAAAATCTCGCCTCGGCAAAGAAAAATGAGGATCTGGCAATAAAATCTTCGACGGAATGGCTTGAATTTTGGTTTGGCTAGACAAAATCAAGGATGAAATCGGAAAATACACTCTCAGCCAAGAAAAACGGAAGAACAATCGAGATAGCCATGGGTCCAAGACGAACGGGTTGGAATTAATTAAAATATTTTAATATTTTAATAATTAATTCTCAACTATTTGGAATTTAAAAATACCTTGGACGGAATCAAATTTGCCAGACACGAATCGGACGAAAATGAAGTATGCCAGGCGGAGATGAAATCCGGCAAGAAGAAAATTAAATTCACCACGAATTTAATTAAATTATTTAATGTTTTATTTAAAAAATTCGAAAAATCAAAAGATAAGCATTAAATGAAAAAAAATCGAATTTTTTGAAGATCAGGGAGATTTGTCCGGATAAGTTCGAGACTGAGCCTTGTCGGAAAATAAAAGGAAAGTTGCCTGTTTAGAAAATGAAAACAAATCAAGGATCAAGAGGAAAGATGGCAGTTGCTAAATCGAATTCAATCCTTCAGCATTATAATGAGTTTCAGCAACTCATTTTTTCACACACAGCTGAAGAGAAATTTAATCTTTCTCGAAATCGTCAGGCAATCAATTCATCAATAGGCAAAGTCGAATTGTCCAGAAGGATAAGCAGTGTTATGCTGGAAAATTTTTCGTGAGAAAAGGAAAAGAGTTTTTCAAAGCTGATTTCTTTTTGAAGAGGGGCGCACTTTTCAAAAAAATCAGATTTTTAAATCTGATTTGTATTCAACGTTCCTTCACTGAGGTTTGAGGATTGGTTAATTAAGTTTGCTATCTTTTTATGCCCTTTCCTCTTGACAAAGTTCTGGCAAGAATTTTCAACGCCATCGAAGTCACTTTCAGCTTGCTTTTTCGCAGCAAATTAATTGTTTGAACAGCTGAAAATGAATTTTCAATCCTAGGCACGAGGTTTAAACTATTTTAAAAGTCTTTTTATTAATGTTAATTTTATGACTGCAGGTTGACGGACACGGCAGGAGGATTATCAAGGAAGCTGAAAATGAAGTTCGCCAATAAGGGTGCCCAAAAGGAGACCAAGGTCATCTCAAAGTGGAAGAATGTTGTAGATACTGACCTCGGACATGTGGATTTTGACGAATTCAAGCAAAGAGTATACGGTCAGAAGGGACTTCCCACAGCAATAGCCATAAGAATGGTCAGAAACGGGATCTTCCAAGCAGCTGGATTCCCACCGGCCATGGATTGTGCTGAGTTAATGGTGGAATGTGCTCGCCATTATGATGCTCAAAAGAGACAGATCATCGCCCCTGACGGACGAGTCTTGGCACATTTGAATGAAGTTGTAATCCAAGAAACCTTTGGCATCCCTGAGCATTCAAGAACGGTCTATAAGACCAAAGAAGAAACCAAAATGCTATATGACAGCAAGGCAGATTTGTGCGCCACCACAGTCAACAAGGTATGGATGGACAAGCCAAAGCCATCAATCAAGAAGATGCCCAAGAGACCTCGTCGCACGGATTTCAAGGAAGATTTTGGAGATATCGTGCTGATGCTGAACAGGATCGCAGGCAATCCGCAAGGCGCCTTCTTTGAAAGCTGGATGTACTACTTCATCGACGAGGTCACCTCCGGAGTTAAGATGTTCAACTGGTCACGGATGATAAGTGACAACCTTCACGAGCAACTGATCAACCTTGAAGAGACTAAGTCTTTTCACATGAGTTCATATGTAATATACCTATTGGCCAGATCATACAGATATCCAGGACTGGTCTGCAAAGGCAGAATTGGCAATGGAGAGAACGAGCTCAGGCCTTACGACTGCTATCCTCAGCTCCAATTGAAAGAAAAGACTCACTTCAGGAGGGTGCATGATGCATTCCTAATGCATATCACCAGAAAGCTCCAAGGAGGAATACATCAAAGGCTGAGCCATGAAGCAAAAAGCCTTATCAGCAAATACGGGTCTTGGTTCATCCAATTCCCGAAATTCACATATATCAGGATCCAGGGATTTACTGGAAATCCCTACAAATTGCCAATCTATCCGACTAATCGGATGATATTGCTCGAGGTTTTGAGGCAACTAGAAGAGTACCAGAATATTCAAAGGCCGACCAAGAAGGCGTCCGTCACATTCCCTTTCTTCATCGGGAACATGCTAGAGTACTGTCCGTCAGCACAAGCGGCTGAAAGTGCTAGATTAGAGATCCAATGGTACCCTTTCACGGCATACAAGTCCAGGGTCAATTATGACCCACATCATAATATCCGGACAGTGGAAGGAAGGAGATATAAGCACAGGGCAGAACTGGAGGATTATTGGGCAAATGCTGCCGATGAATACGAGATCAGACGGAAGATGTGGTCCAGGATGTCCGTGGATTTTATGAGAACAATTGAGTTCTGTCGAGTGCCTGACCAGCTACAAGACGATGGAAACCATGTCCAGCCTCGCTTTGAGGAAAGCAGACCTCTCCCTCCAGTGAAGTGGTCAGAGCCAGAGCATGCAGACCTAGCCACCCTAATGAGGCCAGTGACGAAATATTCTCAGTGGTGGGTTGATGATCATGTTCAGGAATTGAGACAAAAAGGAATCACGCTCACATATGATCTGTTGAGCGAATCAGAGTCATATTCCTCTAATGCCGGGGCATCCCATCAAGACTTGGTTGGGATTGGAGAGAAAAGAAAAGAAATGGTGCCAAGTGCAGAACCTGTTTCCAAGAAGCATAAAGGAGGACCTTCTCGGTCAGCGGCGTCCAGGAATGTTGACCATTTGGTGGCTAATATAGACGACTCCTTGGTTGAGATGCTCGAACCTCTTGCAGCTCAGGAAGTGAACAATGAACCTATCCAATTAGATGATGAAGAGCCTGCATCACCAGCAGGCACAGAGATTTTAGGTTCAGACAATGACATGGATGTCCGGGATAATGACTTAGAGGAAGGAATGATTTCCGCCCTCAGAGGAGTCATGGATGTTCCAAACGAAGACGAGGTCCAAGTAGAGGATGGCATTGAACAGTCAACCATTCCAGACTGGCTATTAGAAAGAATGAAAGTTCAGGTGCCTGCTGAGGCTCAACAGGAAGAAGAGGACGATACTGCCGATTTCTTGGCAAGATTAGAACAAGTTGCTACCAAGAAGCCCGCCAAAAAGTTTTCCACCATCCAGAGGAATGAGACAGGCCACCGTTCCGTGCACATTGCAGTACCTACAGTGGACAAACCAATGGACGAAATCACTCCGCAGGAGTATGCTATCACCACTGTTGACCTTGGTCCGACATCAAAAGGTCAGGAAGTAGAAGAGTTAGATAATTCCGTCTCGACCATTAAAGCGAGACTGGAAAAGGAAGTGACCAAGAAGAAGGAATATAAGAATGAGGTCAAACGTCTCAAAGAATATATCCAGCATTTGACCCAGCCGCTAGATCAAGGCAATGCAACTGTTCCTCCTCTCCTCAATTCATCACAGGAGATGACTCAGGAAGTTGAGCATGGAATGGTGACAGCCAGGGAAGCGCAAGACTGGATGGCAGGTGAAGGCATGGAAGCTGCCTTGTTCATGGAGAGGTTGGCGCTTGCTTATGGACGAACCTCTTCGTTTCTTTCTAGGTTGATGGATATGGCAGAGACATGGGATGGTATCCCGGATATGCAAGAAAGGCTTATTCCGAGCCTTAGGATTTTGAAGAGCACTCCGAGGGAGGAGTTAGTTGATAAAAGGGTGATCGCTGCAGGGGCAGCATATGATTTTCATCACTGGTTTTGGGCAGTGACAATAAGAGAAGAAGTATTGGAGAAGGCGAGGATCGATGGGCTTGGAATTGAAGAACAGGTCAGGAAAATCCAGGAGAAGATGTGCATGATAACTACAGATGTGTTCGACCGTGAAGTCATCCGGGAGAACGACATGCAGTTAGAGAGACTGAAGCAAAAAGTTCAAGAAACTTTCTTCCCGACCGCTGGACCATTTTCGAAGCAGGACTTTGCGAGAGTGGCAAGACTCTCATCCATTCGGAAAGATTTTGAGAAGCAGGAGACAGATTGGGAAGGTACCTTTGCCAGATGCGCCGAGAAGTTGGACGGACTAGAATTCCGGATCAGCATGTTACCTCCTGTCACGATGGACGAAGTCATTGCCGTAGTGTCCAGATTCGCCAAACACAATGCCACTCGAATGGATAAGGACGCCTCTCCTTGATTATAGCTGGAACTGCCACTTTTCTGATAGTTTTCTGATGGTTAACTCTTGTTATTTTGGGAAACCCTAATTAGGGTTTGGTTGTAACAATCTGGGCCGTTAATCTTGTTTAAATCTCGGCCGTCTATTTCATTTTTGGAGCTCTATATAAACTAGTGCTCTCTCATTTTCATTTTGTGTGGAGACCTGTTATGTATATTGTCGCATTGAGACTATTTTGAATGATAAAAGCTCTTGAGCATGATTTGCCTTGAATCACTTCTTATTGTTGAATAGTAAGCGAGGTTGCATATTATCTTCCACCATAGATTAGAATTAAAGTTAGATTAAATAGAATTTGCTTTGAAAAGTTGTTAATTGAATGAAAGATTGATCGTATCGACTCATTGGTAAAGTGTAGCTCATACTTTCTTCGGATGGATGATTTTCATCCGATGCGTAAAGTTAGCCTGAGCTCCTAAGTGTGGAAGCTTAACTTCAACCTTACCCAAGGTTTGAATATCATTCTCACAACCCCTTTGAAGATCGCACCCATTTTGCGTATGTTGTCCAACAGGAGGCGAAACAAAATGTGGTTTATTTCACTTCACCAAGTCCTTACTGTCTCTTGATTTCTTAGGCTTAGACTAGATTCTCTGAACCCTATTCTTTTTGCCATTTTTTTAGATCCACTGAAAGTCTCAACTAAGAGTCATCAACGATACATTTCCTAAGTCCTGAATTTGCAAAGATATTCTTGCGTAAGTCCCCTTGTTCATTACCAGCAAATCACAACGACCACTGAACTTATCCACACGTCGAGACCCGACTAAAGAAACCTTGGAATCGCCTATGCGGTGGTTTTTCAAGAGAGGATAGAGTGTCTTTGGACATTTTTATTCTGAATGTTTGGTGGATGATAAAACACACATCAACAGTATGGAAGGAGATCAATGATTCAAAGGAAAGAGAGGCAAAGCTAGAGGTTTCAATAGAAGAAATGTTATTGCAGCTTGAGGCCCACCTTACATCTGCACAAAGGTGATTGCAGCATACAAGACATAGTTTAAAGTGTTAACTGAAATTAGAAAGATGTACAAACTGCCACCACCAGCAGATTAATTTTAAACACAAATTATAACAGGCTACAAGAGATGAAAATAAGAGCTAGTAACTCATGTAACTCATGTGTGCAGGTAACTCATGTGTGCAGGTAGCACACATGAGTGCAGGTAGCATACAAGACATAGTTTAAAGTGTTAACTGAAATTAGAAAGATGTACAAACTGCCACCACCAGCAGATTAATTTTAAACACAAATTATAACAGGCTACAATAGATGAAAATAAGAGGTAGTAACTCATGTGTGCAGGTAGCAACCAACAAAGACAAACTGAACATGCATAGAGCTGATTGTGCCTAGACACACTCTTGGAGAACATGGCTACCCTCACAAAGACAAATTTTTTTCTTACCTTTGCCATGCTATTCCTTTTGGTAGATTGTGTTAATAATCAGAATATTTAAAATATGAGCTATAGCAGCCAGTGTGGTTGTGGAGCCTCTATCACTTTGGTATCCAGTTTAAAATTATATAAGAAATCATTTAGCAATGCATATAATTTTTCAGTTAAAATAGCATTTTAAAGTTTTAACTAAACAAATCAAAAGCACGAGATGGGAAATGAGTTGAAGAAGAGTTGAAGAAAACTTATTTCTGAATAGAGGATTTAATCAGGTCAATTTACAACGAAAGCAAACAGTGCCCTGGCAAAGTCATTCATGGAACACAAAATAAGTTCCTTGTAGAACTTACACTAACAACAATGTTCAGTAATTATATATTAAAACTGTAAACTATCAAGGGATAAGATTTGACATGCTAAAAGTATATATTTTTTAAATCCCAAAGAACTACAGAAAATATTTAACACAAGGAAGGACGTTGGGAAAGGCCTATCAGAATGAAAGAATTTACTTTTATTTGTAATTGCATTGCGTGTTAGTTCCAGGAATTCCTCCCAATTGAATTAACGCAGCTCCTGCTTCTCCTCTTCAGAAAGCTCAAAGTTTGGTTCCCTTCCACACATGAATACTGCACTGAGAAGACATTGTTTCAAATATTATTGGCATTAAGATATGTAAAACTAAAATTCGAAGAGAAGCAAATGTGTGTGCTGCTGATCTGGTAAGACAATCTTCAGTTAAACAACCTAACCACATGTCCAAAAACCAGTTACAGAATCAATAACTAACATACTAGATAGAGAGAACAATTAAAAAATATTATTTTATTCTGTGCATGGGAACTCTTGAAAGCAAACTCTGATTCAATTTTTGTGATTACTAAAAGATGCAGCAAAAAAATAATTGCTATTTCCCACATTATTCTACTGTCAGCAAGATATCATAATGGTTTCAGATAGAACAAGTTGTAGTAACACCATAATTTTATCTTTTCCAAGTTTCTGGTTCAGGTTTCACTATCTGAAGTAGAAGAACTCTGTTTAAGTTACAAAATGAAAATTCTCGTCCATGCAAAGAAATCAATAAGAAATTGCATAACACAGGAATGCACATGCCATCAAAATCTAGGAAATTCTACAATCCACCATAAGTGTTCATCCAATAAAAATTGCAACGGGATAAACTAGTTAACTACCATAAGGTGGAGAAGGGCGAGGCCGGCCAAGCGAAGCCAAGTTGCAATTAGCTCTCCTACCATCTATAATAGCAGCTGGATCAACACATGCTCTTCGTGCAGCTTCAGGATCACGGAATGTCACCTATTCCTTCAAAATAAATCCCCACCAACAGAAATTTGAATAGCAAGGTTAGATAGTTTAAGCATGCTATGAAAGAGAGATTTCATAGCAATTAAATGAAACCATCATAAATCATGGCACGGTGATCCAGACAAAAACCATGAAAAATAAATGAAACCAATTTGGGGGAAAATATAGGTGTTATTGTGTACACGACGCAAGACACCAGAGACTAATAGTATCATGAATATGATAGCTGATAGTACACTAAAAAAATGGAAATCTAGGAAACAATGACTTGATTCCCCCTAATTTGAAGGGCCAATCATGCTAAATCCATGATGATTCCTATAAATGTTCGTAGAATCCCTCGTAACAAGACCAGGAAACAAATAAAGAATTTTAACATTGACTTTGCAGGTCTCCACAATTTCTGTAGAATGTGTCAATGGTGAAGATACTTACAAAGAAATTTGAAAAGAAAAAATTGGTTGCTTTGCCTACAACTCTATACAATGAAGCAATAGAGAAGAAACTCCAGGACTTCATCATAAAATACATTAAGAATAGAAAATAAAGATAAGTTAAATGATACATGGCTCTCAATAGCATTCCTTACAATGTAACTTAGTGGAAAATTGTTTAATAATCTCAATCCTTCCGTTCAAACGTGTAGTTTGACTTCACAGTGGTATTTGCAATTTGTTAATTGTGTTCTAATATATAGATCATACTGAGATTGTCTAATGAACAGAAATTTCAAATTTTTAGTAACCTTACCCTCTGAAAGTGGCGGACATCCTCCTCAAATACATAAAAGATGGAGTTAAATCGGTACCTCCACCAAACGACCATTTCCTAGGAGCTCCATCTGCATCTGAATTTCAACAATAAAACAAGCATTTCACAATGTTGCAAGCATATTGAATCTAAACTAAATCCCAAAATCTCCTCAATTCTAATTTAGCTGATTGGAAACTGAAATAGTGCATTGAATTTAATATTAAGAATAGTGACATGTATTTTAAAAAAATACATTAGACAAAAAAATCTCGTACTAGCGAAATAATACAATCAAGATTCAGTTTACAAGTTGTGATATACTACCTTCGGGAGCATCAGTCTCAAAATAACGATAATTGAAATGCATAGTTGGAGCAAAAGGATTTTTTGGATGCATTACCTGCAAATGAACAGAATCGAAAAACCTTTTGGTGCAAATTGTATTAATTAAACACAAGCTTAAACAGATAAGAGAATTATTGATCCTTGCCGATCCCAAGAGTTGCAATGAGCACAACTTGCTGCCCAACATGGCATTCCATCACCATGAGACCACATTTGTTTGAGGCAATTTTTCAAACAGTTCACTGCCTTGTCTATTGCTTGTCATGGCATTCCATCACCATGAGACCACATTTGTTTGAGACAATTTTTCAAACAGTTCACTGCCTTGTCTATGGCTTGTCAGGGCATTCCATCACCATGAGACCACATTTCTTTGAGGCATTTTTTCAAACAGTTCACTACCTTGTCTATGCTATTGCTTACTATTATGCTTTGATAGATTTTTTCCAAGAATCCATAGCTTGTTCGAAAGCATTTATTTTAGGCTTTTAGCCGTGGTAGCAAGGCAGTGAACTGTTTGATAAAATGCTTTGGTAGGCATGTATTTGTGATTATAGTGCCCAAGCAAACCACATTTAATACAAACCTACAAAATTTACTAGACAAACAACTAAATAATAGACATTTGTTGAAGCATTGAGCCTCTTGACACAATATGTTAAAGTGAGTTTCTAGCAAGACAAAATATATAAATTATAAGACTACCCACTCACCTCAAGAGCTTGACTCGGCAAGAGAAACACTTGCATCAATACACCATGGTCTGCCAGAAGAAGCCTCTGAGTGACACCACAGGACATTGCAGCACAGAATACCAAGGATCTTAAGAATATCCAAGCAAGCAAATATAATTGTATTTGCATTTTTACGAATCACGCAAAGCTTGTCCTCTACATTAACCAAAGAAGCCTCAGACATCCCATTTCGCAGGCGTTTTCCAGTGCCTCGCAAGGGAAGCCATCTTTCCTGATCAAAATCATATCCCCAGATGTTGTCAGTAAAGTAAGCAAAAATAATCCCTTTTACTACTGTTGTTTTCTGGTCTGCTTTATTCCATGTCCAAAACAGTACATGGGTGTGATCACAAGGGCCCGAGAATTGCTCTCATCCTCCAGCTGTTGTAGCTGTGTGAATTGCTCGTCCAGGGACCCCTGCGACAGAAAAAAACATGAAAAATCCAAATCTTTACATCTCATTCCGACATAAAAATACAAATTCTCCGAATTGAAGTGAAATTAAACCGAAATTAGACCACACGATCTGAAATATGTTTATACCCACCTGGTGAAAGAGAGAATTAGTGTGCTCGACGAATGTACGCTGCAACTGAACGACATCCATTGTTCTATTCACTATAGTGGCTGCATTTGCCATTTTTGCCACAGAAAATCCTAGCCAGTCGACAATTATGGGAATAGAAAGAACTGTTTTACAAATGCAATGTGTCTTTGCATGTGTCTCTCTACATGCAGCGACTCCTACCCTAATCGCCAACTGTCCAAGCTATCTGACGGTGTACAGAGCTTCCTTCAAAATTCGTGCGCTCTCTTGTCTTGGTAGCCGCGAATGCAACTGACAGCCATTTGCAGCTCCAATCAAAGGCCGACAAAACAGTCTCCAACAAAATTCCTGCTAAAAAAATTGCAATTTGCTCATCACCTAATCGAAAATAAATCTGTGCAAAGAAATTGGATTGGTTTTGATTGGCTGAATAGGAAAAGATTAATCACTGTTTAAGGTTTTCAGCCTCCGCTATAGTTCCCGGCAGGAACTTAAAAAATTGATTAGATGATCCCTTGTCCTCATTCCATAAGTTTTCAACCATCTGCATTAATACTGAAACATTGAATACTCACAATCATCTGTACAAAATGTGTTTTCCTTGATTAGAGTAGCAATAATTGGTAACTAATTGTGGTTCTAGCTCACAATTTGTTGTATAGGAAGGGAAGGTTTGCTAATCAAGCTTCTGACCTCCATTAAAAAACTGAGATGATGAGAATAGCAATAGTTCAAGACCTCATGCTTTTTCCATTGTTCATGAGATTGTCCTTTTATTTTAATTTAGCAAAGTAATGGGTTTGTCCTCTTATTTTTGGATTCTAAATGAAATCTAATTAATTGTAATACATTAATAGATTTAATTTTGAAAAATAATATTTAATGTATATTTATAAAATAAATTTGATTTAGGATAATGAATTTGAATCAGAAACATTAAATAGAAATAAAAATGTGAAATTTGAATTATATTAAGTATTTTATTTAGTTTAAAATTTGATAATAGGAATATGTGATATTACATATAGTTGGTCTAGGTTGAAGAGTGAAAATTGAAAATATTCAATAAAAATTAAATGTGGAAATTAAAATAATTAAATATCATATTTGACTCAAAATTTGATAATAGATATTAAAATTGATTTGTCAAGGTGTTCCAAGTTTACAATTATTTAAACTTAACTAGAATACAAGATGTCATGAGTTGAATTCATAACAAAAAATGAGGCGACCTAAAAAATATACAAATACTTTATTAAAAACAATCTTATTTATAGGATAAATATAAAATATAAACCTTAACCCATCAATTTAACACTTCTTTGTATGGCACAAAGAAAATACCAATAACATTAAATAATTCTTGTTAATTATAATGTTTTTACAAATATAGAGAGAAGTAGGGGAGAGAGAGAGGGGGAGGGGATAAGAGAAGGGAAGACATGTATAGGAGAAATAGGGGAGAGAGGAAGATAGATTGAGAGAGAATGAGAACATAAAGATAGAGAAGGAGATAGACATAAAGATCTCTCTCTCTCTCTCTCTATATATATATATATATATATACCTCTATCTTCCTCTCCCCTCTATCTCTAGGCATTTCTTCCTCTCCTTGTCCATCCATCTCTCTCTTCATAGCGCCCCCTCCTCTCTCTCTCTCTCTATCTATCTATATATATATATTTGCCTCTCTATCTCTATCTTATTATCTTTCCATCTCTCTCTACCCTTATATCTCACCCTCTCTACCTCTCTCTATATCACTTTCTATCTCTATCTTTCTATATCTCCCTCTCCTTTTCTCCCTCTCTATATATTTAACTATTCCATCTCTATCTATCCCTCTCTCCTCTCTCATTATCTCTCCCTCTCCTCTCTTCTCTCCATGTTGAGACATTTGTTACACAAACAACATCATTTTCTCAATGGCCTCATGTATTGCACAAATGTATGCAAAAAAAAGACCAAAATTTATCATAATTGACCTTCCAAATCTCTTCGGTGTACTCATTGCACACTAAGGTGCAATTGCTAGTATATTTTAGTTTGATTGTCATACCTTAAAGATTATGTGTGTATATGTTCACTCATGCATATTTCTTGCTAGTGATCCATTCTATGCTTATGCATTTCCAAAAGTGCATTTTGTCTAAAGTTATATGTTCATGTTATTATTGTAATATCTTATAGATCTCCTTCAATTAATTTTTGTTCCCTGGTGGAAAATAGTTGAAGTAATACACATTTGATCATTGAAGTTTCTTGAGTATAAACGATTAAATAGTATAACTTAACTTTCTTCTTAAGAAAGTCAATATGCAGTGCAGTTTAGTCTTTTACATTATATAGACCTAAATAAAAAGTCTAGCTAGTTGTCGGTTGTTCTTTTGACTATTAAGTTCAATGTTTACTTTAGCACCCATGGGAGTTGACACTGATTGATCTTGCCCTTTTGAGTCTTAGAATATCAAAATTGTATGCTTTCATGTGAAGATTATGGCAAAAACTTTATAATTGAATTTGTATTCTTAGGCATGGGAGTAAGCCTTTTAACTCATTAAAACTCCCAAACCTTTGAGCGATCCTTTATAATTGAATTTGTATTATTAGGCATGGGAGTAAGCCTTTTAACTCATCAAAACTTCCAAACCTTTGAGCAATCTAATCACCTTAAGTTGTCATATAAGAGTAATGGTAGGAAATTGTCATGTGACAAAGAAACCAATCACCGTAATTAGTTGTTGAATCTCATAGTCTTTTTCATTTGCGTTATTTGTAATGTTTATGTTTAGGACCTGAATCTCCTAGTCTTTTTCTTTTGTGTTACTTATAATGTTTATGATTAGGACCCGCCATTTTTCATTTCAAATTCATTTGATTATGAAAGTAAATCTTGCATGTTTAAATGTTGTATTCCTTTGTTAGAATTTAATGCTAATATTGCAAATAATAGCACCTTTAAAGTAATTGACTATATGAGTAGATAGATGGAATTAGATTTCATTTCATAACCTAGAATGTTTATATTCCTTTATTTTAATTAGAATGGATGTAGTCAAGATTAGAGTATTTAGATTTAATTTTTATTCATATTGTGAGCTTAGTGAATGAAATATTGTTTATAACAACTAAATTGATTTGTGAATAAGAAATATAAGCTATGGGTTATTTATTGTATGAATAGATATAGAGATGGTTTTGGTTTGACAATGATGTCGATTGTTAATTAGTTGGATTCTTGTAAATCACCCTCAATCAAAGGTTAGTTATATGATGTTGTCACAATGTTTTAAATCAATTGAATAGCTTGAGTAATTGTGTGGTTGATTATGAATGAGTATCTATCATCTTTTATTAACTTTGGTTTGAGGAAGATGTGATAAGAATTTAGGTTATTATGAGTAAATAATTTTTAAAATGATGTTGCATTAATTTGACAAAAACCTCTTAGGTGTTATGTGTTATGCACCAATACAAAAAGTCAATAATCATTGAATAAAGAAAACCAAACTTAAGCTTCAAGGAAACATGAAAATGCTCACAATCAAACTCAACATCAAACACCTTGAAGTGTGTAAGTAGTTCTTAACTAGGTTTTCATTCCTGTTTCACTTGAGTGGGTGGTAGTTGATGAAGAATTGCCTGTGGAATTTGAACCCTAGAAAGTGTTGCAAACCCTAGAATAGATTGTGAAATTTGATTTGCTAATGACTTTTGCTCAAAAATTTATGAAGTCCTTTTTAGAAAATATAATGTGCAGATATCTCTCTTTGGTCTTTCAAACAGTTCACATGCCTGGTCTGTGTTTAAAACTGTCCTTCATTTTTTTCATAATAAAATATTTTTGTGTTTAAAATTGCCCTTGATATTTTCCATAGTAAAATATTTCTATATAAAATTGCCCTTGATGTTTTCCTTAACAAAATATTTCTTGAGATATGGTTAATTTATAGACTTTTAATACCAAGATGGCTAAATTTTTTTCCTTAAATGTTAGTCCAACACTTGCAATCTCTTGTGCTAGAGCTATCATTGGTAAAAGGTTCTTCATTAAAATTATTATCATTTTAGGTTATCATTATGTTAAGAATTATTGTCATATCTAGTTATCATTTATATTCTATTTATATTATTATTTACGTTAAATGTTAATATTTTAGATTATCATTATATTAAGTATTATAATTATATTTAGTTATCATTTTTGTTAAAATGTTATTATTTTATTTAGATGCCAATATCAAAGCGTTAATCATCAATGACCACAGAGACTATGATATTAATATGTATTCACATGCAATTAAATAGTAATATGAATATTATGTGCATATATTAACATATTTTAGTTATGATTGTCATACCTTAAAGATTATGTGTGTATATGCTCATTCATGCATATTTCATGCCAGTGATCCATTCTATGCTTATGCCTTTTCAATAGTCTATTTTGTCTATAAGTTAAATGTTCATGTTATTATTATAATATCTTATAAATCTCCTTCAATTAATTTTTGTCCCATGGTGAAAAATAGTTGAAGTAATGCACATTTGATCATTGGAGTTTCTTGATTATAAATGATCAAGTAGTATAACTTCACTTGCTTCTTAAGAAATTAAATAGGCAGTACAATTTAGTCTTTTACATTATATAGACCTAAATAAAAAGTCTAGTTACTTGTTGGTGGTTGTTCTAAATTACTGAGTGCACTTGATTTTTGGAGTAGAATCTAGAAAATCCACCTACACCATAGTGAAGATCTTTGAACTAGCTTTCCAATGCTTTTTGAATTTTGAAAATCTGACCTGTGAGGCAAAAGTTACACCTGTTTTAGTAAAAGTCGTATTTTATGGTTTGCAAAGAAGATGAGGGGCAAGTTTAGCCCTAGGTGCTTAGATTTCGGCCCCCATGTGACTAGGAGCTATGACTGAGTGCTGGAGCTAGGTTTAGCAACACCCCTAGTCACCCATATGACTAGGGGTTGTGAACCTACAAAAATAAAAAAGATTAAAAAGAAGGTAATTTTTTTCGTTTATTTCTTGTTAAAGTTTACAAAAGATATGTTTGCACTTGACCTTTTGATCACATACTTGGTGTATTTTCATCCTGTTTCCTCATACCTTGGTGCATAATGTCAAGTACAATATCAAATGTAGGTTGCTCTTATTATTGTAGCATGATGATCATCCATTTCCCCCTCCATCCATATCTCCATCATCTTTATCTTCTCCCATCCATACTTATATTTTTCATCTTTTAATCCTTCATCATTTAGACCTATATCCATTTCAAGAGCACACCTGTGTGATCCTAACCCGCATGTCCTCTCGAGGGGGCATACCATTACCTCCTCGTCATCCTTCCTCATCCTTCCTAGTGACTAGGGCATCATGCCACTAGTCCTTATCCCTTTCCTTCCCACTATGTTTTATTCTTCTTTGAAATAATGTTACTTATCTTAATTGCAACATCATCTGAAAGAGGGGAAAAATGTAGACACCTAAAATGTGACCTTACCCATACACACCTTATTTTAGCCTATCCTAACCTATTAATTAAATAAATATTTGTTATTTATTTAATTAATTGCTCCTTTACTTTTATCCACCACCTTTAATTAAATAAATGCAAATTAAAGCTAATCATTTTCCCACTTTCCTATAAATCCCCTAACCTTGCTCAAGTTAATTAATTAACTTTATCCCCTTCCTAACCTCCATTACCATTTTCCTATTATTTAATTCCATCCTAGCCCATTCTCCAACATTTAACTCCACCCAAGTTAAATAAACCCTTGGTTTATTTACTCAACCTACCCCATTAAATTAATTAATATTTGATTAATTAATTTAACTCTCATTACTAATCTCCATTATCATTATCCTCTAATTTTAAATTCCTACACATCCCCCCAAACTTGTCGCAAAGTGACAAGTGTCATAGACTATCTTCTAGCGTCTTCTCACATGTGTGAGATCTCACCTAGCCTTG
Source organism: Sequoia sempervirens (assembly GCA_007258455.2). Classification (NCBI taxonomy): domain Eukaryota; kingdom Viridiplantae; phylum Streptophyta; class Pinopsida; order Cupressales; family Cupressaceae; genus Sequoia; species Sequoia sempervirens. The sequence continues at coordinate 395,284,207 of VDFB02047230.1, forward strand.
CTATTTCTTGCACAAGCCACCCTATCTCTTACACATTTATTGCCTCTCTTCCCAACGTGTGCTCACACATGTGTGAGCACAACTCCCCAATTCACCACTTTCCATCTTGTGACACTTGTCACAAGGCTAATCAATCTTGATTCGTTGATCCAAACCTCATCCTTCTTTCAATCTCAACCCTCCATTAATCATTCAATCTTGGCCCTTGATTTAGCCCCTCTCATTTTCAACACATCTCATATGCTAGAATGTTATGTTGCAAAAATATCCATTGATCTTATCATCATTTGGAGTAAGAGCAACCACATCAAAATCAATCCAACACATCTATATGCTACTCTTACTCATTGAGGTTTGCATGTGCATTTGATTAGATTTAGCTTGTGTTTTATGTCTACTTTTATATATCATTTGCATCGCATTTAGGCACATTCTCCAATATTACTTCTTGATTTGCAGTTTTCTCTCTTAAGAAGTGATACCTGATAGATATATGCTTAGTCCTATCATGCATCACCAAATTCTTTGAAATATTTATGGTGCTTGTATTATCACACAAAATTGGAATGGGCTCATCATACACCACCTTGATGTCTTTCAAGGTTTGTTTCATCCACAACACTTGGGTACAACAAGATGTTGTAGTAATATATTATTCTTCTGCTATTGATAAGGACGTTGCATCCTACTTTTTACTGAACCAAGAGACCTGTCTATCTCCCAAAAAGAAAGCTACACCACTGGTTCTTCATCTATCATCAATACTTCCATCCCAATCAACATCACTATATGCATTCGAGGAAAAATCATTACCTTTCCGATACCACAATCCATAGTTTGGAGTGGTCTTCAAATATCTAAAAAATCCTCTTGACAACCTTTACATGAGTTTCTTTTGGATGAGCTGGAAAGCTTGCAACCAAGCAAATAGCTTGCATAATATTAGACCTTGATACAATTAAGTACAATAGGCTAGGCCCAATCATTGACCTATATAGAGTTTGATCAACATTAAGTGACACATCATCCTTGCTCAAATGGAAACTTGTTACGATTGAAGTACTTAATGGTTTGCAATCTTTCATGCCAAACCTTTTCAACATCTCGTTGACATAATTTGTTTGAGAGATAAAGATACCATTATCTAATTGTGCAATTTGAAGTCCAAGAAAACATGGTAACTCACCTAACATAGAAATTTCAAATTCTTTTTGCATCTCTTCAACAAACTTCTTACACATTTCATCATTTTCACCAAAGATTATGTCATCAACACATACAACACTAATTAGAATCTTTTCATCCTCCATTTTGATGTACAAATTGTTATCTATAGTATCTTTCTTGGAGCCTTACTGAAGTAGGTACTTGTCCAATCTTGCATACCAAGCCCTAGGGGCTTGCTTGAGACCATACAATGCTTTATTAAGTTTGCATACCATTTATGTGTCTTATAATAGTTATAATCCATTAGGTTGCTCTATATAAACTTATTCTAAATCACCATTCAAGAAGGAAAATTTCAGATCCATTTGATCTACCTTGAAATTCTTGTGAACAACAAATGCATGAAACATTTTGATAGCCTCCATTCTTTCCACTAGAGAAAATGTTTCTTCAAATTCAATCCCTTCCACTTGTGAATAACCTTTGCACACTAGCCTTGCTTTATTTCTCATAACCTCTTCACTCTTCATTTAGTTTGTTTCTGAATACCCATGTTATCACATTTTTGTCAGCAATTCTTGGAACCAATTCCCAAGTCTTGGAACCAATTTCCAAGTCTAATTTCTCTCTATCTGATTTAGTTATTCTTCCATTTCTTGAATCCATTCTTCATCCTCGCTAGCATCAACAATTTTTTTTGGTTCTACTCTTGATAGCAAAGAAAAGTTCACCTGTTCAGTTGTCTTTGCAAATCTTCTTCTAGTTTGTACTCCTTTATTCTTATATCCAATGATCAAGTCTTCTCAATGATTTTTTTGAACATACTTGGCAAGAGTCTTGGGGATCTTCTCTAGTGCTTCTTCCTTTTGACCTGGTCTTTTGAATGATTTTTCTGAACATACTTGGCAAGATTCTTCTTCTTCCTCTTCCTCCTCTTCTTCTTCCTCTTCCTCTTCCTCTCAACCTTTTATTATAACATTTTTAGGATTTTCTTCTAATAAAGTACCCTAGAAAGATTCCTTCATTAGATCTCGAATCAAACTTCCATAGACCTTCGTCTCTTTTGATAAAGCATCTGCTTCCAAGTTTTTTGAAATACTTGATAGTTGCTAGTTTTCCATACCAAAGCTTATAAATCAAACTTCCCTATAACTTCTTCATCTCTTATGATAAAGCATATGCTTCCAAAATCTTGAATTACTTGACAATTGTTAGTCTTCTTCTTCTTCTTCCTCCCCTTCCTCTTCCTCTCCCTCTCAATCTTTTTTTATAGAATTTTTAGGCTTTGTCCTAGTAGAGTAGCCAAGAAAGATTCCTTCATCAGATCTTGAATCAAACATCCCTAGACCTTCTTCATCTCTTTGTTAAAGCATCTGCTTCCAAATTTTTTGAAATACTTGATAGTTGCTAGTATTCTATACCAAAGCTCATAAGGAGTTTTGGTAATATAGATAGTAGTATGAACCGCTTCTTTCCAATACACATTAGGCAATTTAGCTTCATTCAACATTGTTATTGCCATCTCTTGAATAGTTCTATTCTTTCTTTACACTACATTTTTTTGAGGAGTTCTAGTAGAAGAATAATGCCTCTTTATCCCATGCTCTTCAAAAAGTTATTCAAACTCATTTGATGTGAATTAACCACCTTTATTAAACCCTAAACACTTGATTCTAGCATTCATTTCATTTTCAACCATTGACTTGAAAATCTTCAATCTACTGAAGGCTTATGATTTTTCCTTTAAGAATGTAACCCATGTCATCCCAGAGAAATCATCAATGAGCAACATAAAATACCTTTCAATTGAAGAATTTTTTTGTTTGGTAGGTCCACACAGATCAATATGGACCAATTCTAATGGTCTTGTAGAGAAATAATCCTTGACCAGTCTTGAACCTTACCCTTGTTTGCTTCCCAATTTGACATTCTTTACACATGGTGCTTGCAGGCTTGACAATATTTGGCATGTCTCTCATTGCTTGCATAGAGTCGATCTTTACTAGGTTGTGAAAGTTAATGTGTCCCATCCTCTTGTGCCACAATCAACATTCATTTGTCTGTCCCAAAAGACAACTTCTTTAATTCACACTTTTTAGATTGTACAAGTTGCTTTTTATCCTGGATCCTACCACCAATTTTTTAGAGTTTTCTTTTTTGATTTCACACCCTTGTTCATGAAATATAAGATTATATCCTTTTTTTCACATCTTACCTACACTGAGAAGGTTATATTTGAGACCTTCAACATAGAGAACATCTCTAGTTTTGGATTTTCCATCAATGCTTATGGTGCCCTTTTCACAGATCTGTGTTGATGAATTATCACCAAACTTTAATAATTTTCCATTCCATTTAACCAACTTGATGAATTTTATTTTGTTACCTATCATGTGACTTGAACAACCATTTTCTATTACCCAAATATCTGTTTGTACTTGAGCATGAAATGTTGTTAGACAACCATTAAATTCTCAACCTCATTGCTTGTTTCATTGACTTGCTCAACACCATCTAATTTTGCTAAATCAATTCTATAGTATTTTGCTATATGTCCAACATTATTGTAGATTTGACATGCCACATTGACATCCACTAGAGAAGCAAGAGAATTTCTACTTACAAAATTCCTTCTATTCATTTCATATTTCCACTCTATAGCCTTATGGCCATACTTATTGCACATGAAACAATAACCAAAAAGTGCATTATTGAACCTATTTGTGGGGAGTCTATTTGAAAGATGAGATCCTACTTTAGGTTTGATATGAACTTCTCAATTTCTGGACATAGCTTTCTCCAATTCATTTTTGAGTAAAATGATCTCTTTCTCAAGATTTTTACATTCACTTATCTTTGCTTCAATCAAGGCCTTTTGCATTTTATTGTCTTTCCATGCATATTCTAGATATTCAAGAGCAGAGATGAGTTCTCCTTCAAAGTCAAATTCACCTTCTTCTTCATCCATAGATTTTCTTGAACTTAGATCACAATAACCATAAATAGGGATTCATCTCCGTCATCCTCTGATGTGCAGTGGTCTCCTTCATCTGAGGAGCAATATTCTTCTTTGGAGAGAAGGTTCTTCCTCAATTTGTTTCTCTTGAAACCCTTTGTGCTAGTTTCATTTTCTGCAAAGGGACATTTAGAAGCATAATGGAAAATTCTTCTAGAATTAAAATATTTGAAAGGTAATTTACCTTTGTATTTTCTTGATCCTTTCTTTAGCTTCCCTAGAATCATTGTGTGAACTAGATGCTTCTTTCTTCACAAATTTGAATGCAACTTCTCTTTTATGTGTACTTTGAACTTCATTCCTCATCTCATAAGCTATGAGGGATCCAAACAAATCTTCCATGGTAAGATTTGTTAGATCCGTGGCTTCTTCAATTGCAGATACTTTTGAGTCAAACTAGTGAGGGAGAGTTCTAAGAACTTTCTTCACCACCATAGAGTTAGATATGTCTTCTCCAAGACCTCTGATTCCATTGAAAAACTCATCTACTTGAGTAAATAATTGGCCATGTTTTCTTCTTCTTTCATCTCCAGGTTCTCAAATAATGTATGGTAATATTGCAACTTTGGTTGCTTCAAACTATCATTTCCTTCATATAGATTCTTGATCTTATCCCATATCTCCTTGGCTATCTCACATTGTAGTACTTTAAAAAAATTAGAATTTTCCAACACACTTAGGATATAATTATTTTCTTTAACATTTTTTTGATGAACCTTCTTTGCATTAGGATAAGTGATAGGATGAGTTGGTTTAGTGTAATCATCCTTGCAGCTCTCCAAAGATCATATCCTAGTGAGGAGAGATGGGCATCCATCCTCACACTCTAGAAGGCATAGTTGTTCCCATCAAACTGTGGTGCCTTAGAAGAGGAATCCTTTTGATCCATGTGTTCTAAAGCAAGATCTACCTTTAGTTGTTAGGCTGCACCAAGGAACTCAACTCTAAAACCAATTTTTAGAACACATAGATATATTGAGAGGGGGGTGAATCAGTATATCCCTCAAATTAATCCAAATCAAAATTTATCATTCAAAATTTCTAGCTTCCTTAATCAGATAAAACATTAAAAGAACAAGAGCACAACCACAACACCAAATTTGCGTGGAAAGCCTTACAAGGAAAAAACCATGGTGAGAAAGCTTCTTGGAGCTACTATGTAAATCCATCCTCACAAAAGAAACAAGATTTATAACTTAGTTTTATGGCTTCACCCAAAGGAAGTTTACAACTCTCTGCAAAATTACAACACTTACAGAAAGAGGCTACAACCTCAAAATGCAACACTTGATGAATTCAATAATTAGCCACCTCAACAACACCTATGTTTCCTCTGACTCACTACCTTCAACACTCCACCTACACACCTATGGATTTGGCTGACTGCCTCCAACACTCACACACACACTTTTTCCTTTTGCTCACTACCTTCAACAATTAGTCACACACTTTCGTTGGCTCAGTGTCTTCAACACTTCACTTACACTCTTTTTTTTTGGTCACTACCTCTGGAATGCATAAAATACTTCTTTACACATTCACACTCATTCCTCTACCTTTAGCACATTACTTTCAACATTCAAATTCAACATTCAACACTCTACACAACTCAATTGATCACTCACTTGATCCTTCACTTATACCTTCCCCAATCCTCAAAAAGTTTCTCCTTGTTAGCCAAACTAAAACATATGGACATGAAACATGCAATGACCATAAGAAAGTTGGCTCCAAAACATCCACAAGAAAGGGAAAGTGAATGTGGTCCATCCAAGCTAGAAGATAAGCACGACCTATTTTACATCTGCACACAATCCTATGCTAGTTCATGTGACCAAAACTTAGCACAAACAACTCAAAGTACCAAGTTGATCGAGAAAATGCTTAACCCTCCAAATATTAACTCCAGACCACACACGATACCAAAGAGATTAGATAACCTCCTGAAAATGACAACAAAATCATTGAATGATATTTAGAAACATTTCCATGTTGTCATTTTACAATTTCATGTAACAATAAGCTAGCGTAGGAAAACAAACATAAAACCAATATCTTTTGCATATCCAACCAACAAAGTCTTGAGATAGAACATTGAAAACTTGAATTGTAGTACACTATAACATTTAAAACTGAAAGAGGAGAAATATGAAGACAATATAAACTCATCCTCCAAACCATAAGACCACAACATAAATTGCAAAGAAATGTAGAGCATTTCTCTAAACCATCCATGAATGAAACATCATAGTATTCACTCTACTAACTCAAGAAAATTTTTTGGTAACTTTTATGCTTTGAAAATAGGAATATACATGCTTCACACTAGATTATATCTATCTTCCAAACCACATGACCATATCTTCAAATTCGGAGGAATGCAGAGCATTCTCCGAAGCTTTTCAGTACAACTTCCTGAACCACTATTATTACGACACACTATCATGCTTTCTTCACAACTTATGCTATGCTTTACAACAAGAATACAACATTCACAACATCATTCACCTATTCATGAGAAATAACAAGCTCATGACATTCATCATAATACTTCTGATTGCAACATATATGACCATCCACACACTACCACTTTGTTGACCTTAGAGATAATATCGTTAACAATCTCCATACCATTGACATCAATGACAACACCTACAACATACTTGCAACACCTAGAGATGGTGTAGAAAGATAGATGGCTGTTTTTAGAAAAATAGTTTCAAAAGGGGTGAAAGTGAGCTCACACTATATTTGAAATTTTAAAGTACCAGTAATTTACATATAATTTATCTAGATATGTTGATTTGATTTACGTAGGAAATTATTATGGAGCTAGTTTTTGCTCTAAGTATGTTAGCATATTTTTCCTGTCCTTTTTGGCCCTAATTTTTTCTCATTTTTTACCATCTTTTGGTTTGTGATGTTCACCCTACCACATGTCATGTCAACACATCTCTTAGAGGTCACAAGTTTCACTTTTTGTTAAAAAGAGTGCAATTGTAGTGGCTGCGTAGCTTTTTCGAATAACGCACAAAGATCAAGCACAAAGCAAGACATGTGGTTGCTTTGCGTGGTTTTTCCATAAGGAGCTTGAGAGAAGTTTGAAGAACACTCATCGTTGTGCCATGTGGCTTGATTTTTTTCAGGCGAGGTTCTTCACTATTGGGAATGGTATTTTAGGGATGATGTCAAATGTTGTTTTTGCTCCTCCATAATCTCAAGACCAGTATCCATTCAGTGATGCCATTACTGCCTATAGATGATCAGATCATATTTTATCAAAGCATTCACTCTTTTGACAAGAGGGATCTTCTCGTGGTTCCCATGGTATCCAACTCACAAGTTGTTACACCATTTGTCATTAATGAAGATGCTCAATTTTTATTGCTTGGGTTTTCTAGATCAAATCTGATATTTGATAAGGTTTCATAGTAACATTTTATGCCATATGTTAGGGTTTTTGATAAGGCAATGAAGAGTGCTTTTTGCTTGTTTGCTTCCCTTATTCTATAAAAGGGAAATTTTGAGGCTCTCTAACTAGTTCAAATTCTATTAGGAGAAGGATAAGGTGAAAGATTTACTACAACATATTTGACTACACTATATCAAATTTTTAATCAATTTCAAGATAACTGTCTGAATCAGTTATCTGACCTTAGCATCTATTATATTACTTATAGATTAAGTAATAGAAGGAAGAAATATGTACATAAGATTGTGCCTATATGGCCTTTATCCTAAATTTTACTCTGGTCATACATGATTGTGCTTCAAACATGCAAAAGAAAATGCAATGAACATGCAAAATGAACAAAGGAAAGCAAACAAAATGAAACCTACCTCAAACTCCGAATCAACGACTGAACCAACAAACTTCTAATCACTCAAATTTTGAACCCTCCTACAACTCCTTTACTTGCTCCTCATGAAAATAAAATACAATTATGACCATAATTACATGAGAAGTCTGATTAAATATTAGCCTCGCATGTGTGAGGAAGTTCGTAATAAATGAGGTGGGTGATCGAAAAATAAAGATCGAAATGTACAAGAGAAAAATGAACCTCATCATAAAAGACCAATCAAAAACCACATTTCCAAATGAACCAAAGACAAGAAAGACAAGGACAACAAGCGGAATTGGAAAATCAAATCAGACTTGAACCCTCAAAAAAAAATTCCAAGTTAAATTTGGATTTCCAATTCCAAACATAAAGACATACAAAATCAGAAAATGAAATTGAACATGTACTTTTGAAAAAACATTCCAAGTTCAATTTGGATTTCTAAATTCAAACACAAAGACACATGGAATCAAAAAATGAAATCAGACATGGACTTTCAAATAAAAATCTCAAGTTCAATTTGTATTTCCAATTCTGAACAATAAACAAGGAAACAAGGTCAAAAAGGGAAACAACTCTCGAGACCAAAACAAAAGAAGGAAAGAGAAACCCATAACAAGGAAAGGAAAATAAAAAAAACACTGAAAAGATTAAGGGGGACCCATTTTAACCAAAAAAGATAATGGGGTGGTTATGCAAGGCATAACAAGGCCCATTCGTCTAGGGGTGAACTAGTCCTACTGCAGGCCGTAAAACACACTTTTCATGACAAGTACACACCATTCTGCCCTTCTTAGATTTGCATGCAAATTATCATTTATGTTTTTTATCATAAAATTTTTCATTTAGGTCATATAATTCATTTAGTTAATACACTTTAAATCATTCCAAAACATTGCTAATAAGTCATTTATGTCAAATAAAACAACAAATCCCAAAATAGGGTTGGCTCACCTCAAGGTTGAAAGTCAATCCTATCCCTTTGAGATCTCTTTTTCTAATGAAATAAGGAAAAAGGGGTGTTGGAAACCTAAGTTATTTCATTGACCTAATTCACTTTCCCTCATTCTCTCCCTCACTTCTTCCTTCATTTATTTTGTTGAACCCAACATTATACATCATAAATTTTGATTTGGAAGTCTTTAAAACCCTTGTTCTAGGATTTGCTTTAGATTGCTTTTCATCTCATTTTGGGTTTCAAAAATGCATTTTGCATCATTTAAATTCACAAAATTCAAAAATTTTGAATACATTTTGCATACATTCCACATAGTATTCTACGTAAGGGTGTCTTTCAATTATTTACATCAAAAATTTTAGTCAAAATTGCATCCCAAAAGTTGTTTTCTTTTTTTTTCCATCAAATTGCATGTGACTTTAATCATAAAATTCTTGAAATCTATAACTGAAAGAATTTGTTTGCAACCTAGAATAGAGAACTTAAACATTAACTCATAAAATCTGATTTTAATTTTGCAAACCCATGTACAAAGACTCATTCACACTTGGGTGAACCTATCCTTGTATAGTTCATTTTTCAAAATTTTGGGCATAAATTTGTCTTTTTCTGCTTTCTTTCCTACTATTTATAGATCTCAGTTTTAGTTTTAGAACTGACATTTTTTTGTATTTTTTGTCATTTAATTCAATTGATCAAAATAAGTGCATTATTCAAAAGTAAAATTTGCATTCAAAAGACATCATTTCCAGATTCTTTTTGCATCTTACAATCATTGGATCTAAAACTTTATATCAAACTTCATTCATACTTGCATTTGACATATAAAACAAACTTTCATCATGGATATGTGTTTTGGTAAAATGTGGATGTCCTTAAATTCTTTAGTTGATGTCTCAAGTTGTATGTCTGGAGATGATCCTAATGTAATTGTAACACTCATAAATATTTACCTACTAATGAATGTCCCCATGAGATGGAAATCTTAGGCCAAGATGAAAATAACATGCAACAATTCATATAGGACTCCTTATATGACCTTGAAAATAATGCATCCTTCTATCCATCCATGCAACAACCAACACCACCTATCATCCCACCACTTGATATGTTCAACCTTTTGCATCCTTAAATTGATGCATAAAGCAAGCCTCAACCATCAATGATGAAATAACTTGTTAACAAGGACAACATTGATACTCGTCTATCCTACACCCATAGAGTTACTTTAATACATGATCCATTGAGCAAAATCAAGCAAAATATAAAAACAAAACAAACACTCAAGATTGGCCTAGTTGGAATTTGAATAAGAAATAAGAAATAAACACAAATTTATACCTTGCTCAAACTTGTTGAATGGTTGGCCCTTTTGATGTTGATTTGTGTGCTCCTTCACTTGATTGATAGTATGCAACCTATGTTGAAGTGATTGTGATGATGGGATAAATGCAATGGAGGTGATTGCAAATGGATATGAGTGCAAAGTGATAGCTTCAATGTGCAACAATTGAGGTGAAATTTCTTGAAAGATTGAATGCTTGAAAATTGCTTAGTGTATGAATGCATGTACTGTTAGTGAATGAGAAAATGACTAAGTATTTTAGCCATTTTGGAGAGAATGGAATGGATTGGATGGCCAAGATCAAAATTAGGTTTAGAGATCAAGGGTTGGGATGTGAGACACATGTGATGAGGACATATGGAATCCTAGGTGGAGGAGACAAGATGATGTGGAGGGGAGATGGCATCTATGTGGAGGTACTTTGCAAGTACCTTGGGAAGAGGAGAAAAGAAGTGGCTTGTCTCATTCTCCCAAATGATGGGAGGATGTGACAAGTGACAAATTAAAAATTCCTCAATAGTCCTCCTTGGGAAGAGAAGCAAGGAATTAAAAATTCCTTTCAATTCTCTTATAAGTCTAGGGGGAATAAATTGGATTTAAAAATTCCAAGTGGGCTTATGAGGGAAATAAATAGGAATTAAAAATTCCTATGAAAGAGGAGATACCTTCTCTAAAAGGGGAAGGAGTTAATGAAGGGTTGACTAAGGTACATGCCATAATTGGTATTAGGTGGGGTTTGGGATAATTAATCAAGATTAATTGGTTGTGCAAATGATTAAGCAGGTTAATGAAGTGATTAAGAGCAAGTGGGAGATTATGAAGGATGTGACACTGATCATCACAATTAGTGGCATGCACATCATAATCATAGGTTAATTAGATTAATTTGGATTAAGGAAGAATTATAGAGGATGGTGATATTTGGAGAGAGAAAATGATGAATTAAAAATTAATCTTAATTCATGTAGTTTAAATGACCAAATTAAATAAACTAAGAAAGGTGATAAAGTATTTAATTGATTAATTAAATACCTTAAGAACATTGGGGATAAAAATGAATATTAATCAAATAATAATATTATTTAATTAATATGGATATAGATGTGGTTTAGATGAAATAAAGGATAAATTTGACCATAGGGAAGTGATCAAAGTTAGATGTCTACACAAGGATACAAAGGAAGCAAATCTATCGTGATATTCATCTATTTGTATCTTCATTCTTCTATATGTCGTAAATATTATCTTTTTTTTTCTTGTATTTTCCTTTAGGGGGTGATGCAAGGCATTGAGACATTTAGGCCTCTTCCATGTTTAACCAAAATCTTTTCTTCTTTTTTTTCTCTCTATGTGTCATTCTTCCATTGTGTTTGTTGTTCTACAAGTATTTGGGGAATGATGATAGTTCAGAGCTCTATTATATCAATGTAGCAAAGACATATGCTAATCCCAAATCCATAGATCCTTTATACATGCTATCATTGGGATTCCATTTGGAGGCAACCCCTCCTCATGACACAACTTTATTTGGAAATGTATCATTGGAATATGGCTCTTGACTTATTTGTCTACTTTAGTGTGATTCTGAGTGTAATTTCATACTCTCACTAAAGTGGTGGCTAAATGTAGTGCAGTAAATTGTATACCTTTACAATTTCACACTTTGCTTACATCCCATTTATTAATTGGACTTAATTAAGTTTCTAATTTTTCTAATTATGCATTCTAAAGCTTTATTATTCTCGTTTTCCAAAAGGTAAACCTATATTAAACATTTACCAACATTAATTAAATCACCTTGGAAATTGAGTGTCCTCGACTTAGGTCCTGGGACCCGTTCGCCCAAGGGTGAATGAGTCCTCTTTAAGTCCTGCGAACCAAATTTTAATATGTTTTTAGTGACATTTTAATGATTCAAATTGAACTTTCAAGTGTCGGCTTTTGGAATCTAAGTTTCAGGAAATTGATAAACACCTATAAATACATAGTTATTTTATCAATCCAAATCTAAGACACACTATCAAGAGTTTACAAGAGAAAATATTGTTGTCAAGAGCATTGAAGAGTAGATTTATCAATCATCCACAACAAAAATCAAAATCATATCATCATGTCAAATTTCATGTGTGTTCATGTCATGTTTTGGAGATAACATTGTGATGTAGGTTTCAAGCATTCAAGCATCAAATCAATCGATCAATCAAGCAAATTCATGCAGGATCCAAGCCTTAGAGTGATGTGTTTGACTTTAGTCCTCTAAGGGTAGCCATCAAGGGCTTGGTGAGTTGTAACAAGCTTTGCTCATTCATCATTTCCTTCCATTTGTCATTATTTCATTATCAAGGTTTAATTACCAAACATGGGGTTTTCCTTAGGCAAACCCCCATTCATCAAAAAACAAAAAAAATTCTTCTCTCTTTGTATGTGTAGATTTACAAGTGAAAGACTAAAAATTTATCAAATGAGCATTTTTGCATTGTTGGATTTGTTGCATTCATTGTTGTCAAGTCACGGAAACTCAGATTTAGAATTTATTTCTAACTTTTTGATAGTCAAACCTAGAGAAATCAAAAGCTTATATTTGAGATCAGAGGACTATAAAAATTTATTTTGGATCCCTAATCAAGGACCCATTTTCCCAGGGGAAAATCAGCCTTGCTATAGGGCCTGAAACACACTTTTCGTGATAGGTGCACACCATTCTTCCCTTCTCATATCTACCTACAAATTTTCATTTCCGTTTTTGTTATCATAGAATTATGCATTTCAAGTATTGGGTCATAAAATTCATTTAGCTAATGCACTTTAAGTCATTCCACTGATACATTTTTGATCAATTTTTTGACGACGATGGATGCCAGGCCAGAATTTCAACATTTCAAATGTCGTCGAAATTTTGATGCAATAACAATGACAAACAGCCGTTAGAATTCCAATGACCCGTCGTTGAAAAATTGATCAAAATGTATCAGTGTTCCAAAAAATTTCCAATCAATTATTTATGTCATAAGAAAACAACAAATCCCAAAATAGGGTTGGCTCACATCAAGGTTGAAAGTCAATCCTATCCCTTTGAGATCTCTTTTTCTAATGAAATAAGGAAAATGGGGTCTTGGAAATCTAGGTCATTTCATTTACCTCATTCATTTTCCCTCATCTCCCCCCTTTTTCTTTCATTTCAATCTTTATGTTTTGGGCCGACATATGAATGTAATTGTAAATGTAATTCATATATAGATGTCTAGGATATGTCTTAAGAGTTGTAGTTGTGTGAATGCTATAATATAATTAGGGCTTGAACATGAATATCATAGTAATGTAATGTGAGTTTCATTCCAATAATTGTACACCATTATTAGATCATATGTTGTGTGGGAGCATCTCTAAAGGTTGATCAAATCAAGTATATGTTGTGTTGTTGATCTTGAAGGTCTGCAAATCATATTTCTATGATTCAATTGGACTACTATCTTGCCTAATGAGTTGGTTCTTAGATCTATATATTGGGGATTGGTGTCTCTAGTAGGTTGGCACCTATAAACAAAATTGGAGATTGGTGTCTCAAGTAGGTTGGTGCCTACTTCATGATTGTAAGTGATACATTCTTTTTTGAGGTGGGATTTGTAAAGTATATCCAAGCAACTATTCTCATTGTGGTTTTTCTATACTAGGTTTCCACATATATATCTAGCATTCTCATGTTTGGATGTGTGTTTTTGATAAGATAAGCAACATTTATAGGGTGTCGTACCCTTTACATAGAAATCCCAGAGGGCCAATGGAATCTAGTTCAAACCAACTAAACTAGAAGGGAAACAAACAATGACATCTGACTGCCAGCTGTGGAACAACAAAACAAAGATTACACAACCCTAGAAGAGAGACCAATCTAACTCCCTGAATTGATTTGGGGAGTCCCTTCTTTTTTTTCAACACAACCGACCAGGAAGGCTTAGAATCGAAATCCACCAAATGAGGTGAGGGGAGCTGATCCACAACAACCACCACAAATGAGGAGCCATCACGCAGTGAGTGAGCCAACTGTGAAGAAGAGGAGACATGGGCAAACAAAGGACTAACAACATCATTCAACGAGAGACAAGCAAGAATTGATGACACAATGACAACAGAAGGTTCCACAAAAGAGCTAGCTAGTAGAGAAGCCTAGATAGGATTTGACACCAAGGCAGTAGACAAGTTTGGATGTGTGTTTATTCTTATCATTTGAATAGTTTTTTTAATGACAAAGTAAGATCCATAAATGATACTAAGGATAATTTGAATTGAAGTTGAGATTTTGTATATACTAATTCACACCCCTTTCAGTATCTTGTGTGCCCTTCAATTGGTATTAGAGCCAAGTTCCTTTGACAAGGCTTAATAACTTGAGGTAGATTTGATATGGCACACTTAATGGATCAAGAAGGATTGTTTGCAAACAAGATGCCACTCTTTGATGGATCCAATTATGCTTTTTTGAAAGTAAGGATGCAAGCATACTTAATGACCCTATGGTTTGAGGTTTAGCTATTAGTTGTAGATGGATATGAGATCCCTAAGAGTCCTCCTAGAGATTAGGTTGAAAAGAAGTATTGTGAAAATAATGGCAAGGAAAGAAATGCTATTCTATATGGTTTAGCTAATTCTGATTTTGTGAAAAAAATTTATTGCAAGACAACAAAGGAAGTTTGGAATAAGCTCTACAATAGCTATGAAGGTAATGATAAAGTCAAGGAGGTGAAAATTCAGACCTACCAAGGATTTTTTGAAGGTCTGAACATGAAGGAGGAAGAATCTACATCATTGCATACTTGCTTGGGGTTGATGAAGTTGTCAATACCATTAGAGCACTTGGTGAATAAGTGAAAGAGCTAGTAATTGTTAAAAAGGTACTTAGATCTCTTCTCCCTAGGTTTGATTCAAAAGTGTTTGCAATTAAAGAATCCAAAAATTTAAATAGTTTGAATATGGATGAACTACATGGAACATTAACTACATATGAGATGAGAATTGTGAATGAAAAATTTTCAAGAAAGGAGGCAAATTTCAAGGAATCAATGGAGAATGAGGATTCAAATCACAGTGAAAATTTTGACTTGGAAGAAGAAAATTTTGTGAGAAGATTAAAAAGAGTTCTAGGAAATGATAAAGATAAGTTACTTTTTAAATGTTTCAATTATAGTAAAATTGGCTGCATTGCTTCAAAGTGCAAACTAAGAACTCTCAACAAAAATAAGAATGGTTTGTATGTTAAGGAAGAAGGTTCAGATGAGTATGAGCAACATAGGTCTCCGAAAATGAAAAGGCTCTACTCATGGTGATGGAAACTTCTACTGGTGATACCATAATGAAGTTCAAAGACGATGATAATGATAAGATTGATCTTGTGAAAGAATTGCTCTATGTTTGTAAATAGATAAAAAGGTTGGAGAAGAGGATCATTGAAGAAGTGAAAGCTAAAGACAAATTATCTTAGACTCTTGAGAAGGCCAAAAGGACAATCATTCTATGGAAGGTTGAAATAGAAGAAACAAAAAGAATTGAAGAAGTACTGACAAGTTGTTAAATAGAGACAAGGACTTTGAAAAGTTAGAGGTAGAAATTGTTACACTAAGAAAGGATCTTGACAAAGAAAATAGTTAGTTGAAGCTGAAATTTGCAAAAAAGTACTTAGATGCTAGATCAAATAATTGGAAGTCATATATCACTGCATATCAAAACTGACATTGTTTTACAAAAGAATAGAAGGGAAAGATGGTTGAATAATCTATGAAAGTAGTTGTAGAGAATCCAAAAGAGAAGGATTCTAGAAATTCAAAATCCGAACAAATTGTGATTGCTAAAGAAAGTAGGAAGATGAATTCATTAAAGTATAGAGGTAGAATAGGAGATCCAAAAGACAAGCACCAAGAGGACAATGATTCAATACTAGTTTCAATCCCTCTTTTTCTAGCTATTTTTTCAATTGCAATTTCACTTTGGTCATAAAGCTATGGAGTGTAGGAAAGTGTTTGCTCCATTATTTAATTATAAATCATTTGTCATAAGTGTAACAAATTTGGACAAATTGTAAGAAATTGTAGACGCAATTTTGTGAGTTCTTTTGAGCTAAAAATTGAAGGAAGTAATTCAATAAATTAGAACAATGATTCCAAAAAGGTTTGGAATAAGAAATAGGAAGACCAAAATCTTGAAAGGTCAATACTCCCTCATAACTCTAGGATATGTGATGATTCTAGAAGTGAAAACTACAATACTACATCCAGTATTAAAAAAAGGAGATCCATAGAAAGAAGTTCTAATGAGGCTATTGCGAATAGCTACAACTTAGAAGGTGATGACCTCATTGGCATTAAAGAGATAAAATGCTTATTGGGAAAGAAGGATGAAAATTGGATTTGGTATAAAAAGGAATAATATGATAATACATTTGAGTTATTTAGGAAGAAGATGAGAGAGATATCCCTTTCTTATTTCACATTCTAGAAGAGGCACAGGTTGAGGGGAGCATTGAATCCTTGCCGCAAGTAGACTTGGTGGCCTTGTGGAGTGTCTCAAAACATGGTTGTGTAGAAGTAGTGTTTAGAAAAACTGGTAGAAGTATGGACTTAGGGGGAGTCTCTTTAGGAGATAGCTTTCTATCTTGGACAGTGGGTAGTTGTCCATTTCCATTGATGTCAAAGGGGGAGAAATGAGACTCAAATTGCTAAATACTCTAAGGGTAATTCCTATTCTTGACACATTAGCTTTGTGTTGATAGGCCAATAGCATTTTGTTGTTTTCTATCAATGAAAAAGGAGATGATTATCAAACATACATGTTGCCATTGATTCAAAGGAGTATTTTCCTTGATGTCAAAAGAGTGTTAGTTACGCTAGTTAGTTCATTTTGTTGTTTACCATCAATGAAAAAGAGGGAGATTGTTGAACATATGTTGTCATTGATGTCAAAGAAGTATTTTCCTTGATGTCAGAAGAGTGTCATCTATGCTAGTCAGTTCTATCATTGATGCAATGACACCCAAAAGATTAGAGAATTCATAACATTGTCACACCATATCAAAACATTTTGAGTTTCAGATATATATGTGGCTAGATATGGTGATGGAATCAATTGAAGAATGTCTATAGGGGTAAACCCACAAAAGTGGTTTACAATTCAAATGAGGAAGGAAAACTTCCAAAAAAGACCCCATGCCAAATTTTTTAGTTCTTGGGGTTTGAATGAACTCATTGGTTCAAATGAACCAAAAGAGGGTTCACTCAAACCTAGGTTTGAGCAAATCCATTTAGTCACCATAAAATATACATAAAATATAGCTTTCAAGGGGGCTACCCTCGAACCCTTGTCGAGGTGTGCAGCCTCTGCACCCCTTAACTGAGGGATGAGACCTCTAAACCCTGCAAGAGTGGTACACCCCCAACACCTCCTGAGCTTACTTATCAATAGTAAACTTTTTGTAATTGTAAAGTTTAGACACATTTTCCTAATAAACATGAGTAGAAAAAATGATTGAATCTCTATTACCACTTTTGTATTCCTAACCAAACCAAGAAAAAAAAATTGCAATACAAGTATGCAAGGATAGGAAGCACATGTTCTTCCAAGATGGACTATGCTTAGAAATCTAATTACAACATAAAAAGACTCACATGATGGCAACATTTTGCATTGAATTGAGACATATTTTTGATAAAGATATAGGATATATCTTTTAAGGTTTGATATGAATTAAAATGACAATTCATTGAACAATAAATTGTTGAATAAGGTGTTGTATTATAAGTAGTAATTTAACAAGCACCAAATTAATAATTATCAAAAATTTGAACAACATAGAATTTCATTTCAATTGACATAATATACAAATGCATAAATTCTATATGAAAGATGTATGTTTTCTGTTATGTTTACATAATTCCAATTTAATATTAAATCCTTATAATTTTAAAAATTAAAAATTTATTAAAATTGGCAAATCAGATTTTTGGTAAGAATCAAAGAGACACCAACCCATCTTTGAAACTTCAAATAAATATTTAAATAAAAATAAATTTTGAAATAAATGAAAATATTTATTAGAGTTATTTATTTTGGCACTTCATTTTACATTTAGCCACACATTTTTAACCACATCTATCTAAAGTACGCATTCAACCAAAATTATAATTAATTAAACTTCAAAATATATGTTAATTTTTTTCATTCATTTATTTATTTTCAAGTGTGCACCCTAAATAAACATTGATCACATTTTTGATGTACAATGTACCCATTTCCCCACACATTGATATGCTAAATGTACACATTTCCACACACACTGAGACGTTATTTTGTTTAACATTCAGAAATGTAGATGTTTAGCAGTTTTATCCAAGCATAATGTTTATCAGAAAGGAGAAATGTTAAAGTTTTACTTTGATATCATCTTTCAAATTGTTTTTTTGTGCTCTCAATTACATGGGGTCCCAAAGGAAAATGTAATGATCAACAATTAGTTAGATAGAATAAAGTTCAGTTGCTGCAGCTACATGAGAAGGATGCCTTATGTTCCAAACAACTTCAAAGCATGGTTAAATTCAGAATTTAAGGCTATGTATTGGGATGTGTGGGTTTTACCCCAGTTGTCATGAAATAGTTTTGATGGTGTCTATTTATGTTTACTCGTATGACAGCCTGCTGACTACCGATTTATTTTTTAATATGTAATTTTCTACATTATTTCAATATAAAAAAAAATGCTGAACACCTTTAATAGACTGAACACTCTTCCACCAAGTAAAAAATTTATTTGGAAAAGAAAGATCAAATATATATCATTTTTCTATGTGCACTACATTCTTCTCAGTTCTCATGTGTGCTTAATATCAGATGCTTTGTAAAGTGGCAGTATGAAAATCACTTCCTCCAACCCCAATGGTGCAAAGTAGAAAGGATATACACATTTACTTGAAAGTGTATAGTTGAATGATCTACAAAATAAAACAGTGGCATATCTCTAGAAAATATTGAATCAAGTGTGAAAGTCTAGTGATAATTTTATAGTCATATTGCTCCTCTTTCTGGATGACTTGATCAAAAAATGCGGTTTAGAGTTGCAGCCAACCTCACACCTCCTTTTGCAAGTTGCTTTTCGACGACAGGCAGACGAGAGAGGAAATAATCATCTGCAATTGAATTTCACTTTCATGGCTTCAACGCTAAAATGGTGTGAAATTTTAAGTGGTAAAACTAGCGTAGGGGAGCTTACCCTTCAAAACACTGTCAGCAGTAGCATTTTTGTATGCCCAATTGCAAGCTAGGCCAATGCTTTCCACTCCATACCTGGTGTCAGAACGACAAGTGCAGCAAATCAACCGTCTTGATGGTAAAAAGAGACTAGACATACAAATATATGGTTAGTTCTGGTTATTGTGGACGGATATCTCAATAAACTGCACTAATTCAAACTTATAACAAGTTTTGATTGATTGTAATGTATTATACACCTCTTAAGGAAACCCTTGTTTAGGCATTAGATATATATCCTGTTTAATTGAACTTCTACATCTACCACAGATAGGGATGCTCATTGCTGAGTCGCTAACACAGCGAAAGAAATTTTTGATGCTAAATTTTAAAACAACATACATATTATTTCCATCCTTTGGTTTTCTTGTACACAACTGTCTGCATTTAGTTATGAAAATTTACACGAGACTAATATAATACACTTAAAATAATTTATAGCAGCATTCTTCAGGTCACTCAGTTGAGTTTATTTGAGCATAATGAAATGCAAGTGAAAGATCAGATAGAAGGTTTGTAAGCATGCGAATTATTCAAATTTCACCTAGGGTTTTCAAGTAAAAAATTACATTATGAGAATGACTGTTCTTGACCTCACTTCTTTAGAGTATTTTCCTATAAATCAGCCAAATGAAATTTAATATAATCTCAATTTAATTTAATTTATTTTTTTCATATTTCTGGACATTTTTCTGCCGCGGGGCTTTTAATTGCATAGTATAATACTGAACAAATTTTCTTTACAAAATGCATTCACTATACGTCATACTCTGATTTCTTTGTTAGTAAATGATGCCTAATTATGTTAAATAAATGTCCCCACAAAAAATTATAAATTAGTCTTACGGATTTGGGCAAGCAAGCTCATTTGTGCTGCATTTCTCCCATGTTGGGACATCATTTGACCAATTATCCTGCTCCCAAAACGAAGGAAAAAACGTTACAACAAAATACATAACAATATGCATGCATAAAGATCAAATCACTCATATGAAAAAGAAAGAAATTGTCTCTGCATTAGAAAGAACTCATTAACTGAAATATCGACCAAACTAAATCATTTTAATGTTCCGAAATATTACACAAGAACTGCTCAACAGATGAAGTTTTTACTTACATTTGACAGACCTGATGTATGGATGCTTTTTCCTAGGTCGGGTAAACATTGTCTAGCAATTTACAAATTTATAGCTGACCATGAAAGTCGGTCAATATGTACTGGACCATTTATGAAGTGTTGTCATGAGGTTATGAATTTGATTTCGTTGCAAAATGATGTGTTCCAGAGCAGAGAAGGGTGTGATAACGTCATGGTCGGCTAAGGTGATTTGGACTATCTAGGAAGTGCTGAAGACAAGTTGCAGACCTTCAAAATGAGCACCCCAAAATTTTGTGACAAATTAACCTCCTGACAGAGGGAGAAAATTCATCATACTATGGCAAACTTTCTTGTACCACAGCGTTTATGTAAATACTGCAAAAAAACACAAATACTAACTGGGGGAACTGGTGGAAGCATTACAGTACAGACAGACTGTTGAATGAAAAGGGTATTATCGATTGGATTCACTTTTTGGACGTTTGATCTTACTTTTTCCATGGTCAGGAGGCTGAAGGGAGGTCATATGCTGTTGGTTCCAGAAAGTGTAGTAGGTTGGCTCTATTAGAATGGTGGTATTAGTCCATCTCTTAACTGTAACAAGATTAGTTGCAGAATTTTCGTAGTGACAGGGGTATTGCAGGTGCCTTTTGGAGCTTCTAAAACTCTGTTGTAGCTCAATTTCACTGTTGTGACATTGTTAATATCTGTAATAAGCTGTTACATGGTGATTTTGGAAGCATATAACTCACTATTGCTCAGTTTTATCCTATTTGAAGGGCTTCTCTACAGTAAATCTACTGTGATATGTTCATTTTTGTGGTCGTTATCATATGTTCTTCATTGTTGATGATCTGTCCATGTATTTTCCTTTGCTATATATGCGATATGTTACACTGATGGCTATTGGAAGCAGTTATTAATATAGAATGTGTGTATCAGAGGTTTTGAGTAGTAGGAAGAGTGTAAATCCATGGTTGGTGAGCTAGTTGAGGAATATCCTTGCTAGTTTAGGATCAATAACTCACAAAAATAAAATTGATCATGTTCATTTCAATCCAACATCTCAAGGCTAAGGGGATGTGGCCTTGATCCCAAAATAGAGCAAAATTGTGCTCTAAAGATTCATCTAAATAGATTTAGGACATGTAAGTTGGATTTCTCTCCTAGAAGACAGGCAATTTTACATTTGCATTTTCCAAATTGTTTGACTCTAATCTGACCACTCACTCTATTTTTGTTGGAAGGATCCATACAACATTTAGACATATTCCCGTGGTCTCAAAGAGATCAATTATTGAAGAAGTTCTGAAAGCTACCATCATTGGCCAAGGAAAAATGCAAGGCTAGTTAACTATCATGGGAATATTTTTTGATGCAGGAGCATCCACAGTTGACTAGCAATCTTGCATCAACCAAAAGTATTTGACTTTAATTTTTTTTCTTTGGTTTGGTCTTTAAATATTGTAGATGAATAAATTTTTGTAATAAGGCCTAAAATATTTGACAAATATTTGGCCAAGTTGTTATGTTGCAATTTTATGGTGTTTTGGACTCATTTTTGTGGCATTTTTAATGAAAAATCTTCAAATATGCCTTCTTGGGCGTGGGATTTGGGGAGTTACAAGTTATGACAGCTAATTTATTATTCCTAAACTTTTGCGTGAAAAATTTGGACGCCCAAGAGCAATTGGTTTGGCCTTTTCTATTCCGGGGCTTCTATTTGTGAGGAGTGGCTGCTTTTTTTTGGCCAATCATGGATAAAGGTTACAAAAGGATGCCTTTTCAAAATTTGATGATTTTGAATTCATTTTTGAAAGCATATTGTCCATTTTCCAAGCATAGCAAATTGAGAGTTACAAGAAAGGTGTAAAGGAGTTAATTTATATGCTTTATTTTGGTCATTTTCAAGGGGGGTTGTTGCAAGATTGAAGTTTGTGCTTCAATGCGTGGATTTTTTGAAGCAAGAAGGTAGAAGCCATGATTTTGCAGGTCTTAAGAAAGTGTTGAGACAGCAAATGAAAAATTAATTCTATGGTTGAAGGTGGTTTCATCCACAGATTGAAGATTGCAAGTGCAGATTTTTGTTGTTTGAAGTTTGCAGTGAAGGGAGAGAAATTGCAACTATGTTTGCTTAGTATTTTCATGTTTAAAATCTGATTATATTTTGTTTTTACTGCTATATACCAGTCCTATTGACTGTAATATCTGATATAATCAGATATATGGATGTTTGTAAGTCATTTGTGCAAGTTTGAATTAATGGGAATTGTTTCATAGTTGTTTTGGATTAAAATCTCTGTTATTTA
The DNA here is from genome assembly GCA_007258455.2 of Sequoia sempervirens. Lineage (NCBI taxonomy): Eukaryota > Viridiplantae > Streptophyta > Pinopsida > Cupressales > Cupressaceae > Sequoia > Sequoia sempervirens. The sequence continues at coordinate 395,307,234 of VDFB02047230.1, forward strand.
TTGAATGGTTTTCGAGAGAGGATTTGACAGTGGGATTTAGAGAGCATTCCCTCTTGAGAGGTTGAGTTCTTCCTTAATCATTTTTGGACTAGATTTTGTTAATATTTGGGTATGTCTCTCCATATTGACATTACCCATCAGACCTATGGAGATAGGTGTTTTGACATATTTTTTGGAAATATCTCCTAGTAGTCAACTTTATGCAACTTTTCTCATTTTGATGAAGCAATATTAGATGCATGGCTTGCATTTAGATTGACTGTATTCTCTCTCTATCCCTATCATGTACCTTAGTAGCTTAATTAACATATATGCATATCAATGGATTTGTGCAAGATAAAAACAGAAAAAGAAACCAATATGCCAATGAAATAAATATTTCTTCAAAAGAGAAATATTGATCTCTTTATTTTTAGAAAATACAAATCTTTAACTTGTCCCAAATTAAAAGCTCAGAAAAGTAAAATAAGATTATTTTGATTAATAAATTTAGTTTTGATTCATACAATTTCTTCTATTTCCATAGCAATATAGAAATCAGATGAGAGGCAGAGAAAAGGAAGAAGATAAACACACAGTTATATTTGTCTGAAGTCCTTGAATCAAAAGAGAAAGGTCGGAGTCATAAAAGTCCTTGAGTGCTGTCTCAATGATCAGATTATCCCATGCCTGTTGGCAAATATCAATTAGATTAAAAACCATGGTTGCTAAACAACTTTCTTTTCCATTACAAAAAAATTCTTTCTTCTCTCATTTTTCAACCAAACCTTATTCCTTTATAATAATTTCTAGTATTTGGTAATTTAACTCCAAAGAAAGCAGGAGGTTACTGTACATCAATATTATGAAGGAAACATTTATCAATTTAGTTGCAGGATGAGGAAAATGATGTTAAAAAAATGGAAACTAAAGTCAAAAGCATGCATGTGCTTGTCCATGAATGTTTGTACATTTCAGATTCTTCTTACATTTGGTGTCTGCAAGAGCAGACAGTTTATCATATCTTTTGGAGATGTAAAGTTCCTAGAAAATTTGAACATAGTTACTTGATGAATTTAACTTCCTTTCATTGCTCCTCTCTCGTGGAAAGGCCTTTTGCTAGGAGACTCATGGAGTATCATAGATAAGTGCAACAGATTATGGGATGAAATAGGGTCACTAAGCATTGCTGTCTTATGGAAGAATAGTTGTAAATCAACTTTCTAGTGGAAAATTTCCCAGATTAGCATAGAGAAGTCAAATAATTGTAAACAGGCTTGTTTTAATCAAAACTAAGGCTATAACTGTATGGTTCTGTAAATATGTTTACTCTTTACCTTTTGGGGCTGACGCTCATGTGCAGTCAATGCTTTCCTAAGAGGATAAGTTTCCTTGTAATTTTTATGTGTATTCGGTAAACAAAAGCACAAAATGAAGGGCAATGTACTCTATCCTATCTATTTTTCCAGAGGTTACTTGCTCAACAAAAATGTGCATTCTCCATGTTCTGCATTCATGTTTATGGTTGACAGATGAAGGCAAAGTGTCTATGGTTAGTCCAAAGTGGTCATGGGATGGGTAAGATAAATATGTTACAAATAGTCAATAGAATGCCTCAACAATAAATATCAAAAAAGTGAAACAGAGCACACACAATGGAGAGATATATAGCCTGAAAATAGCAAACTGATAAACATTTATGTGGGTTTGTGTGCCCAAAATGAATCATTGTGTACCATCTACAAGTTCAAATCTACTCAATGCTAGGAGGATTTTACAGTATTGAAATTTTCTTTGCCTCTGGTTAAAAACTCTATCAATATATTGTAAACAAGAAAATCTTCAATGTGATTGAGACAGCCAAAATTATTTGTTCATGCTGCATATGAAAGTGCCAGCATTTCAGAAGATTCCTAAGATCAGAAAATGAACATGATGCAATGCTGGTCGAGGGGGTGCTATAGCAAGAGCACCTCGAGTTGCTGATTTGACACAAATGATGAGAGAGATCCAGGCAAGACTAGCTGCAACATTGACAGCTCAGAGAAGAAGAATCCACATTGAAGATGTGAGTGATGATGAAGGGGAGATAGCCCAAGAAGAACAAGGGAAAGAAGAGGAGGTGGAGGATGCAGCTGAGACTAGATTTCTCAGAGCCATGGCAAGGATCGGAAACAAACCCAAATTGGACACACCTTATTATAGTGGAGGCCTAAATGGTGAAGAGTTCGTAGATTGGATTACAGGGATGGACAAGTATTTTGACTATGAAACAATGGAGGAGCCCAAGAAAGCGCACTTTTCATGCACAAGATTGAATGGCAATGCATCTGTATGGTGGGACCATGTGCAAATTGAGAGGAAAACGAGAGGGAAAGAGACAGTTAATACTTGGGATAGAATGGTGTCTAACCTGAAGGCCAAATTCTTATCTTCAGACTATCAAATGAGCTTATTTAGAAAGTCACAAAGTTTGAAACAAAAGGAAGTAGATGTGAAGGAGTAAGTTGAAGAATTTTACAAACTCAACATAAGGGCTAGACATGTGGAAGATGACCCAAAAAAGATATCAAGGTATGTGAATGGGCTGCATTTTAATATTCAAGATGAGATTAATATTTTGAACTTTGGAAGTGTCGAAGAAGCCTATCGATGTACATTGAAGGCAGAAGAGAAGTTGTCACGAAGACAACAAATGAACTCTAGAGGCAAAGGAAGGTTTCAAAGAGGAAGGAAATGGAACTTTGGTGGAAAAGGATAGAAAACCAATGATGGAGAGGCAAGTAGTTCATAGGCCTAGAGCTTCAATGGAAGAGGAAGAGGATTTTATGAAAGAGGAATAGGATTCATGGGAAAATGCTTTAAGTGCAATAGGTATGCTGGTCAGAGATCCTTTGAGTGCCTAGAAGGAATTCATAACAGCAGTGGAAGGACTGAAAGGACAAAACATACAGCCCATAGGGAAGAGGAAAGTGTTGGGTCTCCAACACACATGGAGGAACCAGAACAAGGAGAATCTCTTTTGAAGAAAAGAGTACTCTTGAAACCAGCAAAGAAGACAAATGAACCATTGCAAAGGAAGAACCTCTTTAGGACAACTTGCAAATCTGGAGTTAAACCTTGTAAGTTAATTATTGATGGAGGTAGCACAAATAATCTAGTGTCTAAAGAAAGGGTAGAGAAGCTAGGACTAAAAAGGTCAATACACCCAAATCCTTTGGACACCAAGTGTTAGTTAATAAAAAATGTAAACTTTTAGATCAGAGCTTATAAAGATGAAAATGCATGTGATGTAATGCCCATGGCTGTGTGTCACATACTATTGGGCAGGGCTTGGTAGTTTGATAGGAGAACAATACATGATGGTAGGAAAAACACATATACTCTTATGAAGGATGGGAAGAGATTCACATTGAGTTCATTGAAAGGCAAAGGAAAAAAGGTGGACAGCAAAGCAAAAGTGATGTTATTTCTTGGAAAAGAGTTCCTGATAGATACAAGTAAGGAAGAAGCATACTTTTCCCTCATATCCAAATCCATACAAGTGGAGACAAACACTAAATTGAGTGACTTACTAATTGAAATTCAGAATTTGTTGAAAGAATATGTTGATATTGTGTCCAATGATTTGCCTGAGGGGTTGCCACCAATAAGAAGCATTAGTCATCACATAGACTTAATGCCAAAAGTGAGTTTTCCAAACAAGGAAGCTTATAGATTGACACCACAAGAGAATAAAGACAGAAAGCAACAAGTGTAAGGGTTGTTACAACATGGTTTGATTCATGAAAGTTTAAGCTCATGTGCAATTCCAACTGTATTAGCACCAAAGAAAGGTAGAGAATGGAGAATGTGCACAGATTCAAGGGCAATAAATAAGATCACAATAAAGTATAGGTTCCCATTGCCAAGGATGGATGATTTAATGGATTGTCTAAGTGGAGCCAAATACTTCAGCAAGATAGATTTAAAGAGTGGATATCACCAGATCTGGATAAGATAAGGTAATGATTAGAAACCAGCATTTAAAACCAATGATGGTTTGTATGAATGGTTGGTTATGACATTTGGTTTGTCTAATGCCTCAAGTACATTTATGAGGCTCATGAACGAGGTGCTGAAACCATTTACGGGTAAGTTTGTCATTATGTATTTGGAGGATATTTTAGTTTTTAGCCATTCTAAATAGGAGCATTTGAAACATATGAAACTTGTGTTGAGTAAGTTGAAAAAGGAAAAGTTGTTGGTAAACATGAAAAAGTGAAGCTTCATAAAAGAAGAGCTCATTTATTTGGGATTTGTGGTTTCATGAGATGGATTGATAATGGACCCAGTGAAAGTAAAAGAAATAATTGAATGGCCTTCACCAAGGACTATGTTTGCAGCAAGGAGCTTTCATGGGTTGGCTAGTTTTTATAGGAAATTTATTAAGAATTTCAGTGGTATTTCTGCACCCATCATAGAGACAATGAAAGGAGACAAGAAGTTCCAATGGACAGCTGCAACAAAAGAAAAAATTCAATTAATGAAGAGAAAAGTTACAGAACAACAAGTTCTAGCATTGTTTGATCTTGACAAAGTGTTCCAAGTTGACTGTGATGCAAATGAGACAATGATTGGCGTCAAACTCAGCCAAGAAGGTAAGCCTATTGCTTATTCTAGTGAAAAGTTAAATAAAGCAAAAAGAAAATATTATGTTTATGACCAAGAGTTTTATGCAATTGTTCAAGGTCTTAAGAAGTGGCGACATTATTTGCTACCCAAAAGATTTGTTTTGTTCATTGATCATCAAGCATTGCAATACATAAGAGTGGTAAATCTAACAAAGTGGTAGCTGCCTTGAGTAGGCTAACTATTATATTCTTTCATTGGGTTTGAATCAATGAAAGAATTGTATGAAGGGAATTCAGATTTTAGAGAAGCATGGCAGCATGTCAATGTTAGAATTTGCCAAAATCTCTACATGAATGTTAGTATTGGATTGAGCCACAAAAGACAAACAAGCACACACTAAAACCTGAGAGATGAAAAATAAAAAATGCAATGCAATAGCTGAAATGATTGATTAGAAATGTGTAAATATACAATGAAAGCCTTGTATATATATAGGAAAGGATGAGGAGGTGGGAAGGTAGGAGTGAAACTCTGAATATCCCTCCAAATGTGCAACACTTGTATGCTCAAATGACAAGTGTGTGAACATATGTAAAGTGTGCATGCAATAAATATCTTAGTAGGTGAATACATACATGTGTCTCAACCACATGAAGTGAGACAAAAAAGGAAAAAGTCCCTAAGTGGTGACTTAACTAATGTGAATAGGACTCTTTTCGGTAGGGTAAAAGCTAGGTAATGTCTCTATTTACACTAATTGATAAAAACACAACTATTGATAGGACTCCATGGTTGGAATACATGATCCAAGAGGGTTTGTTGTTCAAAGGAAAGAGGTTGTGCATACCTCAAGGTTCAATGTGAGACAATGTAATGTCTCCATTTTTAGCAATGTTGATTTGTGACCAATTAGTCCAGTTTTTGTATTCATTCGAAGGCTAATAGGTGTGTTTGGGTGATCTCCAACATTCTTGGAGAATGCAAGATCAATCTTGTAGAGTTGTTGGCAATGAGCTCAATGGGCTTTGGTGAGTCTAATAATGCTTTCAGAATCAGTTTTCAACCTTTTGGGAGCTCTCCAAACTTCTTGGAGGAATAGGCTATTTTTAGAATGTCACCCCATTGCCTCTAATCATCGTCCCAAGTCCTCAGTATTATGTTGGTATGATCAAAAATTTATTTTTATGTCATTTCAGGGCTTTCTACAACTTGGGTTAATTATTGATTTATTAATTAATTATTCACTTAAGTTTTCTAATGTTGAAAAATAATAAAGGGACAACTTAGTGTAATAGCTTGTTAAAAAGGTGTTGAGATGTCTTTTAAGTTGGATGCCAAGGCCTAGAGAAATTTGTACATGAAAAATAATATTAATTTTCTTAAAAGGTCTTTGTGAAGGAAAAAGGAAATTATTATATTTAAAAATCAGTTATTTCCCTCCACAAAAGTTATAAAAGAAGGTTGAGGGCTCATTTGGGGGTTTTAGCCATTAAATGCCATTTGCTTTGTTGTTAGAGAAAACCTGAGTTCTTCCAAAACTTCTTGAGGACGAATAACCCTCTTGGAGTTGCTGGTTTCAAAGATGAAAACCCCCTTAGTTGGTTAGAGTGGTTTCTTACTAAGATCACTAGTGAGTTGCAAAGAAGAGTTCCATTTTTTGGGTTGCAAATATGGAGATTTTCAATGTGTTTTGAGTTATTATTTTGGTTGCTAATATGTGTGATTGAGCTTTCAATTTGTTGAAGTTTTTGGAGACAAGATAGGCTGTACCATTCCTCATTGGTAGGTCATCCCTTGCCTGCCAGTAATATCTGTTGCTGGCTGTACCTATTGGGATATTTCTGAAAGGTTCTTGAGTGTTACTCCATGCTGTTATTAACCTATCTGCAGGTCATACAATCCAAGAAGGGCACATTGAATGGAATGTGAGTTATCTCATATGCTAGTTGGTTCCTATGAAGAGGTTGTGAGAATTTCTTGACCAAAGTGCTACCCTTTTTGAGGATTTTCCTTGCTGAATGATGGTGCCTAGCTTCTTAGAGATTAGTGACATCTATTGTGGGTTGAACTTTTGACTTAGCATGCTTTTAAGGGAGTTGTACAGTCCATAGAACTTGTTGTACCGGTCACTAATCCTCTATTTTGGACCTGCACCCTTTTGATATTTCACATCATTCTGATTTGGTTCATTTTCAATGTTATATTGAAAAGTTTGATGATGTCATTTCAGTCAATCGCAGTTGGATATGTTTAATGCCTCCATTTTGTGTTTGTTGTGTTTCACTAGCAAGTATCTCAGCATGATTTGACAATTAAACAGCAGCAAAAGGGATGTTATTAGACCTGCACCTATATTGCGCTTCGATTATACAAGGTACATTGCTGTTGTTTCAAGCTGGGTGGGTTTGTTCATGAATTTTATCTCAATTTGGGTTCTTACAATAGTTATGTTTATCAGCCCCACTTTATATAATATAATAATAGTACTTTCTTTTATCATCTTTTTGCTTATAATAGATACATCTCTATTTGATATTGTTGCATGTGGACTAATATTGTAAACATTGGATGGTAGTATTGCCAATGTATTTGGTATAAGCTCTTTGATTATTATACTCACCCCCTTGAATAAGTGGTAGCTTTGTATTGATTTACTGAATAAGTGGATGGTTTGGTTGTTTCTCATCCCACTAAACAATTGGTATCATTGTATTTCATCTTCCCATTGAATAAGTGGAAGTGTTGTTATTTTCTTTGTACTAAACACTCCGTTGAATAAGTATGAAACTTATTTCCTTTCAATATTGCTTATGCACTCTATTGAATAAGTGGAAGTGTTGTTCTTTTCATGTTACTAAACACTTCGTTGAATAAGTGTGAAACATATTTCCTTTCAATATTGCCTATGCACTCTACTGAATAAGTGGTATTGGTTGGCTTTCTGCCTAGTGCTTTACTTTCAACTGTTGCAATTTAATTTGTTATGTGGATCCTTTCATCATATGCTCTCACCTTGCCCATCACAGGAGTTGGGTGACCAAAAAGTGAAAAGGATATTGCACTGTAATTTCATTTCAGTTGCAAAATTTTCAAAAAAAATTGGGGTTGCGTATTACGACCTATCTTTTGGAGGAGAAATATAGTGGTGGCCTTGCTAGTCATTTTGTTTATGACAAGACATTAGCACAGCTGAGGGAACAATATTATTGGCCAAAGATGAGTGTGAATGTATGAAAATTTGTGGAGAGATGCAGAATATGCCAGCATGCAGAAGTCAGAATATTGGACTTTATCAACCATTACCAATTGCTAGCAAACCATGGGATGCAGTATAGATTTTGTGTTTGGTCTACCTCAAACTTAGGATGGCAATGCCTCAATTTTTTTTGTTGTTGTTAGATTTTCCAGAATGACACAATTTATAGCATGTAAGAAGACAAATGATGCCACACATATTGCAAATTTGTATTTCAAAGAAGTTGTAAGGTTACATGGATTGCCATTGAGTATTGTGTTGGATAGAGACACTAAATTTGTTGATCATTTTTGGAGAACACTGGGGAGGAAGTTGGGCGTGAGACTGAATTTTAGCTCAGCCTATCACCCATAGACTGATGGACAAACAGAGGTAGTGAGCAGATCTCTAGACAATTTGCTATGATGCATTGTCAGTGATAAGCCCAAACAGTGGGATTTAGCCTTAGCACAAGCTGAATTTTCCTATAATAATTATATAAATAGAAGTGCAGGTATAAGCCCATTTCAGATTGTATATGCCAGCAGCCCAAGAGGATTTTGTGAGTTAAGAAGCATAGCTGAGATGACTAGGAGGAGTGGTGAAGGTGAGAACTATGCCCAAGCCATGCATGATGTACACATGGAAGCAAAAATGAGGTTGGAAGCAAGTGGTAACAAATACAAACTTTACGCTGATCAGAAGCATAGAGAGAAAATATTTGAGGTGGGTAACTTAGTATTGGCACATTTACACAAGGAGCGGTTTCGAAGAGGTGAGTGTAATTGTGTAATAAGCTCAAAATGAAAAATATTGGGCCTTGCAAGATATTACACAAGTCTTCAGCCAATGTATATGAAATAGAGTTGCCTAAAGGAACAGGTATTTCCTCTATCTTTAATGTTCCAGACCTGTACCCATTTGTTGATGGTCACACAAGTGGGGGGAACCTAGAAAACAATACTCTAGCCATTGATTGGACAGCACAAATGCCTAAGAGAGAAAAGGAAGAAATGGAAGCAATCTTTGACATTAGAATCAGCAAAAGCACAAGAAATAAAGACTTCTATGTGTATTTGATCAAGTGGAAAGGGTGCGCAACAGAGAATGCAACTTGGATGTCTGAATACAAAGTTGTAGCAAAAGGATAATCCATCAAGAAGCTCACAACCAGTTCATGAGCAGCAGCTCATGTTCTATTTACCCTAGGTGCCTGATGGAGGGCATCCACATAGAAACTTTGTTAATTTATTAACCTGCTGTACGGATTTCAAGCTGATCAAATTTAGGAGTTTGTTTACTTTTGTTTTGGAGACTCTGTTATAACTGCTCGGGCAGTTCTAGTTTAATTAATGTTTTCATTTTCCTGTTAGAACTGCTCAGTGGGCAGTTTTTGTTTTATTAACAGCATGCTATTTGGAAGGGGGGAACTGAACTGCTGTAGGAAATGAGAAAGTAGGAAATTTGGAAAAGGTAGTGATTTTAGAGAAAAACAGTAATAATTTTAGTGTTGTGTATTCTGTTTTTCCAGAGTAAAATGAATGAAGTAACAGTTTTCTGAATTTACTATTTTGGTATACGATTAGCATAGAATAGTGTTGTTTACATGGAATTAAGTGGTAGGTTACAGATTGGAAACTGCACAATACTTTCTGAACATAAGGGCATAGAAGCAATGGCTGCTACAGATGGTTCTCCTGATGTGGCTTTGATGGATGTGAAGACTGCGGAACTACCTATTTCATTCAAAGATGCAATGCTGCTGAGTTTAGTGAAGAAGAGCTCTTCTTCCTTTGTTCCTTCACCTATATCAGGGTCTATTTTGAGGGCTGTCGATGACTGCTGCTACAAATTGTCCAAGGCTTAAACCATCTAGAGTACTCCTTCTGCTGTTCCTTTGATTCTGGTTGCAAAGGGTAGTGATTGGATGCTCAAGATCCCTAGTTTCCTTGTGGAAAAATCTTTGTCCAATTTGAAAAATACCCTAGTTGGGAATTTGTAGGGTCTAGACCCAATGCTGATTTTTTCAGAGGATGGCCTAAGAGAAAATGGACTCTTTTGGGCTCCCTTAGAGGTTGGCTTGGCATCCCTCGGTGGGGAGGTGGATGGCTCTCTTCTTGATAAGACAAATTCTGAGAAAATGTCATCCTTGGGTCTATTTTTCCTACTCAAAAACATGTGAAGGAGCTTGGTAAGGAATTGTTGCTTGGAAGGCAATGCCTTGATGGGGCCAGCCCAGCACACTGGGGGCAGTGATCTAAGGCCTTAAAACAAGGAAAATGGGAAGATAATTCAATGTGAGGAGCACTCTAGGGTCCCTCCTCTCTCCTCAGCTAATAAAGAGCCTCGTGGTTTGATTGAAGCTAAGGATAAGGCTGCTGGCAGGGTCCAGTGTTCCCTGTTGAAGTTTGGCTTCAAGCTGCCTTGAATGTGAGTTCTGTAGCTGTTTTGGTGCTTTAGCCTAATTTGGTTTTTAATGCCCCTGTTGGAAGGGCGTTGCTGGATTTTTTCTGTTTTGTTGAGATTTTACTGTTGGCTCCTTGTGGTTGCTTGCTGACTGCTTTTTAGCTTTCTGTCTTGTCTCTTCCATGCTCTGCACAGGGGTGGGGCCATTTCAAAACCCCTTTTGTGGTTCATAACTCTGATCAAAAGCACTTACCTTAATGAAAAACAATCATTCCATCACTTATATCACAAAGAAGCCGATAAACCTATATTGCCACAACAAAGGATCCAAAAATTTTAAGACATACCTTCCACAGTCCATGAAGATGAATGGAGTAAGTATTCAAAATCCTGTTACGGTTATGTAACCTAATAGCTACAGTTTGGAGATAAGTATGATCTACATAGATCTAAATTTTCATCAAGATATGTTTCCCATACTTGACATAAAATATAGGGGGTGATTTCAATTATTCACATGGTATAAGTAGACAAAAGTTAAAGGTGCGGCACAATAAAGAAACTTCGTGGTGGAAAGAAAATGACCAAATGGCAGTTTTATGGATTTACTTATTCCTTTAATTTATTTGTTCTTATATTTCTGATCAGAATACATATATGCTACCACAATTTATTATACTTACATGATGCAAATTAGCCTTTTGTCCATACCAATGTAGTGTTATTGTGTTTCCACCTGCGTCACCAGTAAATCCAACATGCAGAGGCTGCAAAATAATCATTTTTAATTTGTTTGTGAGCATACATAAGCAATGTCTTAGACAATAAGTGACATTTAAAATACCACCAAGATCACTGCGCAAAGATCCATCATTCTTTAAGAAATTTCCATTCATACATTAAAGTACAGAAAGTTTCAGTCCCCTCAAAAAAGTAGAATGTTGGAACAATCATAACAAGACCTGATGGATGTCTCCTACAAAGTGTGACAGAAAGAGTAATGCTTCAGTCAAATTATCTGCAAAATTTAGGGATATCTATAAGTATACAAATAAGATGTTTCTGAAAAAATGTTCTTTTGATCAAAAGTTACCAATTAAATAGATAATAAAAAGGGACATGGTGAGCCCGCTAAACTAGGATGATTCCTTAAGAATGAACATACATTTTGCACCAGACGATTTGCCATATGTTGCAAGCTGAGCAGTGTAATTATTTATAGCCCCTGCAACACACATGCCTTCTTCTCCTTGTGTGTTGTGACAATCCCCTGTTTTGAATACAGGCATAGATAATAGTGGATGTCAATGTCTTAACACTTGCATACAATTTTTTTTTTTTGATTAAAAGTGGCTAGGGCTGCACCATTGTATTGATCATAGAAAAATTTACATTGCATCCATAGTAGTTCTGAATATCTAACACTTACATGCAATTTTATGTTTTATACAAATGAATTAGAAAGATACAAATTCTTCCAGAGCAAGAGTCACGTGTATGTGCCCAGAAGATGATGGCAAGTTTATGGTAAGATTTATATATTCTGAAAGAAAATCAAACATCAAAAGGATGTGCTGTTTTTCATCATATCTCATTTGCAGCAAAATACTTCTAGTTTTGAAGGTAAAAAGCAATGAATATCAAATGAATTAAAAAGTGGTAATAATTATCTCAAGATTCTTAAGCACCAAGAATCATATTATCTATTCAGATCCAGAAAATTACTTCAAATAACTTATGATTCAATATTATATACATTTGATTTTGGTACATAAATTCTAATTTGAATAAAGAACTTACGAGTATACTCATAGTTACACTTGAGATCTGGTGTATCGATGTAGTGCAACGGACTACTCCAGTGGTATTTCCATTTAATCTCATCAGCCCAGGAACAAACAGATGAAAGATCACCTGCTGCATAGTCTGGAAGCAGTTTCTGCACCGCATCTGCTGCTGCTTCATTTAGAAGGGACTGTGCTCAAATTTTGACATACAAGTTCGCCAAAAATTCAGCTTTTGAAATTTTCCATTAAGAACAAAAAGTAATTATAGCATCATGCAACATTTACTGATGGAAGCAATAAGGTGTCCTATTACCCTACTTATCTTATGGTAAGGATGTGGCATATTTTGCAAAGGATATGCCTGTGTTGCTCCTATGGCCAAAGTTATGTGGCATACGTTCGAGTCAAACATGTTTTCTTGGGCTACATTGGATTGTAGTGAAGGTTTACTGGGGCATGTTTGATCGTAACCAACATTTATTGGGGTGTACATTTGAGTGAAACCCAGGCGACCCAGTGTGTTAACCACGATGCAGCTGACGCTTACCACACACCATGTTAAACGTGGCCCATAATCTCACCCAAGAAAAATGAAAAACAAAAATTACAAATTTAAAACACGCATAACATATAGCTGTATAAATTAAACACACATAATATATAGCTGTATAAATTATTCATTGAAGAAAAAGGAAGGATTTGCATTAGTGTCCATAAGTGACCAGAGTTGGCTAATGGAACTAAAGAGTAAAATTTATTAATATAACTGTGATGCTCACTTATAGTCCATGGAACCTGTGAAAGGATTTATTTATTTTCTTTATCACAAGATTTCTGTATCCAAATGTTTAGAACAAAGATTTTTTATGTGCAAATTTATAAAATTATACAGATCTTTTGAATCTGCAGTACACTCAAATGTGTACAGAGCAACTTGGGAAAAAGTGTTTTCATCTTCTCTTTCATTAAAGTTTCCTCCTTTACAGGTTATGCTTTCCCAAGTGCTCTAGGCATTATCCATCTTCCCATATGGTTATAATGGTCATCAACGATTTATTTGAGTCCACGTTAGAGCATTATCCCAAGGAGGAGGCCACTATTCCAATTTTTACTAGAGCAAGAGTTCCATCAAAAACTTAACACCAAGGAAACGAGAAAACCAATCCACCATTAAAAGCAAGTGTCTATGTTCTTGTCCAGATGTACTTTGAGCATGGAATAGAAAAGGATTGGGCTGGAAACTAGACACAGTTGATTAAATTTTGTTTGAAGAATGTTCCATACTCCAAACCTTAAGAAACAGCTCAACAGTCGAGGAACCCAACATGCAGATGGGAGGCCTTAAGTTTATCTCCTACCCAGTCCATGTAAAAATAACTTAGTACCAGAGATAAACTAAAATCCCCAACAAACAAGTGTGTTGAAGAAATGGGGAAAGAGAGGATGGAGGGGTATGACTGGAAGAACAATCCACACTCAAACTACAATTGAATGAGTAGCTCAATGGTAGAACACCTGATCATTCAAACAGAAGGTTCAAGATTCAAGTTGCATTTGGTCCATGGAAACTACCATTTCATTAGAACCAACCATAGAGTCCCAAGCTAACAATTGTCTAGGAGCGTATGTTGGGTGCTAGAAAAACACTCTACACTTCATATCAAGAAGGAACTACTAGCTTAGTGGTAGAGCACCTTAGGGAGGTCTTAGGTACAATTCTTAGTTGATCCATGGAATACATCATATCAAAGATAGACATGAAGTTCTGACGAAAGGTTCATATCCTAAATGGTCCAGAAAAATAAATTCATGTCAAATCCAACATGCAAACAAGAGATACCATGTTGAGTGCTTGTTGGCCCATTGAATGTAATCATGTGATACCATAATGAAACTAAGAATCCGAAGCAAAAGAGTTGGATGAGAAGAAACGTGCAATTTAATTGTAGAACACCAAAGCCACTATAACATGCAAAGAGGAGCTCCTAAGTTCAATTCTTTACTAGTCCATGAAAAATAATGAGTAGCTTAGAGTTAGAGAACTATAGCCACTGTCACATCCAAATGGGAGGTCCTACATTAGAGTCCTGACTGATCTGCAGAAAGTAACATAGTATTACACAGAAAATAGCTTAGAGTTAGAGAACCATAGCCACTATCACATCCAAATGGGAGGTCCTACATTAGGGTCCTGACTGATCTGCGGAAAATAACATGGTATTACACAGAAAATAGCTTAGAGTTAGAGAACAATAGCTACTATCCAATCCAAATGGGAGGTCCTACATTAGAGTCCTGATTGATCTGCAGAAAATAACAGGGTATTCACAGAAAACAATAGATTTTTCAGCAACTATTTTCAGAAATATCGATGTGCTTTTGTAATATATTTTCTGTGAGAAATTTAACATAAATACTTTAAATACAAATTACAGATAAACTTTAGTGAAGAACAGAAAATGTTGCATCCCATGGCACTATCTTGTTACCTATCACTCCAAACAAAAACCTTTACCAGAAACTTGTTGAAAGTTTTTGAGATCAGTGGCTTACAGTTGACGTATTGTTTACAGTATTTCGCTCTGGAGTAAGATATTAATAATATCCCAATATTTCAAGGTCCAACCATCTCTACACAATTACTCAAATTGTGTCCAGAAAATGTCATCGTAAACTAAATCTTTGATACAATTACTCAACTAAGTCCTGCTAATATGCCAAGTTTATACTAAATCACATTCACCAATCAATGCTTGTTAGTTCTTAGGAACAATGCCATGCCAAGTATTTATAAAAATGAATTTTAAATTGATTCTCAAAATTCACTGGTCAGCATAGACCAGTCTTCAATCGGTTGATTAAAAAAGGCCTTTTACAGGTTCACCATTAGAGTCCTTCTGTGCAATGTGCATTAACTTAAGATTATAAGGTGGCTTATTAAATTTAAGATTACCCTATACCCTTTACTCTGCTTAGACAATGAGTGTACCAGTGCATGCTGTACCAGCATTAATTACCATGGTCGACCAACTTCAAGTCATCTAAGCTTCAACCATAGGGTCAAAAAAATCTGTAGAACCAGGCGTCTAAAAAAGGTTTGGGTTTACTGAAGTATTGAATTCTACTAATATGCAGTTAAAAACAATGTGACGAAGCCTACCTGAGCAATCTTGCATGTAGCAGAATGGCCCTCCTTACCCCAAGATTGTGCTGGTGAAAAAAAGAAAGCCAAAGAAATTACTACAATCCAAAGCAAAACACTGCTATACCTGCCCATTTTCTCTGTCAACAAACAAACAAATGAATGATCATTTCATATGGCATTGTTTCCGTTAAATAAGCGTTAGAATAATGAGATAGCTTTGCGTGAGCGAGTGGGAACATGACAAAGGTATACGTGAGTACAGAGAAGAGGATATTATTATTCCCCATGGCCACCTGCTTTCAGCTGAAAAGGAGTCCGTTGGCATAGATAGTGTGAACAAAATATGGTAAAGTCCTCGTTAGTTGTTTAATGAGTATGGGCGTTTTAATGGATTTCAGCTAGATTTTGGAGGGACTTGTATTTCAATAAATTTGCACAACTTTAGCTTTTTCCTTAATTCACTGACAGTGATAGAAACATGTTCTTACTGATTAATCGATTCCTTTTATTTGAACACCCAATTTTATATATTCGTTTAACTCCTTAAACTCCTTATCATGTGAAACATAATTTTGGTGCTATTATTTTTATTGTCTCCTGATCAAACAGAAAATGGTTTGCTGCATCAATTTTTTTAATTGTTTAAATAAGTTTTAATTTTTCAATCGATTAAACGGAATTTCAGCTTTGAGATAAGAATGAGGCCCATCCTTTTCGTAGGTGTGAATATAAATTTATGAAAAGCTTAAGGAATACAGCTCGTCAAATCAAATTCTGATTACAGCCGCGTTTTGGAAAATGTCAGTATCCATATTTGACATCCCTCTGCCCAATACTCCAGGCTAAAGTTTGGAACCTTTTGGATAATTTAAAAGTTGTATAATAACATGGGTTATGATAACAAAGCGTGACATAATCAGCGGGTAATCTATGGGCTTTAAATGTCTTGTGTGAAAGCATTCCTTGATTGGAAAGTTTTCATCTGCTTTTTTATCTGTAATTTTCAGGCTTACGTGGCCATGTATAGAATATATTTCTTTCTAATTTTAAAATATTTTTTATAATAAATTTAAGATTTTGATATTTTTATATATATGATTTATAATATTTATTAAATATATTAATTCAATTTGTTTTCAAAATAGAATCTTTTAAGATAGAATATAGTACTTTCTACTTTTTAAAATATTTTTAACAATAAATTTAAGATTTTGATGATTTTACTAATAGTTATCATTGCTTTATATTAATATATATGATTTATAATATTTATTATAAAAAATATATTAATTTAATTTTTTTCAAAATAAAATCTTTTAAGATAGAATATAGTACTTTCTAATTTTTAAAATATTTTTAACAATAAATTTAAAATTTTGATAATTTTACTAATAGTTATATTGTTTTATATTAATATATATGATTTGCAATATTTATTATAAAACTATATATAATTGTTTTTTAACTTTTACAATATTTTTGAGAAGATTTATTTTTATAGGAATTTAAATTTTTTTGTTAATTGTAACATAAATTTAAGATTTTTACATTTATTACTAATTATCAATTTTTTTTATAATTTTACATTTTTTTAAATATATATAGGATATGCATATGAATAACAACATAAAAAGAATTTTCATTTTTTTAAATACAACATTTGTTTTAGATAATTGGCGAGCTTTCAATTTTAGGATTAAATTGATTTTAACTTTATATAATTATTTCTTCGTAAGTTTGTGATTTTAGATAGACGAATTTGGGGATTGAACTATTTTTAATTTTATATAATTATTTCTTGCTAGGTTTGAAATTGATGGTTAAATGTGGTTTTAAATAGATGTGGAAATTAAATTAATTTTAATTTTATATAATTATTTCCTAGGTTTGAAATTGATATTTAAATGTGTTTTTAGATAAATGAATTTAAAATATATATGAAAAATAAAATCAATTTGTAAAGTAAAATAAATTAACTCAAACAAAATAATTTCAAATTGATGGATGTATTTATGATATTTGCACATATGAAATCAATAAATTAATTTATAGTCAACTTATTCTAGTTAAATATTAAATTAAATGTTTACTATAATTTTACAATTTGAAGAATCAACCAACAAAATAGTAATACAATTTTACAATTTAGAAAATCAATATATATAAAAAAATCATATTATGTAATATAATTATTCTTAAAAGACTCATCCCATGTAGGTCTCAAGATAGATTCTCTCCCCCAGATGAAATTGGTTAGGGTTATGTCAAGTGTGGCCTTAGCCCTAGAGGATTAGTCTTGCCTTAGCTCACCTCCTCCTCCCCAAAAACCTGGCAAAAAAGTAAGCCTAGGGCAAGGGTGGTTGAACAAATGGTCTGGGGATACTTCTGAGTTATATAAAAAAAATAAAAAAAATAATACTCTAGATGCATTCTCAAAATGTAAATTTTATTTATATATATAATTTTTAATTGATCAATAAAATTTATTATATGCAATTGAATTTTACTTATTTAAAAAATTGAGTGCATACATAGTTTCTAAAATTTATAAAGCTTCTAACATAATTATATTTTATAAGATAATATTTCATAGATTACTAATATATTAATTTTTGTTTAGGTACTTTAATAATATGTCTTTAAGAAAGAAGAAACAACCTACTATTGGAGAAATGTATAAGTGGATTAGAGAGAAGGATTCTAAACTTCTAGTAATTCAATGTTACATGAATAGTCTCATAATAATCGTATGAAAGAAAAATTTAAAGAAATATTATGAAGATGCATATCAAGCTGGTGAAGGGGTTAGTATTAGTGATGAAGTTGGGGAGGGGTCAAATATCAATCAAGGGAAGAAAAAAATTCTAATGACAAAATTTTGAATGGAATGGTTAGAAAATTTTGTTTGGTTAAATTATTTTTCAGCATGATGGTAAGATAGTTATGAAATGTAATTATTGTGAGAAGTATACGATGTCAGACCCATGGGGTATAGGGGATGAGTGTAGCAATTTACAATGTGATGCTCTTGTCACTCATGAAAAATCAATAATACATAAAGATGCTCAAGCAAGATGGATTAATGTAATAGAGAAAAAGATATTTAATCTATTCTAGGTCGTATTTTAGAGATGAAGGATGTTAATAAGGAAAGAGTAATCACTACAATGAAAACAACTTATTTTGTTTGTTAAGAGGACCTATATTTAGCTAAGTATAAGAAAATATGTGAATGCCAAAGTCTCAAGAATACTTTGCATACACAAATCGTAAGGGTGCAAATGATTTTCTTTTTTGTGTATTTTGGTGTAGAGCAGCACCTTGTTGTTTATGCAAGATATTTAACTTCAGAGGGTTATGTGGCACTTGTTTCTATGTTTATGAAGATCATGAATGTGCCAAATGGAAAAGGGAAAACTATGTATGATACCATCAATCAGTCGATAAATGATAGAGGGCTTTCATTAACAAAAGTAATAGTTGTCTCAACAAATGGAGTTTCTACAATGTTTGGGTGTGAAAATGGATTTGTTTCTCTTTGGAAAAAAAATATTCCAAATCTTATTTTAGTAGCATTACATAGCTCATTGTGAATCATTGGTAGCAACAGATGCTTCTAAAAAGAGAACCCAGTTAATATTTGTTGACAAAACAACAAATAAAGTACATTCATGTGTCCAAAATTCACCAAAAAGAAATAATGGGTTGAATGATTTACTTATCTAGAGTTATGAAAATTGATGTTCTAAATGTTTTGCAAATCCACACAATCAAATGGTTATCTAGAGGAGAAGTCATAATAAGTCTCATGACGCTTATGCCATTTGTCTTAACTTTGTGGAAAAAAGATAAGACGTGTTCATAATTGTATGAAAAGACAAGGATTAATTCTATTATGTTATGTTTGCACATGCTTGCTGATGTTTTAGGTGAACTAGATAAATTGAATAAAGTTTTTTAAGATTAAAATGTAGACATCATAGTTATTGGTTTGGCTCTTGATGAAGCAATAGGAAATTTATATTGACGGTTTTTAAGAAAAGGTACATTTGCAAAAGTGATGTAGGCAAGAAATGGGGTTCTTATCAGACTACCAATTCTAGCAGCTCAGTAAAACAACTCAACACATTCCAATATTTAAAGTTTAAGTTGCACATTCAAATTCTCACATCATGGAGTTTTAGTCATCAATTTCATTTTACAAATAAATGTCACAGGCAAATTGGAATCTATCAAATTCATCTATTGAATTCTTTGACAACAAATCCACTAATTAACTACACTATTTGCAGCTATTACTCAACCAAACACTTCAACATATTATTTTATCACCACTGTACATACTGCTTTGTATTTTTCCTAATTTCAAACTTACAGACTTTCAACGCATGCCTTCCACCATTTGCTAGACAACCCTTTCACAAAAATAAATTTTGATTTTTATATGGTTTGATCCAAATTGTCACATCCCAACCAAAGCACATGTTATGCTGAGAAATTGCACTCCACATTGGCATTATTGGAATAAGGTGAACCACCACATCTAGAGGTAGTAAATTGTTGGAAAGAAAATAATTTTATTGCCCAAAATTCCTAGTCAAAGTCTCACACCCAACAATGTGTAGAGGTTGGAAACTTCAATTAACATTCATTTTATTTTAATAAGCTCAACTCCACGCCAATCACCTCACAAACTACAAATTAATTAAACTTTTGTTTTTCTTTTCCTTATGTGTTGGAAATTATTTACATTTCATATTTGTCTTCCAAAAATGCAAATAGATGAATCGCCCTGGCCCAATGTGCATTGAAATATAAATATTCAATCTATTAAATCCAACAACAAAATAATTAAATTGGTCCCACATGTGTGGAGGTTGCAGATTTCACCAATTTGAAAAATGAATTTATTCAAATTATTTGCCTAAACACTCTACCAAAACCCAACCAAAAACAAAACAAAATGACAACAAATAAATTAAATTCATCATTTTTTGGGTGATGCAAGATAGCTTGTTTTCCTAAGATGCTCCTACATCAGACATGTAGGGTAGAAAGATTGTGAGCATAGGATCACAATGGTGGAGATGAGTAGTCGAACTACTCTTCCAAGTTGAATGCAACCTGTAGTGAACCTCATCGCTGTGAAATATGCCCTAGATCAAACCTTCTTCCTCTTCTTCCAACACCACACTGGAAAACTGTCATCTTCCTCCCACAAATCCATTTACCCCTTTTCTCTCCTCTTGTGGATTCACATCCACCATATTTCATCCTCCTCTGCCAAATTATTTCTCCTCTCCTCTCCTTTATAGGATCAATCCCACATCCAATCAACCACCTCCACCAAAAACCTACAATATCCTTTACAATTTCTATGCACAAACTCATAACATCTAGAAACCAATCTCCATCTACAACATTCTCCATTTTCTCTACATGATTTTATTCTCTAACCATCTCTTCTACCATCTTATCTAAAAACAAAATATTATCATAAAATAAATTTACCTCATCTTTATTCACAAATTCAACTTTTATTACCCATTTTCTCGCTACAACACACATCTTCTCATCTTTATCAACAATCTTCTCAAGCCACTCTTCTATCAACAAAATCTATGCTAATAAATCATCATTTGTGTCATTCGCTCCAACCTCTTCATTGTTTGCCTCATTCTTTTCTTCTTTCTCCATGTCTTCCTCATGGCATGTCTCTGCTATAACTTCTTTGTATTTCATTGCTACATCTTCATTTTTCTCCTCTTCAACTACCTCTATTGTAGGCTTGTCACTATCCACTCCATCCTCATCTTCTTTTCTCATGTCTTTTTCTAGCTTATCCAATCACTTGTTTATATTTTCAATCATCCTCCATGTCCTAGTTTCTTCATACCATCTCCATTCTTCCCAAATCATAGGCCTCTTCCTTATGACTATACCCATCTTGTTTGCTGCTGTAATCTCACCTCAATCTGCAATCTTCCATCACACTCAATCTACAAAAAAAATTCTTTAGTGGCTCCCTAGCTCTCAATTGCTCAAGTTTTCTCTACCTGTAACAACTCTCACGAGCTCTCCATAATCACTTCACTCTCCTATAGGTCCTAGTGGATCCTCTCCACTCTCAAGATCCCCTGCTCTGTTACCAAATAATGCAGGCAGGAAATGGGGGTCTTATCAGACTACCAATTCCAGCAACAATAAAATAACTCAACACATTCCAATATTTAAAATTTCAGTTGCACATTCAATTTATCATACACAAGAAACATCATGGAGTTTCAAATCATCAATTTCAAATTTTACAAATAAATGTCATATGTAGATTGGAATCTATCAATTTCATTTATTGAATTCTTTGGCAACAACTCCATTGATTAACTACACTATTTGCAACTATTACACAACAAAACACTTCAACATATTATTTTATCGCCCCTATACATAGTGCTCTGTATTTTTTCCAATTTCAAACTTGTAGACTTTCAACACATTCCTTCCACCATTTTCCAAGGAACCCTTTCACAAAAATAAATTCTAATTTTTATATGGTTTGATTGCCCAAAAAGAAAATGAAGAGTCTCTATATTCCAACAAACACCTCCAAGAAGATTTTATTTTTCTAAAAAATTAAAATGTATTTATTATCCCCAAATTGTTACATCCCAACCAAAGGACATGTTATGTTGAGAATTTGTAATCCACATTCCAACATTATTGGAATAAGGTGAACCACCACATTTGGAGGTTCTAAATTGTTTGAAAGAAAATATTTTTATTGCTCAAACTTCCTAGTCAAAGTATCACGCCCAACAATGTGTAGAGGTTGGAAAATTCAATTAATATTCATTTTATTTTAATAAGCTCAACTCCACGCCAATCACCTCACAAACTACAAATTAATTTAACTTTTGTTTTTCTTTGCCTTATGTGTTGGAAATTATTTACATTGCATATTTGTCTTCCAAAAATGCAAACAACTAAATCGTCCTAGTCCAATGTGCATTGAAATATAAATATCCAATCTATTAAAGCCAACAATAAAATAATTAAATTGGTCCCACGTGTCTAGAGGTTGTGGATTTCACCAATTTGAAACACAAATTTCTTCAAATTCTTTTCTTGCACACTATGCCAAAACATGACCAAAAATAAAATAAAATGACAATGAACAAATTAAATTCATCATTTTTTGGGGTGATGCAAGATAGCTTGTTCGCCTAGGATGCTCCTGCATCAGACACATCAGGTAGAAAGATTGTGAGCATAGGCTAACAATGGTGGAGTTGAGTAGTCAAACTACTCTTCTAGGTTGAATGCAACCTACAACAAACTCCATCATTGTGAAATGTGCACAAGATCAAACCTTCTTCCTCTTCTTCCACCACTACACTGGAACAACTGTCATCTTCCTCCCACAACTCCATTCACTCTTTTTCTCTCCTCTTGTGGATTCACATCCACCATATGTTGTCCTCCACTAAATTATTTATCCTCTCCTCTCCATGGGATC
Source organism: Sequoia sempervirens (assembly GCA_007258455.2). Classification (NCBI taxonomy): domain Eukaryota; kingdom Viridiplantae; phylum Streptophyta; class Pinopsida; order Cupressales; family Cupressaceae; genus Sequoia; species Sequoia sempervirens. The sequence goes on from VDFB02047230.1 coordinate 395,329,916, forward strand.
AAACCCACCTCCAACTAACCACCTCCACCAAAATCCTACAATATTCTTTTCAATATATATGCACATATTCACAATATCTAGAAACTAATTTGCATCTACAACATTCTCCATTTTCTCTACATGATTTTTTTCTCTAACCATCTCTTCTTCTACCATCTTATCAAAAAACAAAATATTATCATAAAACAGATTTATCTCATCTTTTTTCACAAATTCAACTTGTATTTCCTCATCTTTCACTACAATGTGCATCTTCTCATCTTTATCAACAATCTTCTCAAGACACTCTTCTTCTATCACCAAAATTTGTGCTAATAAATCATCATGTCTATGTCATTCACTCCAACCTCTTCACTGCTTGCCTCATTCTTTTTTTCTTCCTTCTCCATGCCTTCCTCTTGACATGTCTTTGCTACAACTTCTTTGTATTTCATCGCTACATCTTCATTTTTCTCCTCTTCAACTACCTCTATAGTAGGCTCTTTGTTGTTCACTCCATCCTCATCTTCTTTTCTCATGTATTTTTCCATCTTATCCAATCACTTGCTTATATTTTCAATCATCCTCCATGTCTTGGTTTCTTCATAGCATCTCTATGCTTCCCAAATCACAAGCCTCTTCCTTATGACTATACCCATCTTGTTTGTTGTTGCAATCTCGCCTCAATCTACAATTTTCCATCACACTCAATCTACAAAAAAAATTATTTAGGGACTCCCTAGCTCTTGATTTTTTAGGTTTTCTCTACCTGCAACAATCCTCATGAGCTCTCCACAACTACCTCACTCTCTGAAGGTCCTGGTGGATCATCTCCACTCTCAAGATCCCCTAATTTGATACCAAATGATGTAGGTAGGAAATGGGGGTCTGATGCAGAGAGTTTCTCCCCTTTGCTTAAGCAACTCAATCACAAACACAAAATTACACAAGCACACTCTACCCAAATTCAACATTCAAAACAAGACTGCAACATAATTCAAGTTTTATTAATTTGACTACAAATTTTATTCCAACTGGCCTTTCATGGCCTCTTTCACTTCAAACCATCAATCAATTTCTTCTCACTTTGGAACTGCAACTTCCACTCTCATGTCCTTTTCATTTACATTCTGCAATACCACCTCACATGGCTTAGACTACAATTTGTTATACTCACTTTGGGCATACATCTCTCTTACCCTTCCATCGTTTGTCTCTATATACCAAAACTTATTCTATGTTCTTTTAGTTGTTCCCACATACACCTATGCCATCCATCTGTAATTTTTGATTCTTTGATACCCCTTAGCTTAAGCTAGTTGGTCTCCTTTATCTTATTTTTGCTATTTTTAATGTGCCTTTGTCATGGGTGTGTCCTTCTAGATCCTGGACATTTCAATCATTGAAACTACAACCTTCTTTTATGCAGATTCACTCTTCTCTTCAACATTTACCATGTGAATCCTCTTCTTTTTCCTTCAACACAACCCCACCTCCTTCCACACTTCGCAACCCCTGATTCTATGTGTTACACACCCTCACCTTTTCTAAATGTCCACGTAGCTTTTACGTCATTGAGTTATCTGTGAATATTTTTGGATGACTATCTTCTTCCTCTTGTTGCACACCACTTCACATTATTATCGAGATTTTCTCTTCCTTTTAATATCTCTCGCTTGAATTCTTTTCAATTTTTGCCTCTTTCATTCCCTACGTCCCTTCATCTCCCTATGCCACTCTAGATGTCTTTTGACCATTTCTATCTCAATTTGCACTTATATTCAATTGATTTTTCAATTTCAAAAGAAATGCCATATGGAAATAGCATCGCCCCTTTGGTTCAAATCATTTTATTTTCTCTTGTTTTTTTAAACTTCCTCTCACTTCCTTTCTAGTTGACCCATTATTCTTCTCTTCTGAGCCAATTTTCTTTTTACCTTGATATTATTAATCTCTTATACTCTTGGATCTTGAGGCGACATGAATTTTTAAAAATATTCAAGAATCATTAATCATTTAATTACACAAATGATCAAGCTGAAAACATGGTTTTAAATAAGACATTTTGTCAAATAAAATTGACAACAATGTCTCTCAATTTCACTTCAAATGACCACCTGCAATCAAAGAGCGAACACCAAAACTGAAACTGAGTTCAAAATGATATATATATATATATATATATATATATATATATATATATATATATATATTTGTTGGTGCAGATCGCCTTTCCACCCGTGTGCTCATGCACTAGACACACCAGGTAGAAAGATTGTGAGCATAGGCTCACAATGGTGGAGTTGAGTGATAAAATCACTCTTTGAGATTGTAAACATTTGCAGCAAACTCCATCTCTCTATCAAGTGTCCCAAAACTATTTCTTTCACTTTTTCCAACACTTCTCTGGAACATGAACCACTTCCCTCCAACAACACCACATATTCCTCCTTTTCCCCCTCCTCATGGAATCATATCCACCAAATACCAAGCTCCTCCACCTAATGCTTCCTATAGTGCTCTCCTTCTCTTCTATGGGTTCAAACCCACCTCTAACCATCCACTGAAACCAAAACCAACATGCAATATCTTCAACCATCTCTATACACAACCACACACCATCTGCAACATCTACATGTTATAGTTTTCTATCCATCTCTTCTTCTATCTTTACATCTAAAACCAAAGTAACATCATAAAATTGTTTTACCTCATCTTCACTTGCAGCTACAAATTCAAATTTCACTGCAACACCTTCCATATTTTTTTCAGCTGCAATATTTCATTCATCTCTCTTCGCTGCATCAACGAACTTTGTCATGCATTCTTCCTCAATCACCAACAATTGAGTGAAATTTTTTGATTCACCTTCGCCTTCAGCTGCAACCTCTTCACTATTCACCTCTATCTTTTCTTCTTTTATTGTCATGCCTTCCTCATGGCACACCATTGTTGCAACTTCTTCATCAATAGGGGTTGCTCTTATTTCTTCTACTTTCCATCTTAGGCTACTTTTCTTACTCTTCTTCTCACTCCTCTTTACCACTTTCTTCTCACTATTTCCAACATTCTTTTCCACTCCTTCTTGAACCATCTTTCCTAGTTCTTCACAAACTATTTGTCCCATCTTTTCAATCATCTCTTCCTTCACTTTATCCCAATACTACTCCCAAAATAGTATCCACATCTAGGTCTCCTCATGACCCAACCCATCTTTTCCTACTGCAATCTTTCATAGCTCACATTCTCTACTTCTCCACAGTTTGTCCCTACAAAAAACTCTCACCACTTTCCTCTACCCAATAGAATTTTGGAAGATGCACCCTCATGATCTCTTCTACCCACTTCCTCTCAGTGGAAGAGATTTGCACACCTTCTAGCCAGCCTCATCTCTATTGGAGGACAATCAACATGATTCCCATGGAACTAATGGCCTCTCAAGGCTTTTCTTCACTCTTCACAAACTATTCACCCATAGTCCTAATGGATACTCTCCATGCTCAGGATTACCCACTGTGATACCAATTGATGTAGAGATGTTTTCCCCTCTGCTCAAGCAACTCAATCACAACACAAAATTACACAAGCACACTCTGCCCAAATTCAACATTCAAAATAAGACTGCAACATAATTCAAGTTTTATTAATTTGACTACAAATGTTATTCCAATTGGCCTTTCATGGCCTCTTTCACTTCAAACCACCAATCAATTTCTTCTCACTTTGGAACTGTAACTTCCACTCTCATGTCCTTTTCATTACATTTTACAATACCACCTTATGTGGCTCATAATACATTTTGTTATACTCACTCCATACATCTCTCTTATCCTTCCATCGTCTAACTCTATATACCTGAACTTCTTCTCTGTTGTTTTGCTTGTTCCCACGTACACCTATGCCCTCCATTTGCAATGTTTGCTTCTTTGATACCCCTTAGCTTAAGCTATTCAGTCTCCTCTATCTATTTTTTTCTATTTTTAATGTGTCTTTGTCATGGGCGTGGCCTTCTAGATCCTGGGCATTTCAATCATTGAAAGTACAACTTCTTTTATGCAGATTCTCTTCTTCTCTTCAACATTTACCATGCGGCCCTTCTTCTTTTTCCTTCAACATAGCCCCACCTCCTTCCACACTTTGCAACCCTTGATTCTATATGTTATGCCCCCTCACCTTTTATAAATCTCCACATAGCTTTTACATCTATGAGTTAGCTATGAATATTTTTGGATGACTATCTTCTTCCTCTTGTTGCGCACCACTTCACATTTTTATCAAGATTTTTTTCTTCTTTTTAATCTCTCATGTTTGAATTCTTTTCAATTTTCGCCTCTTCTATTCCCTGCATCCCTTCATCTCCCTATGCCACTCCAAATGTCTTTTGGCCATTTCTATTTCAATTTGCACTCAAATTCAATTGATCTTTCAATTTCAAAAGAAATGCCATTTGAAAATAGCATCACCCCCTGGTTCAAATTATTTTATTTTCTCTTGTTTTTTTAAAATTCCTCACTTCCTTTCTAGTCGACCCATGATTCTCCTCTTCTGTGCCAATTTTCTTTTTACCTTGATTTTATTATTCTCTTATACTCTTGGATCTTGAGGTGACATGAATTTTTAAAAATATTCAAGAATCATTAATCATTTAATTACACAAATGATCAAGCTGAAAACATGGTTTTAAATAAGACATTTTTTCAAATAAAATTGACAACAATGTCTTTCAATTTCACTTCAAATGACCACCTGCAATCAAAGAGCTAATATCAAAACTAAAACTAAGTTCATATATATATATTGGTGTGGATCGCCTGTTCGCCCATGTGCTCCTGCACCAGGGTCTTATCAAACTACCAATTCTAGTAGCAATAAAATAACTCAACACATTCTAATATTTAAAATTTAAGTTGCACATTCAAATTCTCATACACAAACAACATCATGGAGTTTCAAATCATCAATTTCATTTTACAAATAAATGTCATAGGTAGATTGGACTCTATCAAATTCATCTATTGAATTCTTTGGCAATAAATCCACTGATTAACTACACTATTTGCAACTATTACACAACCAAACACTTCAAAATATTATTTTATCACACCTGTACATAGTGCTTTGTATTTTTCCCAATTTCAAACTTGCAGAATTTCAATACATGCCTTCCACCATTTTCCAGGCAACCCTTTCATAGAAATAAATTCTAATTTTTATATGGATTGATTTCCGAAAGAGAAAATGAATAGTCTCTATATTCCAACAGGCACTTCTAGGAAGATTTTATTTTTCTAAAAAAGAAAATGTATTTATTATCCCCAAATTGTCACATCCAGCCAAAGCACATGTTATGCTGAGAATTTTCACTCCACATTGGCATTATTGGAATAAGGTGAACCACCACATCTAGAGGTAGTAAATTGCTAGAAATAAAATAATTTTATTGTTCAAACTTCCCAATCAAAGTCTCACGTCTAAAAATGTGATCTTAAAAACTTCAATTAATATTCATTTTATTTTAATAAGCTCAACTCCACCCCAATCACCTCACAAACTACAAATTAATTTAACTTTTTTTTTCTCTGCCTTATGTGATGGAAATTATTTACATTGCATATTTATCTTCCAAAAATGAAAATAGCTAAATTTCCCTAGCCCAATGTGCATTGAAATATAAATATTCAATCTATTAAATCCAACAACAAAATAATTAAATTGGTCCCATATACCTGGAGGTTGCGGATTTCATCGATTCGAAACATGAATTTCTTCAAATTCATTGCCTGGACACTCTATCAAAACATAACCAAAAACAAAACAAAATGACAACAAACAAATTAATTTTATCATTTTTTGGGTGATGCAAGAAAGATTGTTCACCTGGGATGCTCTTGCATCAAGAAGGTACAACTTATCTTTCCAAATTCTTGATTGATTCTCAATTTGGATGAATTGAAGTCAAAGAAGAAGGTGTTGTCATTGATAAACATGAACTAAAATATATACCTAGATTCCAATTAAGGGATTTGAGTATGGCAATGTAGGGAAGCATACCATGAAACCATGTTTTGAAGGAACACAACAAAGTTGTCAACATCTTGCAGAAGGTTATATATTCAATCTCTTATTGATTGTTTGAATGAAAGATTTCTAGATCTTCCTCCTTTTAATGCATAAAAACTCTTGATCCCTTCTTATTATCCATTACATCTTCAAACTCAAGATAATATCTCAGATCATTGGCTTGATAAGCTTCTCCAACATTTGCAACATACTAAAAGTAATGTAAATGAATTTGTATCCATATTTGATGTTACTGATTGCAAAATGGAATTAAACTCTTTTGAACTGATTCATTGCATTTGAGTTTTGAGGGTTTCAAGATGAAAGATGCATGGAGAGTCTTTCGTAACATAAAATATTGGCATAAAAGTTATCCTCAGATGATGAACTTATGGAAAGTCGTGCTTACTATTCCTGCAAGTATTGTTGATTGTGAACGAGGATTTTCAAAGAAAAAGGTGTTAGAAAGTGAAAGTTGGGTTTGGATACGTTGGATGCATTAATGCAAGTATCTTTAAATGGACCTCAAGAAAATGATGTAAATTGGAATAAAGTAATCAAATATGGAAGAATACAAAGTCAAGAAGAGTTCTTGACCTTTGATAACATTTGTTTTTGTCTATTTTCTATGTAATGCATCATTAATTTTTACATCTCAATTTAAAAATAATTAAAGAAAATAGTTCCTTTCTTTGAAGAAGTTATTTTTATGTTTAAATATATCAAAATTATATATTGAAGGTTTATGTTAGAGTAATAAGTTATTTCACTTAATTAATTAAATCATATTGGTTGATTAATTAAGTCACTTATCACTTTAGTTACTTAAGCTAAACTTAGGCACATTAATAATTAATTATTTATTAATTATTAAGTGTGCACACTAGGGTTTCCTTTCAGGGTTATGCATGCATTGCTTTCATAAAGCAATTATCTCTTGTATTTTCTTAATTTCTAAATATTATACATTTGCACATCTTCATGCAAATTTCTCTATGTTTCTCTTATAGAAGGTATTTTCTAGTTATGCCTAATCTTGGATTCTCACATCGTATCAGAGCCTTGATTTGCAACCCCTTCTCAGTTTTTGGAGAAATTCATTGCAGAGCATGTTTAGGGTTCCTTGAGGGTTTCATGCCTTGAGCTTATTTATGAAGCATTTTGGATTAGATTGGGCATCTCCATTGGATTCAAAGTGCTAGAAAAAGTCAAGATTAGCTTTTGTTTCATTGATTTTCATCATAGTTTGTTAGATTTGTGAGGGTTTGAAGTTTATGAGGGTTTCCAAATCTAGAGCGTACCTACAATTTTGGAGTCTTTTGAGCCCAAACAGACCTCTCCATCATGTTCAAAGTGCCCAAAAACCCCAAAATTGATTGTCAAATCATTGAAATCAGACATAGTGACTCTGGGAGGCAATTGTTTTTCATTTCTGGGTTGTATGGCCTGGTACAACACATAATCCAAGAAAAAAAATTGCTCTATTCTTTCCATTTTTCTCTTTGTGGAAAGTATTTTCTAGTATTTTGGCCATAACTTTTGCGTTCGAACTTGGATTTTCGAAAACAAACTATTGTCAGAAAGCTGGTTCTAAGCCTGATCCAGTTGTGCAGATGTTTTTTTCTAGTTTTTTTGTTATGTTGCAGTTTTTTCTAGTCAAAGTCAGATCATCTTTTTCATGCTTTTGAGGGCATATCTTTTGCATACGGTCTCCATTTTTTGAAAACGAATAGGCGTTGGAAAGCTGATTTAGTCCTCTACACAGATATGAGGTCAATTTTTAATCATGGAGGAAGATGTGAACATTGATTTGTTCATGAACTCTTTTTTATTTTCATGCACTAGGTTTGCATTTTCTCTTTAATTTATGCATGTTTTGCATGTTCTCCTTTTACAATCATGGGGTATTGTAATCAATGAACTTATATAAAGTTCCATTAGGGGAGCTTCTTGCTGATAATTTGATTAGAGTGTAGATGCATTGCATGTACTTTGATCTCATCTTCATATTGATGACAACTCGCATGAGTTGTATCTGGATTTTGTAGTTTCTTTTGGCCTCATCTTGCTCATAGCTTGACACATTTTGGTTCACATCGGTTCACATCTCAGATTGAGAGCCTATGGTTAATGATCCTAAATCACATTATATTCACATCGGGTCACATCTCAGCTTGATGGCCATTCATTTTATGGTTAATGTTCCAAAATCTTCATGGTACTTGCTCTTATGGATCAGTTTTAGTCACAGTTTGACATTGACATCTAGATACACATAGCTTTCAAATTATTTCATCATATCTGTGATAGGTCAAAATTAGGTGGTAGAAAATGAGCAGCAAACAAAGTAATGCAAAATACCTCCAAAAAAAACCTACACCTTGAAAGATTAGCCTAGTTGGATTCAATAAAAAATAAAAACAACAAATGAAACCTTTTACCTTGTGTCGAATCGATTCTTTGGTTGTCCCTTCGATCTTTGGTGTTGTATGCTCCTTGGATGGAAAAAGATGCAAGCTAGATGATAATATGAAGGTGGATGCAAGTGGGTGCAAGCATGAAATTGGCTAAGTATGGATTCTAGGAAAATTTTGCAAGAGTTTGGCTACAATGCATGATCTCTCCCCAAAATGAGAAAAAAGAGGGGGTATTTATAAAGATTTTGGAAATCTTTAGGGAAATGGACGGTCAAGATTGAGCCACCAAGATCAAGATGTAGGGCTAAAGTGAGTTGAGAACTCACAAGCCCTCACATCTTGACATGTGGCAAGTGATATGGCTCAAAAAGGTGAAGTGGACATGAGGTGGAGGGATAGTACATGACATGGAGAGGGTGTATAGTACCTTGGGATTGGGACAAGATCTCCTCATAAAGGAGGTACTTGTCCCCATGTGGGTGAGAGGACAAGTGGGGAATTAAAAATTCCTCAAATATTCTCATGGGGAAGAGAGAAGGAATTTAAAATTCCTTTAAATGCATTGGTGGATTAAATGTGAATTAAAAATTCACATGGAGAATGGAAATGCCTTGTTCAAAAAGAGAAAGCTTTCAATGAAGTTGACTTGATTAAGTGATTAAGGTTGTGCAAGTACTTGATTAGACTAATTAATGAAGATTAGAAGAGGGTTAGATTTCACATGTGACTTGATGTGACAAGTCAAAGATTGCATGGGGAAGAGAAAAAGAAATTTAATATTCCTTGGAAGGATAAAAGGAATTAAAAATTCCTTGAGAGGTTGATTAGGCTAGCTAATGAAGGATTAGAGGAGGGTTAGGTGACTAAGAGAGATTAGAAGCCAACTTGCAAAAATTGGAGGATGTGGCACATCCTAATCAAGTATTAGGCATGTGCACATCCCTAATGATGAGATTAGAAGATGGATTAGGATTAGATAAAAATGATGGAGGATGTGACATATGAGGAATTGAATAAATGTGATATTTATTTAATTCATTTGATGAAAAGGAGGATTAAAGAGATAAGGTATTTATTTATTAATTAAATACCTTAGGGATTTGGCAGAATTAAGGATATTAATTAAATAATAGGGATATTACTTAATTAATGCAAATAAGGGGATGCTTAGATGAAAGGGGATACATTTGGATAAATCAAGTGTCCAAATTTAGGTGTCTACAGTATCATTCCCTCTTATGGGGGGCATCATTTATACATATACTATTGCTTCATAGATTCCAGGGTTGTTCTAGTTTGTGAGATTTCTAGTGTTCTGTGGCATCGGGTCTGCTATTGCATTATCATGATTCTGATTGAGTTCAATGACTCTCATATGGTTTCATGTAAATAGAGGTATCCTTCCTTGCTTGTCAGATTCAGGATTCCAGTGTTACTCCACTAGTGTTCTTCCAGTACTTTTTTGCAGTAGGTCATCTCATTGAGGGGGGGTTTTGTCCCATTGGGTTTTCTCCTTTTTCCTATTCATTGCATTTGTACATGGGTACTTGATTAGGCCTTGTTGTTGGGACCCATATTTGCTTTCATGCATCTTTTCCTTAGTGTTTTAACTACTTCCTAAGTTCATATTAAGGGGGGGTGTTAGAGTAATAAGTTATTTCACTTAATTAATTTAATCATATTGGTTGATTAATTAAGCCACTTATCACTTTAGTTACTTAAGCTAAACTTAGGCACATTAATAATTAATTATTAAGTGTGCACACTAGGGTTTCCTTTTAGGGTTATGCATACATTGCTTTTATAAAATAATTCATCCCTTGTATTTTCTTAATTCTTGAATATTATACATTTGCACATCTTCATGCAAATTGCTCTGTGTTTCTCTTGTAGAAGGTATTTTCTGGTTTGCATGTCTGATCTTGGATTCTAACAGTTTATATCAATTTATTATAATTTTTATTATTTATTGGTATTTTTAAGAATTATGATTCCTATAAAAAAATACTTAATTAATTTATATGATACATAATATTTTTTTTTTTAAATAACCAAATTACTTGCATTACTTTAAAAATAGAAGTTTATAATTTTTTTCATATTTAATATGTATTATTAATAAAATCAATAAAAATGTTTTATTATAAAAAAATTATATTAAAAAATTATAAATTAAATATTTTTTTGACAATTTATATTTTTCATAAAATGTCAAATGATAGGCATTTAACTGATCAAACCATTACAAAATTTCCATATGACAAGTATGGGTGGCCATCAAATTCTGGGCCTATTTTGAAGAAAACAAAAAGTTTTGATTTGTTCATACTTTTGGTTATATAATAGTTTAGTACTTATTTTTTATTAGAGGTAAAAAATGGGTTTTGAAGGGGCCCAAAACCCTTTACATTAGAAAGAAATTGAAAAGAAAGAAAAAAACATTACACCAACAAACAACCCAACAACAACGACCAATCAACAAAAAAAATCCAAAACGAAGGATCAACCAACAACACTACATACTTTTCAGAATGTTTGTCGCCTCTAGGTCGCAGTCTATAGCTTTATGTGCATCATCAAAAACATTAGAACTTTCCTTCCCAGATGCCCCACCTTGAGCTTTAGTTTTGTTCTGAGTAGATGCTCTAGGACCACCAGTATTTACCTTGGAAATCAAAACAATACCTTTTTCACTACTCTTCCCAGCAACAACAACTTCCCCCATCTGCTTACCAACAACAACACTCTCACCATCAAGGGAAATATATTTCTGCTTCTTAACACTAACCAAAGGAGAAGTAACAATAGAAAACTCAAAATTACTAGCAATTTTATGACCCTCCCCACCTCTCATCACAGAATCCCAAACTTTCCCCATTTGTTTCTCAAGAATGAGGATTCTTCCTTCCATATTATGCTTCATTTTGAGGGTTTTCTCTGTAACAATGTCTGCAATAGTATTTAAGGAGTGAAACAACTCATCAATCTGATTCTGTACAGAGGACCCCTCAACCTTGTTAACCATTCCCCTAGCTCTGACATTCATTTTATTGAGCTCATGGAAAAACCACTTAAAAAGCTTAAACAAAATAATTAACCCCTCACACGTAGTACCAAGAACATCAGACAAATCATCTCTATCAATTTATTAAAAACCCCTTTCCTTAGTGCCTCCTCCTCCTTAGAAGAGCTAATCCTATCATTAACAGCAAGGGAGTCCTTACCTTTTTCCACAACAGCTGAAGACTGAAGCTTGCGGATGGAGCTTGCAATTTCCTTTGCCACTGCCTTTCTCTTCATAAACCTCTCCAAATCCACACCCTGGGTCTCCAAAACACCAACAACATCCCCATGCTTATCTTTCACCTACAAGACCGACTTTACACTCGAGGAATCATCAGCAAAGAGGCTTCCCACAATTGTGAGAGGATGGCCCTGCTCCAAAATTTGGCTCCTAAAACGCAACACCCTTTTCTTCCTGCTAACTTCCCCTAAGTCCTTCTTCTTGGTAGTTTGAGGCGGCAAGGAGGCCTCCCCATATAGGTCATTCCTTATCTTCAAACCCCTAGTTGACACCATAGTAGTAGCTTCATCACTATAGGTTAAATAACCTCCACTAGCACAGGCTTCCCATTTTTTCTTCCTTCCTGAGGGAGGGCAATGTGGACCCCCTTCTAGAGAAGCGAGAGAATCTGACAAAAAATCCACATCATCCTTTGAATCATCCTCTTTTTCTAGAATTAATTTCCTTCTCTAGGTCTTTTTACTAACAGGCTCATCTTCAGAAGTCGTATCATACCCTTCAACAGGGTTATCTTGTTTACCCTTCGGGGTAACCATAGGTTTGGGAACCTTGAAAATTTTCACATAATCATAAATTAGGAGAATTAACCCAACATGAAAAATGGGATTTTTCAGGTTCTTCTTGTGATCCTTAATACCTGAGTCAAGAGACATAAGAAGATAAAATGGGAAATAAACCCTCTTCTTATGTCAAAAGTGATTTAGCAGAATAAAATGATAGTTACTCACCGCCGAGAAACAACCTTCCCGTGTAATGTAGCACATTAATTCCTTTGCTACATCCCCCCATAGAGCCTTAAGGGAACTAGACTAATATCCTCCACTCTTAACAGTCTTTAATTCCTTCTCCTCATCACCTTTGAAAAAAAATTCATTGTTGTCTGCGCCTCCTTTTTATCCCTGAAAACTTTCATGCCATCCATAGGTAGGCCAATAATTCCAGCAATGAATTCTTCTTTAACCTCAAACTCTGTCCCATAAAGCTTAAGCACTTTATCATTCCATCCCTTAAGAAAAAGGTTCGTCACCTAAGCATCATTGCCATGAAGTTTCTCCAAATAGGGTGTTAACCCTCCCTTAACCATCACCTGCCATACCTCCTTCCTTTCCCTCACAACATCACAAGATTTGGGTTCAAAATGATTTCTATCACCACCCATCTCACCACAATTAGCAATAGGAACCAACTTACATACAATAAGCCTTGAATAGAGAAGGCTTTGGAAAAAAAGCCAAAACTACCCAGAATCTATGAGGCCAGAGTTGGGACAAAGGATAAATTTCCTTTTCCTATGACACATTGCACCTATATGAATCATTTGATTCAAATCTTGCACACCATCTTTATTCATAAAATTTTTCCATGTGATGAAGAGCATGCATGTCACCCACCATAATAAGAATTTAATCCAATTGATCTCAGCACTCATGATTCATAGTTGCAATAGCCTCTATAGGAAGAGGGTCATTTTGACCCCACTCCATAAAATCTCTTACACCAATGTTAGTGAAAATATCCACTATCCCATTACCTTATCTTAGAATATGTGAAATATAAAACTCATCAAAATAATTCAGAATATCTATCGAATCCTTTATCAAGGACTCAATAGTCCAAGAGGGAGGATTACAATTTTTCAAACTATTTATAATATTCAGAGAGTCCCCCTCTAGCCATAATTTTTTATAACCTTTGGTTTGAGCCAATTTGAGACCATGATAGGTTGCAACCGAATAGTTTAGTACTTATTATTATTATTATGTAGTTTGAGTACTATTATTTTTTTAATTTAATAATTTTAATTTTGATTTTTGCTTTTATTTTTTTGTGAATAAATAATTGATTAGTCAAGCATGCTAGAGTTATAGTAACTTATAAGTCTTGAAAGATAGCTTTATTTAATAAGTATTATTTTTTTCAATTATTTTCATCCAAAGTAATCAAATTTTGATTGCTCGCTCATGTGATTGAAATTCAAGTCAAGATAATTCTTTCAATAAGTGATGCCTTATGGTTACAAACTCTTCTCAAATTAAAAACAAGAGTCATTCTTGTTATTAGGGTTTAAGCTTAGTAGTAAGTTTTATAATCTAACTATTAATTTGGTTCAATTTAGGTGAATCAATTAGGTAACCCATGTTAATATTGAAGCTCTAAGTAACTAACTCTAGTTAATCAAAAGATAAGTCTTATCAACAATTACTCCATCTAATTCTATCCAAGAGAAATATTTGGGCATGATATCACATTGAAATATAATTTTAAATGTTAGTATTTGAAAACCTTAAGTATTGGAAGAAGTAGATGGCGAGAGAGAGGGGTGAGGAAAGGGGTGAGGGGTTTAGCACTAATGATGCTTGTTTCCCTTGCTAGCATACCTTTGATTACTACCTTATAGTAGTGTAGTTTTATATTTTTATCTTTTACATTTATTGTAGGAGACTTCAAGGTTTTCTCACCCTTATGGATTTTAGCCTTATTTAATGGTGCTCAGATAGCTTGATTTAACAACTAATACTAAAGTGGCTAGTCTTGTAGTGAAGTATAATGACACTGATTATAAAAACTATTTCATAGTTTTCTAAAATACCCTAGGTGTTGTCCTTCCTATTCTTTACTTTGATAACACATGCAACTTGTAGTTAGAACAATTTATGCTTGTAGGGCACATTTTAGGACTAATCCATTTTGAATGCATTCTCAAACGTTGGATTAACTAAATTCTTGTGTCCCTCGTCGAGTTAAGATGGATGCAATCCAAAAATTAACGAAAGACATTTTTCTCTTCTATAATGTAGAAGCCAACCATGTAGATTTATTTTGTAGTATGGCTCCTGTTATGTACACAATTCTACACTATGAATTTTGTTATGTTTGACCAACAAACATTTTAAGTGTCAATTTGGCTTAATTTCCATGACCTTACCTTACCTTTTTGGTCATTCCTATACCATATTGCCACCCTTTTTTGGAGGTTATTATGTGTTGAAGTGAATAAAATTCACTTGGTTCATTTGAAAAAGTGACTCTACATGGAAATAATCTTTATTCAAGACCTCAAAGAAACTATCAATGATAAATTGGTGACATGCATAATGTCCAAAATATTTTTGTATATCAACATAGATATTTTATGTTAGCTAGCCACAAAATTAAAACTAGCCTCTAAACTAGGAAATCATTACCTCATATAAAGAAATCAAAAGGATCTAGAACAATGTTAGAAACCATAAAGATAGTTGCAATTGACCTAGTAGAGGGTCCCATGTGGGTTCCAACAATGGAGGATCTTAGGTTGGTATGGCACCTAATAAATCCTTAGCACTTGTGGCACACAATCGTCCAACTACCAATAAAAAATGTAAAGCAACTAGCAATGGATTTATTGGAACCCAGTCAAGAACCTTCCAAGGGAATTATAGTAAACCCCATGATTCTCAATGGCTTTATTAGAACCCACTCAAGAACCCCATATTTTCCTCATAGTATTGAAGTGTTGTGTTTATTTTTAATTCTTCATCTTCACCTAGTCATAATAGGTTTTTGCATAAAAGTATGTTTTCTTCAAAAAGCCAGAGTAGGTTTCTACATAATAATTTTCCTTAAAAGGGTTGTATTTCAAGAATATGCCCTTAGACCTACATTTACCATCAATTATTATTCATCAAATGTTAGGACTCTAATGGTCCCACAACACAAGTTCACTCTATAAGACTTTCAACATAGATTTTCTTTAGAAATCCCTTGTCTTCAAAAGATCAAATTAGTTGATTTTTAATTTATTTTTTCTTTCGTGTCATTTGGATAAGTAACTTTTTTCAACATTAATAATGAGTGATGATGTAGAGGAATAGTGACATTTCTATCAAGTGCCAACCTCAGACTTTGCTGCTCATGTTTGTGGCCCATCAAAAAGGGTTTTGTTGTCATTTTCAACCTTAACAACAAAGCTTTTGAAATTCTTAATATTAACACCTTGAAAATGATGTAGTTGAAAGATCCCATATCTAGTGTTAGTGTGTTGATAATTTACTAATGCTAAGGGGGTCTTTAATCATGACTTTATTATAGTTGATATGTAATTTAATAAACTAGGCCACCTATTAATGAGATGGATGGTGTTTATGTGTGTGTAGATGTGAATGTTGATGATTTGATTGATTTAATTTTATGATGCAATGATATTCCTAGGTAAACTATGAAAATGCAATAGTCTGTTATGATTTCTAAGAAATTAAATGTAGAATGATGTAGAAACAAAATCCAAAAAAAATAAAGAGCAAACATAGAGGAACCTAGTGTGTGAATTTGAATCTAAATTAGTTGGTCTAGGACATGGTGTGCCCTAGGTTATCTTCCTACTTTATTTCAAATATGATTTCGTAATCTTGAGGTTCATAGTCTGTAGCTCCTATTCTTCTAGGCTCATTGTTGGAACTTCATTTATTGATGAGAAAATCTAGTTTTCATGTCTTGACAACTTGTAGGTCTTGAATGCGTGAATGTGTAATTAGTCCTTAATCTTCCTGCAATTATTTTCAAATCTAAAAACCTGCACACATGAAAGAGGGGGAAGGGTTGTGTCATATAGGGGCTTGCATAAGTCAAACCTAATTTTAGTATTTCTACCTCCACAATGGCTATGATGATGTATAAAAGAGATCTTACCCTTAGTTGGGTAGAGGATAAATGATAAAAAAGTAATGAATTGACAAATATTGCAACTCACCACTCATGTCTACATTCCTTTATGGACTAAAGTCATATACTCATCACCTTCAAGGAGAATTTGATTGTTTGATTGAAGTCCTACAAGTGTTAGTACTCACAAAATAAATGATCACAAAACATGAACAAACTTACATATAAAAACATGATGAATGATTGACATGATGCTTGATTGAAATAAATGTTGCCATAATGGATTAGTGCAGGATCATGGGGGTGAAAACTAAGCCCCTAAGTGGCAATGAAAATTTAGAAAAATAGAGTTAGACAACTTGACATAAACATTTGAATAGGTTATTAACATAATTTGAATATGTATGTAGCAAATTGAATGTAGTTTCTAAGCTACTAGTACTTTTTTAGAAAAAAAATTAAATCTATTTTGTGAAAATTTAAAATTTCAATGCAGTAGTACTAGATTTTCTGGAAAAAAATAAAAAGAAGGTGTATGTCTGACCAACCTAAGTACAATAAAAAAATATTTAATTTTGAAACTTTCAATATAAGTAGAGGACACATGCCCAGATGTGCCACATTTTTTTTGTAATTTTTTTGCAAGTAAATAATTAGTTATGATTTTTTTATTAAAACTTTTCAAAAATATTAAAACGTGTTTGTCTAACCACCATAACATTGTCAAAAAATTATGAAACCTATTTTTTTATCGTATAGTATGGGAAACATAGATTGCGACACATCTTTTGGATTAAAAAAATGTTGAAATCATTTGAGAATTATAGATTTTTTTCAATTAGACTATAAATTAGGACTTTATTCATAATGCATGTAGAAAATAATATTAATTATCTATTAATTTCAAAATAAGGCATATCTTATATTGGTGGAAAGTTGAAAATTTGGTCAATAAATCCTTTTTATTTCATCAAATTCAAATAAAAAAAAAGTCATCAGCCACAAGGGAAAACTCTAAAAAGCTAAGGAAAATTTCTAAACATGTTTTTGTAGTTGACTTTCTAGGTATGAAACCTCAACCCAAATCCCAAGGCAAACCCGAGGGAATCCCCAAGGCTGCATATTTTGTTAGACAAAATGAATATCTGTTGTTTTGAAATAGGTTCCTGTTTTCATATCTTCAAAATGGATATCCGCTTTGAAAAGCCCAAAAGCCCCTCTTTAGTAAAATGGGCATAATTTTTGTGTTTCTTATCAAAATTTTGATTTTTTATAGGCATTGGAAAGGTGATTTAGAGATCTAAGAAATGGATTAGGTAATGTTTCTAGATTATACACAAAAACAAATATAATCATTTTAACTTCATATTTCATGATTTTTTTGTACCAATCTCAAAATACTTGAAACATTAATGAAATATTTATATTTTGTGTAGTAAGGCGATGAACAAATATTCATAAATCATCATATATCTCTATCCCTTTCTCTACCTCTCTATATTTCACTATGTCTCCCCTTAAGCTTTGGACCTATCTTTCCACTTGTCTCTCCCTCCCTCACTCCCTCTCTTTTTACCTCTTTAGGCCTCTCCCTCTCAATATATTGAGCTCTAGACTTATTTATCTACCTCTCCATCCCTCCTTCCTTTCTTCTCTCTCTGTCCCTCTTTAGACCTATCTTTCTCAATCTATCTCTCTCCTTGAGCTCTAGACCTATCTCTCTACCTCTCTCTCCCTCCTTCCTTCCCTCCCTCTTTGTCCCTCTTTAGATCTCTCTTTCTCTCTAGACCTATATCTCTACCTCTTTTTCCCCCATCCTTCCCTCTCTACTTAACTCAAACTCAACTCTCCCTACCCCCCTAGCCATCTCTCTATATCTCTCTCTCTCACACCTCTCACTCTATCTATACTTACCTCTTCCTCCCTTCATATCTCTCTCTCCTAAGCTCTAGACCTATATCTCTACCTCTCCCTCAATTTCCTCTCTCTTTGTACCTCTTTATACCTCTTTATATTTTAGTAAACACAATATATCTTATACAACATAATCTTCTTTTATGGTTTCTTATTCATATTAGGGTTTCTTAGATCTAGATACTTTTATGATATTTATATCTCAATTTTATATTCAAAACTCTTGGCATGCCCAATTCTTCATTAGTTTTATATTGTTACATCTTTCTCTAGCATCTTTATCGTGAAATCAATTTTACATTCCATACCCATCCTTGGAAACCACATTATGGTTTTATTTTCACATTTGATGCACCATTGATATTTCACTTTTTCAATAAGTGTACGTTTTGGATTTATTTTTCCTCTCCCTCTTTATATATTTACCTATTCTCCCTCCCCACACACTCTCTCCCCCTCTCCATCTCCTTCTCCGTCTCCATCTCTCTCTACCTATCTCTCTCCCTTTCTCTTCCCCTCTATCTTTCCCAAGTCATATCTATCTCTAGATGTCTCTCCCTCTTTATATCCCTCTTTTATTCTCTCTCACTCTCTCCCTATCACTCCTATAGAGAGTAGAGAGGGAATTTGAGAGGAAGATAGATGGAAGTAGAGAGAGATAAGAAATATTTATATATCTAAAGGGATAGAGAGGGGGAATGAGGGAGGGATAGAGTGAGGGGTAGGTAAAGAGAGATACATAGAGAAGTATAGAGGAAGGGAGGAAGGGAAATGCAGAGATAGAGAGGTATGGTGGGATTGATATAGAGAGAGGTAGATAGATAGAGAGGAAGATGGAGATTGGAGATAAAGAGAAGTAGAGACAAAGAGATACGTAAGGTGGGAGGGATAGAAGGAGAGGTAGGTAGAGAGAGGGAGGGTGAGGGGATATATAGAGATGTACAAAGGGAAGGGGAGTGTTAGGATTTAGGTAGATTGGAGCAAAACACATTGACCATTATATGCAAATTAAATAACCCAAAAATAAAAATGAAGAATAACACAAAAGAGATCAACACATAAATTTAACATGGTTCATCCAATATGGTCTACATCCATAGAAACTCAGCCACCCAATGATTTTATTATCTAGTGCAAAATAGATTGCAATCTCGTGAATGCCATGCCACATCATACATCCCAACCACTTATAACAAGCTTTTTAGAACCTTCTAGAATTAGGGTTTTACAAGGTCTTTTTTCATTTGACATGTTAACAGGAAAAACTTGACGTGTTAATGGAAAAAAAACCTTAACATGTTAATGGGGAAAATATTGATGTGTCAGCAGGAGACTAATCCTAGGCGACACTCTTGCGCTTGTAGCTCCCATTGGATTATAGGTCTAGCTAGTTTCTTATGTCCACCATTATATTTTGTGAAGGCCAACATAAACTGATGAGGAAACCAGTTTCTCCTGTGTAACTTCCTTTGTCAACATATCTGCAAGATTCTCACTTTTGTGAATTTTCTCCAGCTTCAATTGTCCATCCTACAAAACTGACCGGATGAAGTGGTATATGAGGTGTATGTGCTTATTTTTTTAACGTAGAACTGAGTTATTAGCAAGATAAATGACACTCTGGCTATCAATGTACAAAGGGCTATATTCTTGTTATTGTCCTAATTCCTCTAGAAAATGAAAATGTTGTAACCGAATCATCTCCTTGCCAGCTTCCATAGCAGTAACATACTCAGCTTCAGTGGTTAAAAGTGCAACAACCTTTTGCAGTATTGAAATCCAACTGACTGCAGTACCTCTTATAGTGAAAACATACCTTGTAGTACTCCTCCAACTATCAATATCACCCGCTAGATCAGAGCCAACATATCATTTTAGAGTAGAATTTGTTCCTCTAAAACATAGTTTCTTTGAAGTAGTACCTCTCAAATATCAAAGAATCCATTTGAATACATTCCCATGTACCATTTCTAGATTTCTTATATACCTGCTCACAACTCCCACTGCATGTGCAATATCAGGCCTTGTGCATACCATTGCATACATCAAGCTACCAACTACCGATGCATATGATATCTTAGACATTTTATCTTTCTCCTCTTGTGTCTTTGGACACATCTCCTTAGTCAACTTAAAATGAATAGGAAAAGGTGTACTAACTACTTTTTCATTCTACATGTTAAACCTTTTCAACACCTTCTCTACATACTCATTTTGAGAAAAAAATAATTTTGTTTGTCTTATCCCATATGATCCTCATACCAAGGATTTTTTTGCTACACCCAAATCCTTCATAGCAAATGAATTTTCTAATTTCTGCTTGATTTCATTAATATGCTACATGTTAGACCCAACAACAAGCATGCCATCAACATAAAGCAATAGGATAATATAACTGCCATTACCCAATTTCTTAAAATAAATACAATAATCAGAATGACATATTTTGTAACCTTGTTCAACCATAAAACTATCAAATTTCAAATACCATTATCGAGGTTCTTGCTTTAGGCCATACAAACTATTCTTTAACCTACACACAAATTCCTCCTTACCCTTGACCTCATATCCATGTGGTTGTTGCATGTATATTTCCTCTTCCAAAT
Organism: Sequoia sempervirens; assembly: GCA_007258455.2. NCBI lineage: Eukaryota > Viridiplantae > Streptophyta > Pinopsida > Cupressales > Cupressaceae > Sequoia > Sequoia sempervirens. The sequence continues at coordinate 395,350,837 of VDFB02047230.1, forward strand.
CCCCATGGAGAAATGTTGTTTTCACATCTAACTGTTCAAGATGAAAGTCTTCAACAACCACAATACTTAGAATAGTTCTAATAGAAGTCATCTTTACAACCAAAGAAAATATTTCATCAAAATCGATACCTTTTTTTCTCTACAAAACCTTTTACCACGAGTTTGGCCTTATATCTTTTCTTGCCTCCATCTTCTTCCTTCAACTTGTAAACCCATTTATTTAGCAATGCTCTGTTACCTATAGGAAATTAGACTAAGTCCCAAGTCTGATTCTGCAGCAAGGAATCCATTTCCTCTTTCATGCCTAGCTCCCACTACTTTTTAGTATCTACCTGCATTACTTCTTCATAACCTTCAGGGTCACCAAAATCAATTAATAATATAGAATATAACAATGGAGAAAATATTTCTGGAGGTTTAGTTATCCTTGTATAATTTCTAACACTTGCAGAAGTCTATGGGATAACTTGTTGTTGAGCCTCATATACCACTAGAATTTTATTTTCTATAATTTCATCCAACACCACATATTCCTTTTTGACCTATTCATGCTTCTTTTCCTATAGTTGATCCTTATACATGACCTCATTGAATATAAAATCTCTATTCCTAATGATTTTATGATTTTCCTAATCCCATAATTGATAACCAAATTAATCTACTCCATATCCAATGAAGTTACATTTTTTAGACTTAGCCTTTAGCTTGGTCCTATTTTCAATATCAACATTGACAAAAGCTTCACAACCAAAGGTTTTTAGAAATGAATAGTTTACCTTTTAACTCATCCATGCACCCTCTAGAATGCCACCATTTAAAGGATTTGAAGGTACCCTATTTATTAAACAAACAATAGTATGTACAGATTCAACCTAAAACTGTAAGGGTAGTCCAACATGCAATCTCATGCTCCTTGCACGCTCCATAATAGTCCTATTCATCCTCTTAGAAACACCATTTTCATGTGGAGTTCTAGGAACCATTTTTTGCCTATGGATCCCATTGTATGAATAATAAATTTCAAATTCTCCGCTGCAATACTCACCTCCATTATTAGATTTGAGACACTTCAACTTTTTTCTTGCCTCATTCTCAACCAAAGTTTTCCACTTTTTAAAATTTTCAAATACTTCTAAATTTTTTTTTAGGAAATACACACATGTTTTCCTAGTTGCATCATTAATAAAAGTAACATAATAGAAAGATCCACCAAGAGAATATACCTGAGCTAGTTCCCATACATCTAAATACACAATCTCTAATTTCTCACTCTTCTTCTCTTTCCTAACTTTGAGAAAATAGACTCTTTTTTGTTTTTCATAAACACAATTTTTGCGGAACTCCAAGTCAATATGCTTCAGACTTGGTAGCAAATTTCTAGAGTGAAGGATCTTCATCCCTTCCTCACTCATGTGCCCAAGTCTGTGGTGCCACAATTCTATTTCTATCCCAGTATCAAGTGTTATAACTATATTAGTAGCAATTGTTTCTATAGCAGCTAAGGTAGAATAAGTATTACTAATACACACAAATACAATGTGCCTACCTTTTCACCTTAATCTACTACTAATGCACCTTTAGTGACCTTCCATACTTTTTTTGAAAAGGTAATTGTGTAGCCTTCATTACCCAGTTATCCTGTAAAAATTAAATTCCTTCTCAAATTTGGAACATGTCTTACCTCCTGTAGCAACCATTCATTTCCATTCTATAACTTTATTTTTTTTCCAACAATCTGATAGGGTTCATCATCACCCAAATATACCTATCCAAAATCACCTTGAACATAATCTACAAAATATTTCCTATGGGGTATAGCATGAAATGAAGCTCCTCAATCTATTACCTAGGAATCGTTAACATTATCTAAACAAAAAATTAAACCATCATGTAATTTATCACTTGCAACATTAGCTTCCTTACCATCATCATGGTGTCCATCTCCTTTTTTTCCCTTTCAAGACCAACAATCCTTCTTCAACTGGATTTCCACAATGCCAACAATCCATTCTCCCTCTAGATTTAGATCTGCCTTTCTTCAACTTCCCTTGTGACTTCCCATGATTTGTTGGGATTTTTCCTCTCTCCTTTGTTCTTCCCATGTTCTCTACAGTTAAAGCATTACCCGATGTTGAACTCTCACTTGTGTTTTTCTGTCATATTTCCTCGCTAAGGATAACACCAACAACATCATTAAATTTCAATGTATTTGAACCATAGACAAAGTTACTTACAACCATTGTCAAGATATTCCAACTTTTTGGCAAAGAACATAAAAAACCAAGAGATCCCTCACCTCTTCATCAAAATTTACTTTTATAAAGTTCGTTGACTAGTAATCATATTAAACTCATTTAGATGATCTATCACAAATCCACCTTCAATAATTTTTAGATTAAACAAATGCTTCATAAGAAATTCCTTATTTAAGGCCAAGGGTTTTTCATACAATTTAGCCAAAGATTCCATCAGATTCTTTATTGTCTTTGCTTCTGTTATATTGAATGCCACAAAAGGTGTTGAGCACAACCGAATGGTTCCCAATACCCTTCTATCTAGAATCTCCCATTCTTCATCAAACATCGTAGTATCTTTCTTTGCTTTTCCTTGGAATGGATGCCATATATTCTTTTGATAGAAATAATCTTCCATTTGCATCTTCCATAATTGATAATTCTGGCTGTTGAAATTTTCAACCTTGAATTTTCCTTCTTCCATTACTCCCACTCAAATCAAGAGGTTTCCTACCAATCAACTGAAATACACGTGGCTCTAATACTAGTTGTTAGGATTTAGGTAGATTGGAGCAAAAAACATTAATAATTATAGGTAGATTAAATAACAATGAAGAATAACACAAAAGGTATCAACACAAAAATTTAACATCCAATTCACCCAATATGAGCTACATCCACAAAAAATAAGCCACCCAATGATTTTATTATCCAGTGCAAAACAAATTACAATCTCACAAATTCCATGTTGTAACATACATCCTAGCCACTTATAACAAGCTTTTTGGAACTTCTAGAATTAGGGTTTTACAAGGTCTTTTTACACTTGACATGTTAACAGGAAAACCTTCATGCATCAATGGGAAAATACCTTGCTATGTCAGTGGGAACCCAATTGATACATTACGAGTGTATAGTATTTGCATGATCAGTCACCGCATACCAAAAAGGAGAGGGAGGTAAGGTGGGAGGTATAGAGCAAGACCTAGTGAAGGGGGATAGAAAGAAGTAGAGAGGGAAGGAGGGGAGAGAGAGAGAGAGAGATATTAGGGTGGGAGAGATAGAGGGATAAGTAGGTAGAGAGAGATGGTGAGTGGAGATAAGAAGTAGAGAGGGAAGGTGGGAGAGAGGTAGAGAGGAGAGAGGGAAAAGAGAGATATAAAGAGATATCTAAAGGGAGAGGGGGAATGAGAGAGGGGTGGAGTGAGAGGTAGGTAGAGATAAGCAAAGAAGAGAGATAGAGAGAAGTAGAGAGGGAGAGAGGAAGGGAGAGGTAGGGTGGGAGGGATATAGGGAGAGGTAGGTAGACAAAGAGAAAGATGTATATGGGAGATAAAGAGAAGTCATGCCTGGGAACCTTATAGTCCCACCCAACCTTGGCAACCCCTTTTGTCCCTCCACCTAATGAACCAACCCCACCTAAGGCCATATGGTCGGTGCTGAAGGCTATCTTAGGGCATGGTCAGTGGGGTTTTCCTTTAGAATAGTAGGGCCCCCACCATCCCATTCGCCTTAGGGTAGGTCAAATGGTCTTGAACAAAGGATGGTTGAATGATCTTGCCTCCCATTGGTCCTTGTTAATTTCTAACCCACCTACACCCTCGACAAATGAAGCATTCACTCCAACCAACCAAGCATGGAGCGATGGACCCCCCTGAGAGTGATAGGGAAAGCACAAACATGTCAGGTAGGGAATTGAAGAAACATAAAGAAAACCCCAGCTAAAGAATTTCTGAAGCCTATTTCCCACCACCATAACTATTCTCTCCCAAGGTGAACCCCACCACCCAGGGCAAAGCCCACTGATGAACTGATGCTTATAACTGCCTGAGCTTCACCACCGCCCTGAGGTGGACCCCACCGACCTCCCTATTTCCACCCACCCAAGGTGTGCCTTCAGCGCCGACCATATTAGCCTTAGGTGGGGTTGGTGTTTCCTGCCTTCGGCAACTGACCATATTGGCCTTAGGTCCCCCTAACCCCACCGACCCATTCACCTTAGGGTATGGTTGGGAATGTGTGTATGTATGTATATATATACATATATACATACATATATATATACATATATACATACATATATATACATATATACATACATATATACATATATATATACATACATACATATATACATACATATATATACATACATATATATATATATACATATATACATACATAGATACATACATATATGCATACACACACACACACATATGTTCTCCTAGTTCAACTTGGGCAAAGGTGTGCATAGGATCAAAGACAACAAGGAGGCCTTCTATGATGATTTATCCAAATTTTTCATTCTCCTTAGTAAAAAATATAAAATTTTCATTATTTATTATTTCTTTAATGTTTCAAGTCATTTAGGATGATTATTGCAAAAAGAAACATGAAACAAAGACTTTTTATGCAAGAATTATGAGTATTTAAAATTTTAAAACTTAAGGAGGAACTTAAAATGATTATAATTATTTTTTGTGCTCAATCTATCATAATCATCTTATCCATTCTATAGACCTCTGAATCATGTTTCCAACACCTATAAAAAATCAAAATTTTGATCAATAATGCAAAAGTTATGCCCATTTTACTAAAGTGTGTTTTTTTAGGATTTTCAAAATGGATATCTATTTTGAGCAAAACGGATATGCGTTTTGAAAATATAAAATTAATTAAAATACTTATTGAAAACATATGTCCGCTTTTCTAAAAAATGGATATCTTTTTTTCTTGCAAAACAAATATCCTTTGTGAATACATAAATTGATGAAAAATAATTTCAGAAAATGGATATCCGTTTATAACAGATATCCGTTAATTAATGGATTTTTGTTATAAATGAATATCCATTAATTGATGGATGCCTATAAACGAATATCTGTTTTGGTTTTCTATTTCCAAACTAAATTCAAATTTTACCCAACCCATACAAAAAGTCATCTTTTTTTTTCATGATTTTGGCAAAGTAAAAACACTTTTTTTTTTTTTCTCATTGCCACTTTTTGGACCCCCATGATCTTGCACATGCCCTAATGTGGATAATTATACTCATCACACCTTGTCTATATAAGCAAGGTCATTGTATGCTTTTGTAACATACCTCATCATCATATTTGATAAATCTTAATATCAAGCAAGCTCATTTCTTGCATACTCTCTCATGGAAGATTTTCATTGTTTTGTAGGTGGTCTTGGGTATTGAGCTAATCATCAACTCCTACATGTATGACTGAGTGACTCTATGACCTTGAATAGACACCAATATGTTATTATTTCTCCCACAACCTCAAAATTATATATAAACTAACAAATATTAAGCCAATCTTAAATTATGTATAATTATTTGTCTCCTCATACCTAAATTAAATTGATTACAAGGAATTTACATGTTTCATGATATAATTTACAAATCCTTTTTAAAATTGTATGAATTCTTTCATTTGCTAGGCACTGATTTATAGATCTATTGCATATTTACAGTTAGTGCCATAAAGGGAAATCCCCCTAGGTTCTATAGAGCCTAAAGTGAAAGGAAGAAAGATTTTTCTCTTGTTCATTGTCTTAACTTCCAATAGCTTTGGGAATAATATCTAGCTAGTCTTTAGGAGTTACTGAAATACAAGTTAAGGAACCAACATGATAGAATTTCATAAAACCACCACCAAAATGTTAAACTCTTTCTCAAATTTATTTTCATATAATTTTTAAAATATTTTCAATAAAATAAAATATTTTAAAAATATATCCTAACAAAATATTCATATTTCTCAAATATATGCATTATTTTTTCTTCATAGTATTTGATCCATTTATCTAAATTGGAGAAAATTATATAAGATTATTCTACACTTCATTTTATACACATTGAAAAAAAAAATATTTATGTTGGGTTTATGTAACATGCACATGTAGTGATGCTATTTTTAGGATGCATCCACTTAAGAAAAATAAAAATTATACTTGTACTATTCACTCTTAGCTATATTTTTACTAATAGGTTTTAAAATGCACATAAAAAAAATTAGGAAGATGCTATGTTATAATTTAGTGGTAAAAATAGGAACATGTTTATGTGTGCTCAAAATTTCACCCTCTTATTCTTAACCATTCAAAAAACTTTTGTAGTTAAAAAATTGGATTCAAAGTACAAAAATTCTTGTTCATATCACATCTTCAAATTTTGAGTGTTGGCATCTTGAATTATTTTTTGAAGTTTAGGTTTAGCTAATTTAAGAAAAAATAAGGCCACTTTTGACCCCCTTTTAGTCCCCCATTTTCATGTACTATCCCCTAAGAGATATGGTGATGTAAACAAAACACTCACAACAATCTTAAATTGAATTACCAATTTCATTTGTCAATTTAAACTTCTAACTTAAATTCACAACATTAATTCTCCAAATAGATACCATTTGATGAAAATATATTTCATGCAACTTTCCAAATCAATGAAGTAAACAACTTGCTCAAAACCAATTTCAATTTCACAACTTTACTTCACTATTCAAAATCTTACAACAAATTTAATTGAAAATTCAATTTTTTATTTCAAATCAATTTCACAAATACACAATGCTTTGTAAACAAAGTAATTTTATTTGGTTTTTGAAGTAGCAATCTCTTTGTTCATACATTTTAGTTTTGTATTTAAAACTCCATCGAATCAATATAAATCTTTTCCTTACCACATATGTTTCCTTTTCCTATTAGTTCATCTCACACCAGACAACTTACTTCCTTTTGCATACCCCTCACACCCATCTACAACTGCATGTCATTTTATCTACCTAAATCTTCCTTACTTGCCAACTATATTCTCCTTTTGTTGTGTGGGATTTCTAAAACCAAACACCATGACTTGTTCAGGTTTTAAATCTGCATTATTGACTTCATTGGAAGACTCTTGCACTCCCCTCTTCTTGCTCATCTCTTACTCTACATTTCCTATGGTTGGGTGGCATCTTAGTATTTTATTTTTCCAACCTCATTGTTGTGCACACCCTATTCATTCTACCAATTTTTCCTACACAACATATCCTTCTTGCTACATGGAAGTCTTCTCACTTCCTTCAATTTATCTCTTTATCCACTAGTGTGTACCTCCCCAATTGGTTTTCATTTGTTTTTATTCAGCTCCTATTCTTTTCCTCTAACTCCCCTTTTACATTCTATGTGGTGTTTCATTTTCCCAATTTGTAACTATGCAAGTATATGCATGTCTTCTTGTATATCACCCCCTCAAATCTGTATTTTATATTTTTTCCATTTTAATTTTTTAAATATCACTTTCTTCAAGATGACGTGGCATGAATTTTCTTCTTTAAACTACTATAAACATTGTTTGTTTTGCAAGTGTGTTTCCCTCCATGGTTGCAACTTCTTCATATTCTAGGAAAATTATTTTCCATTTATTCATTCATAGCTGGAAACCCATACACCACTTTTCCAACACAACTGAAGAATAAATATTTTATTTAACTATACATCTATTTGATCAAATTTACATTCAACTCATGAAAAGAAACCATCTGAAAGATGAATAACATAATCAACCACATAATTAAATCCATTAGATGTTGCAACAAAAGAATGCATGATCAAGGTTAAAATTGATGTGTGAAATTTTGAAAATTAATGTCAACAACGTCAACCAATCTTTGTCAATGACCACCAAAACCAAATTAAACTTCCTAGAGGAAATGAAAAGAAAAACCAAAATAACAAAACCAAATCAATTTTTTTTTTGATGTTGATTGTTGTTCACTCAAGATACTCTTGCATTAGATACGTTAGGTAGGAAATTTATGTTTATAGGTTCACAAAGGTGGAGTTGAGTAGTGAAAATACTCTCCCAGGTTGTAAACAATCTACAACGAAATCCATCGCTAGGATAAGTGCACTGAAAATTGTTTCTTTTTCCTATTTTTTCAGCATCTCACTAAAACAATTGTCACCCTTCTTCTTGCAACTTTTCTCTACACTCTTCTTCCCTCTCAGGGAATCATGTCCACCATATTCCATCCTCCTCCACTAAAAAAACTCTTCATTCTTCTTATCTTTCACAACCTCTCCATGCTTCATAGCTTCCTCTTGATATTGTCTCTAGACCTCCCATTTCATGGGATTCTTCATCATGAGTATACCCATCTCATTCATTGTTGTAATTTTCCACTACCACAACAATTTCTTCATGCATTATAGCTCTTAATAACTCAAGAATTTGCACACCTACAATGATTATTTTGATCTTTTGCAATCACAATTCCTCTATCCACAGGTCTTGGGATAGGCTACCTCACATTTGGTAATCTTCCTATACACTCAAAAAATTTAATACACATTTTCATAATGAAAAATAGTCATATATAATTATACCATCTATGTGGGATAGATTGATCAAATATATTTAAAACTTCAGTTCATTGATGCAACAATATTAAAAGATGTAATGAAAACCTTAACAAGTTAGAATTCATTTATAAAGATCTCAAGCATAATCATATTTTGGTAGATAATAGTGTCCTAGTCATATTGACAAATATTGGATTGCTTTGTGGATAAAAAATGAGAAGTGTGACAAAAGGATTCTATATGATTTATTGGGATCACTAATATAGAACTTTCTTGTGATGAACCTCCTTACATAAAGGAAAACATAATAGAAGAAATTATTGAATGAATTTTGTTGCTTTCTTGAAACAACATTGCTTCTATTGATTATTTGGAGGTCCCAATGGCCTTGTTGAGTCTCATATCATAGGACATGAGTCTATGCAAATCATCACTATTCTAGTCAAATCATCATTTTTAACCAATATTTTCTCTTGTGTTAACAATGAAGGAAATATTAGACCTAATATTTTTCTATGAAAGTACTCAATGTATGATAATAGTTTACTATCATTGTTAAGATACCTAGAAAGATTACCATGCTTTATTTTATTGTACCTTTTTATTGAACTTGATCAACCCAATAAATTTGTGCATATATTGAAATATATGAACTCTTTTTAGGGATACTTTTTACTTGCTTTTCATTCAATTATACTTGACATATAGGAAAAGAGGATACTCATGTAGTCCAAAATGCATGATTATCATCTTAGAATATATTTTAAGTATATCAATTATATAGTTCAAGAATGAGTGACTACATAGTATGGGATATGTATGTTGTTTCAATAGATATATGTTATGTCAACACATGATTTAATAATTTTATAGATTTAGTGTTGAAGTTACATATATAAGATCTAAAATATCTATATTAAAGAAAATTGGTAACATGAGAGAAAATTGATAAGGTTGAAATATATGTGAGTAAACACATAGACTACCATTAATTTCTTTGATTGTAAATTCCTAATATTTATGTATGTACAACTCTTGTCATTGGAAAAAAATGCTTTCTTGTAATTACTTAGCTTAAAATACAATTAAAAAAGGGAGATATCTATGAATTAAGAGAAGAAAAGGATATAGATGAAGTAAATATATATGCAATATTATGAAGAATAGTTATATTCAATATCAGTTTCTTCAATTATTGATTATGTGTTTGTTGAGTTGTGATGTAGATGCTTCACATGTGCTACTGAGGACAATAGCTAATTTATAAGGGGAGAATTGTTATGTGACTTTTTCCCCAAGAAGAAAACGCTATGAAATAACCCTTTAAAATTAAAGGGAGAATAAAGGATATTATGATCCTTTGATTAAAAGAGATATTAATAAAGCATATGTGTAAAAGCTCTCATAAGGAGGTGGAAATATAATTATTTATTTAAATAATTATTAAATGCAACCTTTGTGAAAGGGTGTGATGGTTTGAAAACCACCCCCTAAGGCTTATATAAACATTCATGTGAGACTTGGAAAGACAGACAGAGAAAATACTAGAAAAAAAGGAAAATCAAATATAGCACATTGCTAGAATAGGGTTCTAAGTTAGCAGGCTGTGAGCAGGATGGAGAAGGGGCACTCCTATAGTGGGTGTCCAACCTGGGGTACAAGTGCGTGCACTCAGGACAGTCCTAGCTAGGGCATGGTTTTTGTGGCATGAGTGTTGAGCATTGTTCTGGTGGATCATCACTCATGTAGAGCGGAAAAGTACGCTTTCCTCCCAAACTGCTCATAGATAGAAGAGGCTGAAATAGGAATTATTCCATCAATATTTGGGATTTCTTCTGCACATTTCAAAAGATAAGTATTAATGTTTGATAAATTATCTCAGTAATAAAGTTGTTTTAATCATTTAATTTATTGAGCTAATAATTTATTTACAGCATGATTGAATGTATTTAAATGCAATTGTTGATTAATTTATCGTGCAAAAGTAATTTCAAACTATTGAATTGGGAATTAGTCGCATTTCATTTGCTCTCTAAATTCACTCTCCACCTGCAGGTATTGGCATAGGCTACCTCACATATGATGATCTTCCTATGCACTCAGAACCTTTGGATCTGATACCATTTGACACAAATAGAACACTCATAGCCAAATTAAATTGACTTGACAATTTCATTTTTCAATTCAAGCTTCTAACTTAAATTCACAACATTAATTCTCCAAAAAAATACCATTTAATGAAAATATATTTCATGAGATTTTCCAAATCGATGAAATAAACAACTTTCTCAAAACCAATTTTGATTTTACTACTTTACTTCACTATTCAAAATATTACAACAAATTTAATTGTAAATTCAATTTTATTATTTCAAATCAAGTTTCCCAAATGCATAATGCTCTATAAACAAAATAATTTTATTTGGTCTTCGAAGTAGCAATCTCTTTGTTCATACATTTCAAATTTGTATTTAAAACTCCATCGAATCAATATAAATCATTTCCTTTCCCTATATGTCTCATTTTCCTGTTAATTCATCTCACGCATCCCAATATTTTATTTTTCAACCTCTTTGTTGTGCACACCCTATTCATTCTCCCAATTTTCCCTACGCACCCCATCCTCCCTGATACGTGGAACCCTTCTCACTTCATTCAATTTCTCTCTTTACCCACTAGTGCACACCTTCCCAATTGGTTTGCATTTGTTTTTATTCAGCTCCTATTCTTTTCCTCCAGCCACCCCTTTACCTTACATGTGGCGTTTCATTTTCCCAATTTGTAACTATGCAAATATATTCCTATCTTCTTGTACCTCGCCCCCTCAAATCAGCATGTTATGCTTGTCCATTTTATTTTCTTAAATATCTCTTTCTTCAAGATGATGTGTTGTGAATTTTCCTTTTTAAACTACTATGAACATTGTTAATTCATTCTTGTTTTACAACTTAATTTCCCTTGCGGTTGTGACTTCTTCATGTTCTAGGAAAATTATTTTCCAATTATTTATTCATAGTTGGAAACACAGGTACACCACTTTGCCAACATAATTGAAGAATAAATATTTTATTTAACTATACATCTATTTTATCAAATTTACATTCAACTCATGAAAATAAATCGTTTGAAAGATGAATAACATAATCAACCACATAATTAAATTAATTAGATAGTGCAATAAAAGAATGTGTGATCCTATTATCTGCAATGTTTTTAAGAAAGTGGGACATGTTGCTTCTACTTGTTTGACCACTAAGGATTATCAGTTCATCTAGAGGAAAAAGGAACAATTACCTCCTATTTTTGAGCAGTCGTCTTCTCCTACTAAAGATTCAAGGGTTGCATGATGGATCTGAAGGTTTCTTTTTGGATTCTCCTAGTAATAAGAAATTGAGATTGGGAGAGAAGGATCCTAGGTCAAAATTTAACCAACAATCTTTTGACCATTTCTTTAAACCATCTTGAGTGTTTTGTTGTCAAGTTGTTGGTTCATTGTTTCTATTTTTTGCTTTATGGGTTGTAGTGCTTGTTATTTTTGACTAGTTGTTATTTTCCAGTATGTCTTCTTGGGATATTCTACCCTTTATGTAATGCTTTGTATAGGATCAGGTCCCTTCCTTTCTTATCTAATAAAAAACAAAAGAATGTTTGATCAAGGTTAAAATTGATGTGTGACATTTTGGCAATCAATGTCAACAATGTCAACCAATCTTTGTCGATGAACATCAAAACCAATTTAAACTGCCAAAAGAAATGAAAAGAAAAACCAAAACAACATAACTAACCATTTTTTTTTTTCAATGTTAATTGTTGTTTTCCCGAGATGCTCTTGCATCATATAGGTGTATTACATGCAAATGAATGTGATTTGTTGAGAGATAAATGTGATTTCTCATAAAATCAAGAAAATGATCTTATGATTGAGATGATGGATGATAAAATGGATAATGTGTAGTTAGCCTAAGTGTGGATGCTCAAATGGGATGAGAGGCCTCCAATTTATAAACTTTCCAAAAGGGAAATCAAGGGCCAAGATGCATTGGTTAATGAATGGGTAGAATATTTGAGTAAAATGAAGGCATCGATTAAAGTTGTAGTCATGTGACAAGTGTCTCATGAGGTGTAAGAGCTAGGTGTGAAGAATGAAGGGATTAAAAATTGATGAGAGGTGTGAGGAATGGTGGGCTCAAAATTGATGAGATCTCTCAAACAAAGGGGATTAGAAAAATGACAAAAGAGGATTAATTGGACATGGGTGCTAGGAAGATCAATGATGGGGACTAGACATAGGAAATAGTGGATGGATAATATTTGGTGGGATGTTTAAAAAATATATTTTGGGAGGAAATATTTGATTTCTAGAAAAGGTAAAATTCATCTTGTTGCTCATTCCCATGGAGGTGGGGGAATTTAAAATTAATATTTATTGAAAATGGGGATCCTTATCACATGTGCACATGATTATGGATTAATTAGCCTAAATCAATCAATTAATATATATTAATTAATTGATTTAGTTGGAGGATTTGGAGGGATAATACTAGCATTAATTAAATAAATTTAAATTTATTTAATTAAAGTGAGGGACAAAGGTGAAGGTTAATTTTTTTTTTGGGGCAAATCACTATTAGAGAGGGTAGCACTCTTTCATTACTTCAACAAAGAAAATACATGAGAGCACAACATTTTTGCTCCCTCAAGGAGAGGTTGTGTACAAAGTTATCATTCCAACACCTCTTTCCAATTTTTACAGGAGTTGACAAATGCTCCTACCTTCAAACCTTCTAGTTTTGTTTCTTGAAATAAAACAAGATCAACCTTTTAAATTTTCAATTGGCATTTTACCAGCCGCCTTTTGTCAGGGGCCTTTAGGACCCTAACATTCCATATGAGGATCTTCAGCTCCTTCCAAGGAAGGGGCATCCTCCCTTGGATCTAGTCATATACATATTTATTGAAGGTTGATTACCTTTTTGAGCCTTTTCATCACATTTCATTTTATTTGTTTTCCTCATAGTTTTGACGACAAAGCCTTCACAGTTTGACAAATATGGCGTTCTTCTATGATGCCTATTTCATCCACATCCTTTTGATAGATTGAGTTATTTAGTTTTGAAATGTCTGCTTCATCATAATGTCCTAACATTGGGAATTCAATTAAATTCTTCAAGGAAGGGGGAAAATTTTCCAATTCGCCTTCCTCTAACTACTTTTCTTTCCTTGGATAACCGTTTCTAGAGGTTCTGCAACTACCAGCGCCTAACCCTTTGATTGATGTATTTCCTCTTGTTCTTTTGTTTCCACCTTATCTTTCATTTTATTCTTATTGGTTTGGGCTTTTTCCTGCCATAATTCATTTAAATCCTTTGGAAATCTTCTACAATCTTCTTCATTATGGTTTCACCTTTTGCATTTTCAACAAAAACCACATGTTTCTCTATTTCCAATGATTGTACCCATCCCTCTTCACCATAAACTAGTTTAATCTCCTTTGGTATATCTTTGATTGCTAGAATTTTGATCCTTGCATAGATTAAGGATTCACAATTCCTCAAATCAATGTCAATTGTGTGGCCTAACACATCTCCTATATTTTTAAAGAAAATCCTAGACTAATATTCATATGGTAAATTATATAATCTAATCCATGTAGGATCCTCCCTTGGGTTACAGTCTAGTGGATTGAAATTTCTTCACCATTTTTGTAAATACAAGTGCAAATTACCAGTCTTCCAACCTTTTGTTTCCATTATTTGATCTCTTGTATTTTCATCTTCAAGCACAACCATGAAAAAGTATTTTGGCAGAAAACTCATTATTGGATCCAAGTTCCAGTTTCTTGCCACCCATTCCCTTATTTCCTTCCTTATGTATCTTTTCCCCATAAATGACCTATAACTGCCATTTTTTCTAAAGCTTTTGCATCTCTCACCACAATTTTAGAGACATCCACTTCCTGGATTGATTGCACATTAATTTCTTGACTATGATTCCTTTGTTCCTTTGAATCTTCCTCATTTGGTTCACAGGCAATTCCTTGAACCCCAACACCAGAGCACTCAGCCTTCCTCTCTGACATCTTTCCCCAAGTGTGAAGGTTAAAATTAATTAAATAAATGTAAATTTATTTAATTAATGAGGGTAAAGTAAGATGTGATTGGGTATGAGCTAATCTAGGTGTCTACAATATGTATTCAAATTTATTTGTAGGAGCTATTGTGGATGCTCATTTTTCTTTGTATATTAAAGCTATTATATGTCTTAATGTTATGTTATAGACCTAGGTCTATGCCAATAAAGTTACTCTAAATGTTTCCCATGTGAAGATATTTATAGAGCACGAGGCTAATACATAGTACACTATTTATCATGTGTTTCCTTCTTATACTAGCATGGATGTTTCTCCTTTATGCAAGTGTCATCATGATCATAGTCATAATTTTCACTCTAGACAAGGGTCTTATGGGTTTTACATGGGTACCCTCACTGCCAACATTGTGGTTAGTCCCCTTTTCCATGTCACCCATTTTTTTGCCTCTCAACATGATCATGGAATTCTTTATTGGCATGCTAGTGGGATGTTCCCATAGTTGGACCTTTCTATTTTTCTTATTTCCATAATCCTTGTTGATCAAGAAGAAGAAAAAGACAAAGAAGATACCATCATAGGTTGGAGGCCCATTCTTGATGGCCAAGATCCCCCAGATGGGGGGAACAATCCCCTTGATTGTGACCTTTCCTCTCCTTCTACTAATATAGATTTAGTTGCATATCAATGGTGTACTTAATTTTTATTTTTGTATACTCTTGCATTGATTTTTAGGGGTTGATTATATTCGACTTGTATTTTATGTGAAATAGTGTATTATATTTTTATACAATTCAATATAACATTACACCATTTACCATAAAACATAATAAGAAACAAAAAATAATAGTAATAAAAAATAATTATAAATATTTATAAAATAATATTTCAAAAGTGTAATACATAATGACTTGCCAACCAAATAATAATTATTTTTGATAGGATAAAATTTGTCTCTTTGTGATAGGAGAAAAATATGATAAAAGGAGAGTGAGAAATAAAAGAGAAAAATAAATACTTAAGAAATGATTTAATAATTGATGAGTAAAATAATATTTTTTATATGACTTTTATTTATCAATAACATTAATAATTAACAATAAATATTTTTTAATCTAATAAATAACTAAAATATATTTTATCTCATAAATTCAATAAAAAATAATTATATAAAACAAATAATATATACAAATTACATGATATATTTATGCTAACTTTTTATTCATATTTTTAAATTTTAAAAAAGCTAATATATCTAAACTTTAATAACTTAAAATTGACTTACCAAATAAGAATTAAACATACATAGTAAAAATGCATTGTAAAGAAATCAAATCCTACTAAAAACACGTGCAAAGACTGGATGTGTTCATAAATACTTAAAAATAAAATAAAAATTGTTATATATTATTTAAAATTTGAATGAACACAAACTATATATATATATATATATATATATATATATATATATATATATATATATATATATATATATAAATAATAAAATAAAATTTTAAATTAAATATTTATAACACTTCAATTTTTTTATTTATTATTGATTTTTTCTAAAAATATGTGTTATTTTAATTTAAATAAAAATATTTTAAAATTATTATCAAATAAAATATAAATTTAATTTATTAAAATTAATTAATTTTTTAAATAATTAATTTTATGAATTAATAATTATTAAAATTTAAAATCAACGATAAAATAAAACTATATTTATTAAAATAAAATATATTTAAATTTTATTAAATTCCAAATTTAAATTAAAACCTTTTTTTTTAAATAATATTAAAATAAAACAAATAAATAAATTTATTGAACTGCGAGTCACTCTTCTGCCTCGATGTTCATGAAATTTCAACATCTTCAGTTGTCAATGTTTTCTTTTCGTATAAATTTAGTTAATGACAATGACTTATCCCGAGTGGGAATATTCTAAGTGGAATATTCCGGAGGCGGTAAATTTGCGTGGGACTTTACTTTGACTAGTCAAATCAATAGTAGAGCATTGAAATAAATAAAGCAGAGCATCATACTTTGCTTTTGCTACCCCTATAAAATATCTATCTAGGATTAAAAGAAGAGATAATGAAATATAAGAAGCTAAAAAGTAGATTTTATTTATTTATGTTGTTTTGATTATATGAAATGTTTAATGGTTGGGTCTCAATGATTAGATTTTAATTGAAGGCTTTGTTTGTGATTGACACGTAGTGCGTGTTTTATATGTAGACATAATCATATATGATTTCAATGTTATGGGTGACACAGTTCCATCTATCTTGCTATACCTTATTCTTTGATGTTGTAGATTGTCAAGACCTACTCACACCTAAGTGATATCTGATTTGAAACCTAGTGGTGCTAAGAAGTTCCTTGGAGATTTCTTATAAGAGGAGTGAATTATGGAACTTCATTGGATCCTAGTTAGATCCCTTTGCCACTATCACAAAATTTAATGACATAAAAAAAACACAAATACAAAATAAAAAACACAAATACAAAATGCCCTAAGTGTTGTATGGCTCTTTTATAGCATGGCTATAATTAAGCTACACATGCCTCCACACGACATTCTCCTTTTGAGGTATGCTATGGTTATCAACCTCTTTCTCCATATGGGATTCCTTTTCACTTCCATTATCAATGATTAGATGATCCATAGTATTTGATTTGACAATTTTGTGTGAAAATAGACTCATGAGAGGCCTTAGAGTAACTCCTAGTCATGAGAAAGGGCAAAGTAAGGTTTAGTAGGACTATCAACCTCCACTATGGGTGGATCCTCCACCTCTTCCACATTTCTTTCTTTTTCTTTTACGAGAATTGTTTTATCTTTCTCCCTTACTTTGAGTACTATGAAAGGAAATTTGTAGCCATATATGATAATATCTAAATAACCTGAATAGAGAAAATCATGCAAACAAGTACTCAAAATCCATATGTAAAAGACTAGACAACATATCATCAAATGATGATATAATTTATATACCCTAGAAAAAACCTCAAAAGGGAAAAATCCAACTTCCAAAAGCATTCGTCGTGCTCATGTATTATTCAACAATAAAATCATTACAATACATTTGTAGAGTCTCCATGCATACATTTGAAACATCAAGGTCTCTACATGCACTCCATGTGAACAAGCATGTAACCGCACATCTCATGTCATGATTCAAACCCTCACATGTGCAACCTATAACAAATGCTCTCACTCAAGCCTTTGCCAAAATAACCAACCTTAGACAACAACACATGTGTGCTTTCTTTTATAGAAAAAAACTTACACAAAATCATCAAGTGATATTACATAAACCATGTGACTAATACCATGAGTGTACAAAACCATTTCCACCCTCATTTATTTTTTGGTGTACTAAGTTTTCTCAATATTAAATATTTTGACGATGTGTAAATCTAGATTAAATATTTATCACAATGTTACCAACACATATAGTGGCCCCAATAATGTCTAACTTATATTATGCATGCATCCTTGGATCCCTTGGGTGCACCACAAATAATATTAATTTACATTATAACATTATGCAAGGTGAACAACACACCGCTTCCTAACATTGTCCCACTTGTTGTGTGCATTTCATAAGGGATAAAAAGACAACTCAAACATCAAGAGAATAACCACTATAGTCAACATGTACCATCAAGGAATCAAAGTGCTCCATGTGCTCCATCAAGATACGTGCAACAATAATCAAGGTGACCACCATCTCTGTCATGGCCCCAAAATTGCAACACTAAAAAGTTAAAACTCAAACATTGCAACACTAAAGGAGTGATGAGATCTGAATAAAGAAAAATTAAGGAAAAATGCAATCAGATTATTAACAAATGAAGGCAACGGTTCATATGTGTTAAGGTACCAAGGCAACGATTATATTCCACTTGTCTTTTATGTGAAATAGAGTATTATATTTTTATATAATTCAATATAGCATTACATTATTTACCATGAAAAATAATAAGAAACAACAAAGAATAGTTATAAAAGTTAATTATAAATATTTTTAAAATAAATATTTCAAAATTGTAATACATAATGACTTGGCAACCAATAATTATTATATTTTATACGATAAAATTTGTTGTTTGTGATAGGAGAAAAATATGATAAAAGGAAAGAGCGTGGAATAAATAAAAGATAAAAATGAATACTTAAGAAATGATTTAATAATTGATTAGTAAAATAATATTTTTTATATAATTTTTTATTTATTAATAAAATTAATAATTAACAATAATTATTTTTTAATCTAATAAATAAATAAAATATATTTTATCTTATAAATTTTTTAAAAAAATAATTATATAAAATAAATGATATATACAAATTATATGATATATTTAAGCTAACTTTTTATTCATATTTTTGAATTTTAAAAAATTAATATATCTAAATCTTTTTATATTAGCTTACCAAATAAGAATTAAGCAAGCATATAAAAAGTATTATAAAGAAATCAAATCCTATTAAAAACATGCAAAGACAAGTGAATGGATGTGTTCATAAATATTTAAAAATAAAATAAAAATTGTTATAGATTATTAAAATTTGAATGAACATAAAGATGGCTGTAGTTTGTTAAATATTTTTTTAGATATTTTATTAGTAAATAATTAAAGATATCAAAATTTAATAAAATTTTAAATTAATTTATTTATAACACTTTTATCTAAATTATATAAAAATATTTATTATTGATTTTTTTAAATTCATGTGTTATTTTAAATTAAAATAAAAAATAATTTAAAAATTATTATCAAATAAAATATTATTTTTATTTTTAAAATTTATTTTAAAAATATTAATTATTAAAATTTAAATTCAAAGTTAATATGCAATTATATTTATTAAAATAAAATATATTTAAATTTCATAAAATTCAAATTTTAAATCAAAACCTTAGAATAATTTTTAAAATAATGTTAAAATAAAATAAATAAAAATCTAAAATGATAAAAATTTGTTGAATTGATGAAATTTCAATATCTTCAGTTATGTCAATGTTCTCTTTTCGTTTTCCCGAGTGGGAATATTCTAAGTGGAATATTTTAGAGACAGTACAAATTTGTGTGGGACTTTACTTTGACTAGTCAAATCAATAGTAGAGCATTGAAATAAATGAAGTAGGAGCATCATACTTTGCTTTTGCTTGTTGATAAAGGACATAAAATTTAAAAGTTACCCCTACAAAATATCAATCTATTTAAAATTAAAAGAATAGATAATGAAATTTAAAATATAAGAGTTCATATTGATAAGTTTGAAGTAAATGAGAAGCTAAAAAAACTAGATTTTTTTTTAATGTTGTTTTGATTATATGAAATGTTTAATGATTGAACTTCAATGATTAGATTTTAATTGAAGGTTTTGTCTGTGATTGATGTCTATTGTATGTTCTATATGTAGACATAATCATATATGATTTCATCATGGGTGTCGCAATCCCATCTATCTTGCTATACTTTGTTCTTTGATGTTGTAGATTGTGAAGACCTACTCACACTTGAGTGATATTTGATTTGAAACCTAGTGGTTATAAGAAGTGCCTTGGAGATTTCTTGTAAGAGGAGTGAATTGTGGAACTTCATTGGATACTAGTTAGATCCCTTTTCCATTTTCACAAAAAATGATGTCATAAAAACACACACAAATACAAAATGCCCTAAGTGTAGTATGGCTCTTTTGTAGCATAGCTATAATTAGGCTACACATGCCTCCACAAGCCTTTCCCCTTTTTAGGTATGTTATGGTTATCAACCTCTTGCTCCATATGGGATTCCTTTCACTTCCATTATCAATGATCAAAAGATCCATAGTATTCTTGATCTGGCAATTTTGTTGTGAAAATAGATTCATGAGAGGCCTTAGAGTAGTTCTTAGTCATGAGAAAGGGCAAGGTAAGGTTTAGTAGGATTATCAACCTCCACTATGGGTGGATCCTCCACCTCTTCCACATTTCTTTCTTTTTCTTAAATTACAAGAATTGTTTTTTCTTTCTCTCTTACTTTGAGTACCGTGAAAGGAAATTTGTAGGCATATATGATAATGTCCACATAACCTAAATAGAGAAAATCATGCAAACAAGTACTCAAAATCTATATGTAAAAGACTGGACAATATATCATCAAATGATGAGATAATTTATATATCCTGGAAAAAACATCAAAAGGGAAAAATCCAACCTCCAAAAGCATCCATCACTCATGTATTATTCAACAGTAAAATTATTAGAATACATCTGTAGAGTCTTCATGCTTAGATTTGAAACGTCAAGGTCTTTACATGCACTCCATGTGAACAAGCATGTAACTACACATCCCATGTCATGATTTAAACCCTCACATATGCAACCTACAAGAGATGCTCTCACTCAAGCCTTTGCCAAAATAACCAACCTTAAAGACAATTACACATGTGCTTGATTTTATAGACATAAGCTTACACAAAACAACCAAGTGGTATTACATAAACCATGTGACTAATACCATGCGCTTACAAAACCATTTCACCCCTCATTTATTTTTTGGTGTACTAAGTTTTCTCAATATTAAATATTTTGACAATGTGCAAACCTAGATTAAATATTTATCACAATGTTACATACAACACATAAAGTGGCCCCAAGAATGTCTAACCTATATGATTCATACATCTTTAGATCCCCTAGGTGCACCACAAATAATATTAATTTACATGATAACATTATGCAAGGTGAACAACACACCATTTCCTAACATTGTCCCACTTGTATGCATTGCATAGGGATAAAAAATACAACTCAAACATCAAGAGAATAACCTCTATAGTCAACATGTACCATCAAGGAATCAAAGTGCTCCATGTGCTCCATCAAGATACTTGCAACAATAATCAAGGTGACCACCATCTCAAACATGAATCCTCACATCCTTCATCATGCCAATACATAAGAGATAAGATCTCATCCAAAGATATGTCACACTAACTATCATATAGAAGCATATAAGTCTCACTTCAAATTGATGTCCAAATACAAACATGATGCAAGAGAGTTTACCTACAACTCTCAACACTTCCAAACTCACATAAATAATTTGATAATTAAAATGAATTCAAACACCAAAAATCAATAACAAATGTAATTTATATTTTCTCACTGACACTTGCAACTTATGTGCATTACATTCAAATTGAAAGGGATTACATAGGTAGCCTTGAAGACTGAAAATACATAGAAAAATTAGATTAAATGACTTGTTATAGGAAACAATTTCATCTATAGGTATGCCTTCTTTCTTCCTCCAATTTCTTGCAATCTCCTTCCTGCACCTGCAACCAAGTTCTAGAAATCAAAGCACACAATCACCAATGCATTCACCAAAGGATTTTACACTAATATTTTTCTTCAACCTACATGTTCAAATTTAAAAATAGCCCTCTCAGGAAAGCAATTCCCAAACCATCAAACTCCAAAAATTAATAACTCAAAAAGAAAACACAAACAAAATCAATTATCAAAACTCCCTGCCAACACCACTCCAACAACTCAAACATATTCAATTTCATTATCCCTTCTATAAAAAATAGATAATGGCATCAAATTCCATTCTCTAACTCCCCAATTCATGCTTGTTCCATTCCCAACTAGGCAGGTCACCACTAGTTGGCATAATTATTTCACCATGTCTCCAACTTGAATTGTAATTCAAATTGGCAATCAAACTCCTCATGGGTGTCCAAATCATGCCTAGAGCATCATGTAACATTAATTACAATCTCAAATTTCCAAAATCCCAAGAATTCCATGCCTATTTTTCTTTTTGGAAATTTAATATTAAAAATTATCAATCTTTGCACGTTTCCCAATGCAAGTTTAAGCCAAATTTTGTCCAATTTATTTAATCATATTTTTGGACATTAAAATATTAAAAATAATCCAAAATAAACCATTTCAAATAAAAATTGAGAAAAAATAAAATGATGTAAGTTGGTTGGCAACCATAGATGCACCTGCATCAAACACCCATGGTAGAATAAAAGTGACCCTATCACTTCTCAAGAGGATAAAGAAAATTATTAACCTCAGCTTCTTACAACCAAGATAATCCTTTTATAGGTCTCTAAACCATTTTACCAAATACTCAAAACATTGCTTATGCCTTGTGCTCTTACTCACCACACTGTCTGAAATTTCCTCTATCTTCTCCCTCACTTTTCCCTACAACTTGATCTCTCTTCCACCCTTCATTATTCCTCTCTTTCTCCTTCTTTTAACATAATCCAATCCCCACTAATCTCCACTATGAAATTCTAGGAATTTAGAAGCTTCAATTTCCTCTACCTTAGTAAATTCATAAAATTCATGCATTACCTCTTCAATTGGTTTCAACAACTTGTTCCTCACTAATATTAGTGTTGTCATTGTGTTCCTCTTTCTCCTTTCCTTCTAAAAGACCACCTTAATTTTCATTCTATTTTCCTCTACACTTGCATCAATGTTAGTAAGAAAAATAAGATATTCATCCTTCCCATCCTTCAATAAACTATTAATCACAAGACCTAAATTTGCACCAATCTCTTCATCAAACAAATTAACTTCTACTTTCTCATCTACTTTCACACTTTCAGCTGTAGTACCTTCTTCTACCAATTCTTTCATTTCTACAACATCCTCTTCTACACCAATCTTATCATTCTCACATGAATCAAGAATGACATTTTTACAACAATCTGATTTTACCTATTCCTTCTCCATTGAAACATGCACTCTACTCATTTTGAACACAATCAACACTGTTTCTACTTGAATTAGCAAATCATAATCATAATCCTCATCATCTTTTACTAATTATCTAACTCCATTAACCAAGCATTTTCCAGTGTCATTACATTCCTTTCCTTCTTTATTCAAAGGTTTCAACTTGTGTTTGATTCCATCCTTCATCAAGGAGTAGGTTTTGGCATACCCATCGTGCACTACTTTCTTATCAAACTACCAAGTCCTTCACAATAACAAGTGACAAACTTCCATGGACATAATTGTTGTCATGAGGATAACACACTTAAGCTAACTATGAAACTCAACTATCCTATGAAACATGGGATCATCTTGAAGTTGTGGGTTGCCTATGGTGAAGATGAACCTATATAACATGTTGGTTCCCTTAATGTACCTCCTAAAGGCTTGTTGGTTTGATAGGAAAAAAGGATAGAAAACTGAATTTAATTTTAAACTTGACCTAGGAGGTGATGCAGTAATGATAAAAGACCTCATACTTGCTGTCCTAACTTATAATTTATCTCAAAAAACTACTCTATTCTATGAACAACACAATTTTTACAAACTAATATAAAAATGTTTCAAAGGGAGGTTATGTTTTAGGTTTTTGTTGAAGGAAAACTATGTGTTTTCATAGCTACAAGTACTAGAAAAAAACTAACACAACCTATGACTTGTATGGGTTTTGCTTATTTTGTAAAGATGTATTGTAATGGGACATAATTCAAGGATTAACATTTATAATCACAAAAATTAGATCAAAATCATTCACAAATATGCTCAACACAAGAAATTTGAGAAGGAAAACCCGCTATTTTTTATTGATAAAAGGAGTTTTTACCTGTACAATATTTGAAAATACTAAAAAAAATATAAAAGTTGATGCTCTATATGAAACTATCTCAGAATTTGAGTTACAATAGATCTTTCTTTTTCATAAGGAAAAAAGAAAGAAAAGAAAGAACTAGTTGGAAAGAGTTGAAAATTTTGTCTTATAGAAGAACTCTTTAGCTAAAAGAGGTTTCACCTCGTGGAATACGTTGAGTGTGCATGGAGGGTTCAACAAGATGTGAAACTAGAGGTAGAACATGCAACCTTTGGTGAAGAGGAGTTGACTTGAACTATTGACCATTTTGACTTTAGTATGTATCTTAAAAAACTCCACCTTTATTTGAACTTTAACCGCACTCTAGAAAAGGCATGAAACTAATTGAAAAAATTGTGTTAAGCCCTTTCCAAGAGGTCTTCAAGCTACCAAGCGTACAAGGATAAAAAGCCTTTATTTTAGGAGCTTAAACAGCCCAAAATGCATGCATATAGCTCCAAACTCCCCTTAACTCCAACTTCATCCATATAGGATTCTTAATTAGGCCTAAGTTACCTCCAAATGCTTAAAAAATAAGCATTAAGGCCACTTGACTTGTAATCATCTTGTTAATGTCTTTTGCATGATGACAAGAATGAGTTGTTTGAAGATCAATAGTCCTAATAAATGTAGGAATTTTTAGTCATTAATACTAGGACTGTCTACATGCTTTTATCATGATATCTAATTGATGCCATTGTTTTATCTTTGTAAATCCTTTAGTAATCCTATTATCTTAGCTATGTACTTTGGCTATGATTTCCATATTTGTCATTACATTTGCATATATACTGTAGTGTCAAAAATTGTACTCCCTTCTTGGAGATAGTACAATTTCATACTCTACTTGGACCTATTTTTGTACCCTTGCATTCGTATCCTTTAAATCATCATTAATAGGCCCCTAAGACCCTTTATTATGTATCCCAAGGCTTATTTCAAGTAAAATCTTGACAAATTCAATAATTACATTAAATATTCTAACCCCCAACATTCTCTCACCCCAAAAACTTAGGGTGGGACTAATACACCACCCTAGGCATATTAGTCCCCCTAGGTGGGATCCATACACCACCCTTAGTGTATTACTCATGTTTGGGGCATTTTTAGGGTTTTGAGTGAGAAATCGAGGTTTTTAATTCAAATTTTGCAAATGTTAGCATTTGAGATCTAATAAAAAATAAATTAGATAGGATTCCAATAAAACTAAGGTTTCAAATAATTATTTCACCTAAGCAACCTAAGAATCTTCAAGCAAGAGAGTTTCACCTAGACCTAGAGCTTTCAAGAGAGATTTTCAAGCATTCAAGAGCAAGTTATCAAGAATTTGGAGAAATATTCAAGATTCAAGCATCATATCAAAGTCTTCATGCATCATATGTGTTTGTGAGCTAACATTTGTGATGTAGGTTTCATGATTCAAGCAAGCATTCCAGAAAAATGTTCAAGCATTCAATCAAGAGTCAAGATCCACATTCATGCTAGCTAGTTCACACAAGTTTACAACCTTCATTTCAACGGCTTGGTGTGTTGCAACAGTGCATTTGTTCATTCATCATTCCTTCATACTATTTCATTTCATTTCAAGGTTTAATTACCAAAATGAGATTTGATAGAGGAAAAATCCCATCCTCTAACAAAACAACATTTTTCTCTCTCTTTTGATGTGTGTTTTGTAGATTTATGTGAACTAGACTCATTCGCCCATCCTGGCATATTAGTTCTAGTATACCCCTTTTTTCCATCTTTCTACAGATCCTAATCAGTCATTAGAAGATTCTAGATTCTGCTCAAAAACCCTGTAGTAGGACTCATATGTCCGACCTGGCATATTAATCCTGATACACTTTTAAAAGCATATTTTCAAAGTTGTGGACCCTGTTTTGACTCCATCATTCATCCAGGTACTTTTTTGTTTCATTCATTTATTAGTTTGATTTCATGCTTTCAATTTCCTAGGTTTCATAGTGACTTTGCATAAGTGTTTGCATTTCTCCCTTTTGAAGCTTCATTTAAGGGTGAACCCTCATCCAATTATCCAAGGAATCCATTAGCCATCCCTCAATTGAGTCACTTGGTTGAGGGATCTAGGTTTCCTAATGAATTGAAGTGTGGAATAGGTCCAATTCCATCTACCAAAAGGTGGAACCCTATTTCCCTTTGGTTCATTTTGGTGAACTCGACCTTTGGACCCTTGAATTTATGATTTGGAAAAAATTCTAGTCCTAGATCTAGGTTGCATTAACTTTGCATTAGATTTGCATTAGTTGAATTGCATTTAGGGTTTCTAAAAATTGCATTAGTGAAAAGTGCATACAGGTTGTATTTTTGTATTTTGCATCATTCAATTTCATTGGAAATCTATAATTATAAATCGTCAATTGAGCATACAACCTAGAAACATTAAAATCAATTTAGAATTTTTTGATTTAGGCTTAAAAACCCTAATTGGGAATCATTCACCCACTTGGGTGTATTAATCCATATACAGGTATTTTTTGTAGATTTTTGGGTATTCTTTGCTCTCTGTTTTTTACTATATGAAACTGTCAAAAAACCTAATTTGGACTTATACACCCACCTGGGTGTATTAGTCCCTGATTAGGTCTGAATTTTCATTTTGGTGGGACACTTTGCAAAAAAAGTGGGACTAATACGCCCATCTGGGCGAATGAGTCCTTGGAGGCCTATAAAAACCAACTATTTTGAGATTTCTGGTTTTTTTTTGCACTTCCTAGGCATGTTGGTAACCTGTTGTATTAGTCTGGAAAGTTTCAAGAGTTTATGTTTTAAGCGTCTAGGTCAAATCATCCATTTAGTGGTCATTTTAAAAATCATTCCAACACTCATTGCAATAGTGAAAAAATTCAGATATGTAGGACATTTGTTTACATTTTTGAAGCATTGCATAAATTAGATAGCTTATTTTTTCATGTTAGCATGTTTTCTTTTAAGATATGTGGTTTTGAAATGGTTAAGAATGGATTGTATAAGTACAACATCCCCTTTTATGATTTCAATGTAGAGCATAGAGATGAGGTCATTAAGAAACATGTTAGCCATCCTTCCACTATCTTTCCTAGTTATGAGAACATCTTAGAACAAGAGAATAAAACCATTGAAACAATCCTTAATATCACCTTGCCTATCCCTCACTCAAACCCTATTATCTCTCCCATTTGTGAGGATGATATGATACAAGAGGATAAAAGCACAGATAATCATGAAGACCATAAATTTTCATCTCCCAAAACCTCCTATTAGTGACAAAAGGTATCTTGGTGAAAGAAGATGCAATCATTGAGAATCATGAAAGTCTTGTTTTTCCCCCTCCTCCTCTCCCTTGGGAAGCTATTATGAAACAAGAAGATGAGATCATTGAAACATTCCTCAACATTACTTTACTTAATCTCCATTGATCTCCCAACATCTCTCCTACTTGTGAGAATTTTTTAGTGAAATAGGATGCAATCATAGTCAACCATGAAAATCACATTTGTGAGGAGGATATGTTGGTGTTAAGAGATCCATTGATTGATAGCTATCCTTCCCCTACCTCTCCTACATGGGAAGACATTATAGGACACGGGGATGTAATTGTAGATAACCATGACAATCAAATTTTTTCTTCTCTTAATATCTCTCCTAGATGTGTAGAAGATAGTTTGGTGTTAGAAGATACACTTATTGAGAGTCATGAGAATGCTGTTCCTCCCTTTCCTAATGATCCTACCATTTGGAAAGATATATTTGAACGAAAAAGTCCAATCATTGGTAAGCATGAAACTCATAGTTATTCTTCTCTTGATGTCTCCCCTATTCGTGATGAAGCTACTTTACGAAATCTAACCATGGAATGTGATGAACCCTTTGTTTTCTCTTCTCCTAAAAGCTCTCCTACTATGTTAGGTGTTATGGCACAAGAGAGTGAGACCTTAGAAAAAAAGGATGAAATCATGGACAATCATAACAATCAAATTTGGACTTCTCTTGATATCTCTCGTATTTGTGAAGAAGATATCGTGGTGTTAGAAGATCTAATTGATGAGAGTCATGAGAATCCTATTTGTCCCTCTTCCCCTAGGAAAAAAATTATTGAACAAGATAATTTCATCATTGATAAGAAAGAAAATCCAACCATTGATGATTCCCCTACTTATGATGAAGTTAATTTAGAAGAACCAACCATGGAATATCATGAACATCTAGTTTGTTGCTCTCCTAAAAACTCTCCTACTAGGGAAGATATCATGATGGAAGAAAATGGTATCATTGAAAATAGTGATATGATTTCCTTAGATGAAGATGTCGAGGAAAGATTATATTCCCCTTCACTAAGAGATCATGAAAATAAGGATAAGTTTGGTGAGGTTATGAACATTAGAACTCCCTTGAGTCCTCTAGTACTTAGACATCCTAGAGATCCTTTAATTATTGCACCTCCTAAGGATAAACTCATCCTTTAACCACCCTTAAACCAACCATAAACTCAAAAACCCATCCTCATCCTTGAACCACCTAAGAATAATATGTCCTAGTAGTCGAGTTACAATACCATTGCTCATACATATAACACTAGAAACAATCCACAACCAAGAAAAACAACTCAAACATCCCTCCCATTACCTCATCCTATCTTGCCTAGTGCTCCTTGTTTTCCTTTACAAAGTGGAAATGAGTATGATTTGTTGAACAACTTAAGAACACTCTTGCTAAGATATCATTATGGGATCATATTCAAGCCTCCACTCATTATCATAACATGATTCAAAATTCCTTACAACAAGATCCTACCCCCCTAATGTGCAATCAAATGATGTGGCATCCCAAATTCAAACTATAACTCTAATCAACTTAGACATTACTTTCCATCAAGATGAGTTACCTTCATTAGAAGTGCAAAAAAAAAAAAAAACTTTCATGATAATAGCTATTTTCAATAGGACAAGGATAAAATGAACCCTTGTTGACAATGGCCCATCCCTTAATGTGTGTAGTGTAATCCTTTTGGATAATCTTGGCATGGATAAATCAAGAATTGAACCTAATTCCTTATCGACTTGAGGATTTAAAAATGTAGGAAAAAAATCATTTGGTGTGATCACTTTGCCTATTATAGTTGGAAAGGCCACATTACAAACCCCGATCCACATTATTTGTCATGACCATTCATATAATCTTCTCTTAGGTAGACCATGGATTCATGAGATGAATAGGGTGCCTTCTACCCTTCATCATAAAATGAAGTATGTCTACAACAAAAAAGTGTATACAATTGATGTTGACCTTGAACTAGAAATTTTTTTGAACATTGAGAAAAAAAAGGAAAATCCTTTGAAAATATTGACACTAACTATACAAGTGGAACCCATACAAGAGAAATACAAAGAAACACATATTGAAGGTCATAAAGTTATTGGAAGCTGATTTGGGTTCCTTACACTTCACACCTACATTCATGGGTGAATACAATAGAATAACAAAAGAGTCTAAAAAGAAAAAAATAACCAATAATAAAGTCAACGCAAAATTCAAATGAACCTTCAAAAGCATCCATTTCAACCACTTTAGACGCAAAAGCAAATTACAAAATAAACTTTGATGAAGTTGATTACGAGCAACCACCAAATCCGAAGGAAATTAAAATTCTTTATGGAAGAGGTTATGAAATTATGAATCAACTTGGTTAGAAGGGAAAATGATGTGGTGCTACAGAACAAGGTATCTGTGTTCCTATAGAGTCTAACACACAAGGAACAACAAACAGTCTTGGTTATTGCCCTTCGAAAGGAACAAACGCATAAAAAATACCTTCACTTAATATCAATATTCTTACAAAAGATTCCTCCAAGACAACTCTAACTTTGGGGAATCCTGAACTAATAGATATTACATGTGGCAATATCTCATTATATATGCATCAAGTTGATACATTGTTTACTTATTATAATCAATAATTTTAGATTTTTCTCTTTGCCATGTAATAGTTATAGGATATGTTAGGACTAAAAAATCCCACATATTTCATCATCCTTTATCCATTTATCTCCTGGTCCTTACAAAATTTCACCAGACTCAATTTCATGATTTAGACAAATTGCGAAGGTTTGTGTAAAAAATCCATCTTATATCCAACACACCCAAACAATCACATTCATAAAATTCCTTAAAGTTATTGGCCAAGTAATACTTCATCGGTGGAACTCCCATCACCACCCAAACGATAGCCCGATGAGGGTAGTTCATAACCTTACATCGGTGTAACATTATTCCATCAGGCTAGCTTCCAAGGTAGTCTCCCCGATGGACCGATAGAGGTGATAAAAATGATCATGTTGCCATAGCTCTAGTGCATTAGTGGAACAAATGATGGTGGTCACCCGATAGCCAGATATAATCACAGAGTATCAAAATATAACATTTATCGGTGAAGCTGGGATGCATCAGGGTAGCATTGTTTGATGTCCCACCAATAGATCGAAAGAAAGACACTCATCGATGGAGAAGGTGGCCATCGGTGAAAAATGAACCAAGGTCCCAACGATATAGTGATGCATGATTACTACTAGTTGATGTGACATCCAAGAGCATTGTCAAGATATTTAAAATAATTGCTCTCCCCAATAACAAGACTGAAACAAGTGGTAAATTAATGAGCCAGAATAGAAGTGAATTGCACCATGAATTAATCATATAATTGCAGAAACCAAAAGGGTTACGTTAAGGGAAGAAGTAGAAAGGATGAAATTCAAAGCTCTTACATAGTAAAACCAGGGGAACTGAAATTCACGCAAGTACTTCACTCTCAACTAGAAAGTTGTATTTTTTAGAGATTGCAATGGAAGAAAATGTAGCAAAACCTAAATCAAAGAAACAAAAAATTGAAAAGAGAAACTTAAACCAAGATTTGATAGATCATTGTCTGGGGTAGGGGCCAAGACCCAAGAGAAGTGTTCAAATAAGTAAATTATTAGACAAACATAGGGGTCTAGGATGTTTGGATGCCACACTGGGGTTATGAGATTTTTATGTATCATTACATAAAGCAATTAAAATTTCAACCAGTCTATAACCCGTGGAGACTGAACTTAGGAAAACTTGTGGTGCCAAATGTGTTCGTCAACGTAGAATTAATGAAAGCTCTGGCTAGTCAGTATAAGACCAAGAAGAGAACTATCCAGTCACCAAAAGGGGGCGATATGCTTGTTATCTCCCAAGACCTAATCTCTAATGTTTTTTAGTTAGAATGTCCTGTGAACTTTCCATTCACCATTAGAGATATTTTGACAGAATATTGTTGCATGGATACTAACTACAAGAGATGGAAGCTACCTTTGCACAAAACTAAGAATGAGTGAGGTCAACTTAGGATATTTTCAAGCAATGAAAACCGTCCTTTTCATATATATTTTTTTGAAGAATACTTCCAATATACCTATTACTCAACTGGTCAAGTCTTGGGAATAGAGGTTCCACCACTTATGTCTATTGCACTGATGGTTGTAGCAACTAATATACAAAGAAAAGATGCTAGGCCTTTGACTATGCAAACTATTTGGAAAATTCCCTAAATAAAGGGATTGAAAGGATAAAAAATAAAAGTGATTGCATAGATTTAAAGTGCTATTCCTTTTTAATGCATTTACTTTTATATGAGGGACATGGTAGAAATGTGTGGAGCAAAGACTTAAGGATTAGAGATACAAATGAAAATGGAAACTTCAAGCCTGTATAGATGTGGACATCACTATAGGATAGTCAATGTGATAGGTCTCATTATGTATATTTTGAAGAATTTTTTGTTAAACCACTAATGAAGCTACTTGGATATTCATATGATCATAATTTATCCCCTAACGTGCAAAGATTTTTGTGACCAAAGGAGAATAACCAAAAAAAAAAGTAAATCATAATTGGGGTGACTAGTATGCTTTCTCTAATTGCACAATAATAAGGGTTTATGGATTTGAAGGGGTTCCACATTTGGTACCTAGAGTGGTTCCTAACAGAGTTGCTTATTTGGAGATTGTACGTCAATTAGCAAAGTCTGATGCTAAGCACCTCAAGGGTCATAATAAACAATCACTCATGCCAAACACTCTTTGTTTTGGAGATTTCACAGTATGTGCCATTGAAGGATATGAAGAAATTGGGGCTAAATTAGGCCATTACAACCTTCCCCTTGGGTATGAAAGAGATAAATTTTATGCAGAGGGATTTATTCATCAAGCAAGATTGACTCAAGGGCTATCAGGGTATGAGAATTGGTTTTCTCTTGATCATGTGATAAGGAAGCGAGATGAAGCTTCTACTAGTTAAAGAATGACTTCATATAATAAAGTTATGCTTGCGAAGGAATGGAAGAGAAAGAATTTCTAATCATATAGAGAAGCATTTGCTGATATACAGGATCCCTTGGCTAGGATTGGGCAACTTATTGCTCATATGAATGAAATAGTAAAAGATGTGCCCTCATACCATTTTGATACATCTCATATGAATTACAAAGGAGTACAGGCTAAGGATGTGGAGCCTTTAGATCACATACCCTCACAACCCACTCCTGATGTGTGTTTTTCCACTAACAACAGTGAAGAGGAGGAAAGTAATGAAGAAAGAGATGAGAAGAGTAATGAAGAGGAGCAACCAGTGGAACAAATAAAGGCCCCTGTCATTAAACAATATGAGCCCCCTCAGGAATTTGTAAAATTTGAAACATCAGATGAGTTATCTGATGAAATTAGGGTCAAGGCTGGTCTAGAATTCATTTCTAATAATGATTTTGTTAAAACTCCTAAATTCAAATCATTTTTCTATGAGTATAAGGGGAAGAAAATAAGACAAAAGGAGCAAGATATTACTCTTGAAAAGGAATTTGTTGCTTCAGAGGAATTGATAAGGGAAGTTGATAGGGAAATGCAATCCATCACCCCTGAAAGAGGTAGAGAATTACTTCAAGAGGCTAGGGTATTACTTCTACCAGGATGGGACATAAGCTCTGCACTTATGTTGGATAGTTTCAGAAAAAGAGGGGATACAACAATGAACCTAACAGAGGAAGCTCGTGACAAGATATATTCAAGGTCTAGATATAATCTAGATGAAGCTACCTTGCTTGTTTGGTCACTATACCCTCATGAGAAGAGGCCGGAAGTGATTGAAAATCCAAATAAATTATTTTTACACCTTTTGGTCCAAAGAGTTGGGGACACTAATCCCTTAGAAACTACATAACTAAATGTCAATGCCACAAAATTCACTAGAGCACAAATTGAAAAGTTGGTCAAAGAAAATGATAAATTAAAAAAAAAGTTATCACATCAAATGGAGAAGTCATCTTGCTCTTCTGCTCTAGAATTGTACTCCCCATGGCTTGAAAAGGATAAGAGAGTGTTAGATGCATTAGTTGATGCATCTTATTGGAAAAATTCCCATTTCATGGTTCAAGAAAAGCATAAGGTACTGGAAAAGGAAATGAAAGTCATAAAGTACAATATTTTGTCTGAGATTATAAAGGATAGATTTAATAAGATGATGAAGCAAGCTAATGATTATTGGAGAATGTTCAAACAAGTACAATCAGCAATAGAAGAGAATATTCGATTGCAAAGAAGGATGATTGATAAGAAGAAGAAACTTCTGGATAAACAAATTCTGAAGGACCAGTTATTGTAGAGATACAACAGTTTGGTAGAGTCTGATAACCAATATCATAGTAGAATCAAAGAGGACCTCGGTTGCTTTAATTTGGTTCTTGTACTCCATGATGATATAGGAAATCTTTGAGAAAGGGTTGATTGGAAAGAAAAATTTACAAAGTTTCTAACAATTGCATTGTAGGAAATCAATGATGAGGATATGGTCTTGCAAAATACTCATAAACAAATTGAGAAATTCATGCACATAGAGTATGATATGAAAGAAGTCATATCCAATGTAGACACTCATGAAGAACAAGGATATATTGATCACCTCTCAGCTTTCAATCTATTTATTAATCATGCAATGGATAATCTAGGCATAACTGAGCAACAATCAGAATCGGTCCATGGTAATGATGTGGACCTTATCATATAGTAAACGCTTTGAACAAGTCTTAGATGACCATGCGATTTTACTCAAAGATTAATGGATTGGTATACATGTCTATGGTTATGTTAGTTCCTTAAATTATGTTTAATTTAAAATCATGTTTTGCTATCAAAAGTCGTGTCTTTTGGTCTAAAGCTTGTTGCCTCTCGTATATATAAGAGAGACCAGGACCAAAAGAAAAGGATATAAGAGAAGATAGTAGTAGAATAGGGGTAATAGATAGATAGAAAAAAGGTTCCATAATGTTTACATTTCAAAAGATTATGTTGCAAGCATAATTTTGAGGAAATTAATGAAAGATCTCTGATTATGTGGCTTCATATTGGTATCAATTGTTTGTTGAAAATATACAATTATTTGGTTGTCTCCAACTTAATATTTCCTAATTATTTAAATTGGTATATCAAGTATATATTCAATTTATCAAGGCACATTTATTGTTCTTGTGTGATGTGATTAATTGGTTTCTCCAAAAGAATTAAAATCCTTCTAGTCAATCACAATAATCTGGAAGTGTTATTTGGATCAGTAAGAGGAGCCATATAATTAGGATTGGCATTATGTCTCCATTTTGGTATCATCTATTGTTCTTGTGTAATTTATTCAATTGGTTCCTTCAAGGAAGGATTAAAATCCTTTGGATAAATCATAAGTAACCTGGTTGTGTCATTTGGATCAATAAGTAGAGTTTGTCAATTAGTTGTCTACATGTTTATACAAGATATAAACCAACATAAGTGTGCCAAACAATTTGAGTTATTGCCAAATACAAGTCACTTATCATAGACTTTCATTTGACTCCATCTACCCAACAAGGCACTAGTATTACCCATTTAATTATTTAATTTTATCAAATCCATTTTCATAACTTTACATTTGTTGATTGAAAATATTAATAAACTTCAATTTGATACTATTTATACAATTTATACAAAATTAAGCTTGCATCTCTCCACATCCAATTACCATTATGGATAGATTGTGTAGAACCCCAATTGCAATACCTACAAAACACCATAAACAAACACATTAAAGAAGATCATGTGCAAGTAAGAACAAGGATTCCCCATGAATTCCATTAACAAAACTCAAAATAGGAATGAAAAAAAGAATACAATGAAAGAACAAGAAAATATATTAAATCCTATTGAGAGTAATTTAAACTCTTGATCCCACGGGGGAATTGGTGCCAATTTGATGTGAAAATCGGCCCTTTCCCAACTCCAATGATGCAATGTTGATTGATGATGAAGATTGATCCACTTGATGAAGACTTCCAATGTGCTCTAAGATAAAAATCTGCATAACCTAGCTAAGATTGGATGAAATTGGATGAAGATTGCTATAGATTTGAGTATAGTAAGTTTACTCAATTTGTGGATGATCAAATGAGGAATAAAGCCTCTTATTTATAGAAAACCAAGTTGAAGAGATGTCCAAAATGGAGCAATGTGGGACTAAGAATCAACTAATGGAAAGATGCCACTTGTCAACATGTGAATGGATGAAGGATGTGCAAGTTTTGAAAAATGTGTCAATAAATGCAATTAGGTGGATTTTGAAATTGTTGAAATGACATGCAAGAGGGAAAGAACATGCATTGAATGCCACTTGGCTCAAGGAAAAAGGAATTATTAGGTGGAATAAATGCCTTATTGGAAGGACAAAGTCCACTTGGATTTTGAATTCAAATTTAAGGAATATTCCATTTTTTATGCCTTTTGAGAGAAAATAGAGATTTAATAAATGAATTAAATCTATTTTCATGTGCAAGTTGCAAAATCTAGAGGATGGGACATGGATCAAGATTAAACTAATTGAGGATTAATTAATTTAATGAGGATCAAAATGATGTGACATATTGATTTAGATTTTATGGATTTATTTAAATCAAATATGAGAAGAAAAGGATTTAGAGATAGTTAAATAAATGTTTTTGATTTATTTAACTAAAGAAGGTGAAAGTTAGATTAAAACAAACAAATGTTAATTTATTTAATTCAATAGGATGACTTTTAGAGATTTAATCAAATAAAATGAATTATTTAATTAAATAGAGATAATTAGATTAGGTTGATGGATTTAATTAATGGAATAGACTAGCTTAATCAAATAAATGATTTAATTAATTAAGGGAGGAAAATTGATGATTTAATCAAACAAGGGAATTTGATTAAATGGTTAGACTAAGGGATAATTTAGGATGAAATGGTGTTAGTATTCAGGATCAAATGTGCAACGTTAATCAGTACATTTTCTATGGCTACATTTTTCCCCTCTTTGAAGTAGTGCACTCGTTGTGTTGTTTGAAAGAATAAACCCTCTCGATCAAAAGCCAATTTTTTTTTATTTCAAAATTTTCCCCATTGCTACCCCTACAAGGAAAATTATGCTAGTATACTGCCCCCTCAAGAGATTGAGCAAAAAAGTTCAATTTGAGGGTCGATCTCACGAAAAAAAAGGACAAGGTGGCCGAGAGGTCCAAAAAGGGTCTAGGAGGTAAAAAAAATGGCAAAAAAAAAAAATGATATAAAATGACCTTTGAACAGGTGAAAATGGGTTTGGGGGACCTATACCTCCTCTGGATGGCTAAACAGGGTAAAAAATAGGCTTAAATAGGCCTTAGGAGGCTACTTCCAATTCATTTGCACACATAGGCTTTAGAATTACTTGAGATTTGAGTCCTGATACCCTGATGAGATGGTGCAACAATAGCTCTTGATGTAGATTTCTGACCTAGTTCGGACATACCAGTGACCTCCCAACACCGGGGAAATGGTAAGTGATCCTTACTTGAGCTTCATTTTTCATTTTTTGCACACATTTATTGCTTCCAAACTTAGTTTTCTAGGTGTGGTGTTGTATAGCACCGCTCAAAATTTTAAATTGCATCGCTTGGTATTCAAACTAAGCCGCCATCGCAAGGTGGATTGCCATGGTGGAGTTTGGAGTTTGGGAAAAAACTTCAAACTCTGATGCATATGTGAAATGCAATGCTAGATTCTAAACTCTGACGCCATGGTGAACTTTAGAATTAGGGTTTGGGATGCTTAAGCAAAGTGCACCGATGTAGTGCAGTTTGGGACTTAATGGTGCCAGTGTCATGGTTTGCAAATGATCATATGATCAGGGAGCTATGGATTCAAGAGTGACTTAGGCCTACAGAGATTGGTTCTAACCGCCTCTATGGTTTACTTGATGGGATTTGATTGTGGCCCAGCCATGGGCATATGATTAGGGGGTTGTGGATCTAGGAGTGACTCAGGCCTACAAAGATTGGTTCCGACTACCTCTACGACTGACAGTTCCAGGTGCACCCTCTGTTCGACAGAGAGCCAGGGGGAGGGGGGTAGGTCGAGGATGAGGAGGTGGCGGTCCTCTAGTAGGTCAAGTGGTATAGGACCAACCACCATAGATTCATATAGATCAACCTCATGTCGATGTACACATGTAGGACTGAGATCAGGGGCTGGGTGGTCGACATGATGGGCACCAGGATCGGGTTGTTAAACCACCACGAGACAGAGGTAAGGACTAGCCTCACATGTAGCCTTCGCCAGTACAACCAGTGGGTTAGTCAGATCTGAGGGATGTCTAGATATTACAGTTGTAGGCCCAATTCTAGGCCTTGATAGTAGAGAGGGATTAGGCCTGTGTGGAGAGAGATCAGGTGATTTTACAAAGGTAGGCCATAGAGTTATAGGCGGCCGTAGAGATGGGCCATAGATAGTAGCTAGAGAGTATGGAAGCTTCCTCCTCTTGTAGCATAGTGTCTCTTTGAGCCTATAGAGAGGCCATCTAGGAGGTTGACTATTACAAATTGTATTATTACTAGGCCATGCCATAAGTAGCCTGAGTCCCAGAATTCTCATAGAGACAGGGCACAAACCTATAGAGGGTCATGGTGACAGAGGCGAGGGCAGCAAGCAGGAGGGTTAGACCTCCTTTTTTATCGAGACATTATTCCTTTGTGCCATATGAGCTTATTTTTGATAGCCTGTTGGGCCTTTTTGTACCCATACACACATGTCTAGTGATCTGATTACTATTTTGTACTATGACAGTTACTTGATGATATATATGAGATGATGATGTTGATGTGATATGCTATGTGCCATTTATTTACTATGCATTTGTGGATGGTTCTATTTCTATATGCAATGCAATAATGTTATGGTATTATGATGTATGTGATGGATATACTATGTATGGATGCATTTCTTTCTGATGATGTATGCGTTATGTGATGGTTATGCGACTAATAGATCTATATTATGCCTCTAATGAATAATGATATATGATATGCATTTTTGATATGTGATATAGATGTTTATGATGGTGCATTTTTCTTTCAATACCTTTTATGTATGCTTTAATGATGGTGTATGATGCAATCTATATGATGATTTATGTATGTTGATGCAAATGTGATGATTTATGCTATGAAATGATTTCTTTTTCGATATCTTTTTCTATTATGATGGTGATGATGATACTAATGCAATGATCCTAATATGCGGCTATGCAATGCTGAATGTATTTTTTATGATATGCACTTATGACGATGTTATATAATGATGTGATGTGATGTTATATATGAAATGATATGTTATGCAAAATGGTATGGAGATGATGATTTATGACATGCAAAATGATATGTGAGTAATGACCTTATAATGTATATGTGATGGCATAATGAATTCTTTAATGAGATGTTTTATATGATTATGGATGATATGTATGCACTTAATGCAATGGGTTGTTTATAACTCTTATGTACCTATTTATGCTTTGTTTAATTATGCACTGGATGCTTATAATGATATGGGATGATTTATGAAATGTTTATGCAAAATTATTGTAATGTGGTGATTTATGAGATGTTTAGAATAACAAATCTATATTATATGATGATGGAGATGCAATGCATATGAGATGATCATTGTTTCCTATATGAAATGCAATATGCTGACGATTTATGGATGTAGGATTAATGACGATGGTGATTAACTGTCATAGTACCCTATTAGCATGAAAAGTGAGAAGGAATGAAAGAAAGAAGAGATTTCAACAAGAAAAAAGATGATGATGATGATATCTGCCGTGGATTTGGGATTTTCAAAGGGCCAATTATATTATTTTTGATAACACACACAAATACGATGCATCAAGGTATTTAGGACCAAGATGGCATGGTATCTAGTGCGATAGAATTTGACTTAACAATCAAATAGGAGTATCTTGTTCACACTTGACATATAAAAATCTTACTAGGATGCACTTTAGGTATTCACACGTCTCAGACCAAAACATAGGAAGGAAAGCATTCCTATGTGGTCAACAAGATATCCAAAACACCCTCCATACATACCTTATAAAGTGGGTATGTGCCAAGTTATATTACAAGAACATCCAACAAGCATAGCAGAAAAAAGATAATGGTTGTTTCCCCATTCCTTTCTCTCTAAGTCCCTTCATTGGGGACATCATTGAGAGGTCCTTGGAATGAGCACAATAAGATAAATCAAAAGACAACAATATAGTAAACAAACAAGTTGATGTTCTTCAATACCAGTAGCCAAGACTAAACTATGATGATGCCTGATGTTGATGTCCATTGTAGGAAGGATGCATCCTAGGACATGACGATATCAAATGATTTGATATGGGACTGATTGGATGATAGGCTATTGATATAAAGAGTTGAACAACTTGCTTATGTACTAACCTATACTTTGAGACTTTGACGTTTTGAGTTTTTCACTTTTAAATTGCTAGACTTGTTTTTGACTATTTCATCAAAGGTTGGGGATGATGTTATTGTGAGTGAAAGCAATATGAGACAAATGGATTTTTTCAAGTGTTTTGAGGCTACTTTTGGGATTTTTGAGATTGTTCAAATGTTTTGATTTTTCGGTTTTTCAAATGTTTTGGTGTTTTCTAAGATTTTTACCAAGAGACTAACCTAAAGACCTATCCTAGGGGCCTTGGGGGACGATCAATAGATTATCCTTTCCTACATTATACACATAGAGACCACGTAGTTTGACTGATGACTTGACTGATTTATAGATGAAGATCTACATGATGAAATGTTAGTTTATTATGATGGACTCCTAAAGGACTGACCTAATTGTCTCGGGGGATGATCAAAGATCAACCTTGCCTACATTCAAGGATTAGAGACCTTTAGTTCGACAAGACGACTCTATTTTTGAATTTTTGGGATTTTGATATGTTTTGAATGTTTTTGGATTTTGTGATTTTTTTATTTTCTGATGTTTTTGGATTTTTCAAATTTCTGATGTTTTTGGATTTTTTTAATTTTTTGATGTTTTGGATTTTTGGATTTTTGATGTTTTTAGATTTTCTAATTTAAGAACTTCAAGAATATACATGAATCCAATCCAATGAGAACATGCCCCCACTGTGATGCAATAGACTACTCCAATAAAGGCAGGACAAATTGACCTTTAGGAAGGGCCCAGTAGTACTAGGAGGGATCATGATACGAACACAGGACCAAGCTATGATGTGGATGGCGAACGAATGGGTGATGGATGGAGATATGGAATGTGATGGATGATGGAAGTGTAATGGATAGATGATGCAAAACAAGTCCTGAAGATCCTGGTGGATGGAAAATGCTTATTTACACAAGGCGCTTGTTTTCCAAGTTTTCACCAAGGTACTTGTCCAAAGTGCCACTGAAGTGGTTTTTACCCAAGGATGATTTTTCTCTTTACTATTTTTTAATCCTTTTTTTTTTGGATTTTTTTGTTGTCACCAAGACACCTGTTTTCCAGGTTTTCATCAAGGTGATCATTTTTTCAGGACATTTTCTATTTTTTTGGATTTTTTGGTTCTATACCTTGCAAGATTAGGAATAAAACTTTTTGAGATGGGAGTTGTTCATGGGCTCCTATAGAGGTTCCCCTTTGGGTGTTGATAATTGATATGCCCCTTAATTATAGCTCACTATGATAACAAATGGTCCCAACCAATTGGGTTCAAATTTTCCTTTCCTATTTGGATTTGGGACATTCTTCTGATTCTCCTTCAGTACTAGTTCTCCAACTTGGAAAGTCCTACTTCTAGTTTTCTTGTTTAGCTCCTCTTGAGTCTATTATAATAGACTTACAAATGATTTAAAGCATCTATACACCGCTCATCTAGTAGCTCCAACTCATTCAGTCTTGATATTTAGTATTCTTCACTCGTGAGGAGGTTTTGCAGTGATATTCTTAGTGATGGGAGCTCGATCTCAATGGGAAGTATGGCTTCTAATTCGTAGACCAGGGAGAATGGGGTGGCACCAGTGGGTGTGCGGATGCTAGTTCAATAGGCCTAGAGGGCAGGATTGAGCTGCAGATGCTAGTCATGACTTGCGTCATTGATTGTCTTTTTTAGAATCTTTAAAATGGTTTTATTTGTGGCTTCTATTTGGCCATTGCCTTGGGGATAGTATGGGGTAGAGAAGTGATGTTGGATTTTGAAATTTTCACATAATTCATGGACATATTGATTTTTGAATGATGTCCCATTATCTAAGATAATGTCTTGTGGGACATCGTAGTGACAAATGAGATAGTTTAGGATGAACTTTGATATCTTCTTCCCGGTTATATATGTCATGGGTATGGCTTCCACCCATTTGGTAAATTATTTTGTGGTGGTTATGATGAACTTGTGGCCATTAGATGAGGTGGGAGTGATTTTTCCAATTAGATTGAGTCCCTACTATGAAAAGGGCCATGGTGTGATGATGGGATGAAGTTCTTGAGCTAGAGCATGGATGAGGTCCCCATGCTATTGACATTGTAGGCACCTTTTGAGATAGTTATGTGCTTCTCTTTCCATTGTAGGCCAATAATACCCCATCCTCAACAATTTCTTGGCTAGGGTCATTCCACTCGAGTGCGAACCACAAATGCCATTATGCACCTCAGTTAAGGTAGCCAATGCCTCCTCAACATTTAGGCAGTGTAATAAGGTTCTTTCTATGCTCCTACGATACAGGGTATCTCCTAGGATGATGAATTAGGATGCCTTTTTGACAAAGGTTCATTTTAAGGTTGAAGGTAGGTCAGCGGGGAGGACTCCTATTCATAGGTAGGTGTAAATATCATGGTACCAAGGATCACCGGGACCAACGATTTCACACATGAATTTTAACTCTGGTACCTTGAATGCTGGTGTGAGAAGCTACTCCACCAAGAATTCATGTTTTAAGCCACTGCAAGGGATGTCCAGTAAGGATCCAATGGTTTCCATGATGTTTGTTGCTCTATTGTTTGCTCGTGGAATCTGCTCAAATGTGATGTCGATGAATGATTCTTTGAGAGTTCCTACCAGCTTCTTATATGGAGTCAGCTTATCATCCTTTGTATGATACTTGTCATTCACTTGGTTTATTATCAATTGAGAGTCTCCATATACCCTAAGGGCCATGATGTGCCATTGCACTGCTATTCTGAGACCTATGGTTAAAGTATCATATTCAACAATGTTGTTAGTGTAGGGGAATGCTAGTTTGCAAGATCTCGGTATACAATCCCCTTGTGGGGTGATGAAGAAGACGTTGGCTCCTAATCCATGCTGTGTGTATTAGCCATCAAAGTAGAGTTTCCAATGGTTGGCTATGTTGAGGTTGAAAATGGATTCATATGGAAACTATGAGATTAGTGGATTCTCTGAGTAGATGGGTGCTTCCACAAGTTGATTTGTGATGACTTGACCTTTAATTGCTTTCCTCTCCACATATTTAATGTCATACTCTAATAGTGTCATAACCCATTTAGCCATTCTTCCCATGAGTATTGCTTTTGACAGTAGGTACTTGAGGGGATCAATTTTGGCAATGAGCTTGACTTTATGTGCTAACATGTAATGTCTGAATTTCTATGAAGCAAACACTACTTCTAGACATGATTTCTCAATGAATGATTAGTTTAACTCATGCCCAACCATTGTGCGGATGATGTAATATATGGCCCTTTCTATCCCATTTTCATCGTGCTGAGCTAGAAGAGCACCGAGGGCTATTGCTATTGCTGACAGAGAGAATTAATGGATTTCTTGGGGTTGGTGGCATGAGGACTAGTGGTGTAAGTAGATATTCTTTGATCTTATTGAAGGATTTCTCACACTTGTCATCCCACTTGTATGCTACTCCCTTGTGAAGTAGGTGAGAGTATGGATTATGTTTATCTATTAGCTGTGCTATGAACCTTTGGATGGACTGAAGCCTGCCTTGGAGGCCTCTCAATTGTTTCAATATTTTGGGTGCCTCTATCTCAAGGATTGCTTTTACCTTGGCAGGGTCTACCTCAATACCTCTCATTGACACTATGTATCCTAGCAACTTTCCTGATTGTATGCCGAAGACACACTTCTTTGGATTTAATCTGACCTTGTATTACTCTAGCCTGTAAAAAAATGGCACTTAAGGTTGCTATGTGATCCTTCCTCTTTCTAGATTTGGCTAATATTCCATCAACATAATCTTCCATAGTTTTGTGGATCATGTCATGGAAGATTAACGTTGTGCTCTTTGGTATGTTGCTCTTGCATTCTTCAAGCTGAATGGCATCATATTCCAACAGTAAGTCCCCCATGGAAAAGTGAAGGCCATTTTGTGTTGGTCTTCTTTAGCAATCATTATTTGGTTCTATCCTCAGAAAACATCCATCAAAGAGAGCATTTCATGTCCAGCTGTCATGTCCACTATCATGTTAATATTGGGCAAGGGGAGATCATCCTTTGGGCCTGCCTTGTTTAGGTCCCTGAAGTCTGTGTAGATTCGAATTCCCCCATTGAGCTTTGAGACAGGTACTATATTAGAGACCCATTCCAGATAGTCAATTGGCCAAATAAATCCTGCATCAAGTAGTTTCTTTAGTTCCAATTTGACCAATAAAGCAATCTATGGATGAAATTTCCTGAGATTTTGTCTCACAGGTTTTGCTTCAGGATATACTACTAGGTGATGTGCCACAATTTACAGATCAAGTCCGAACATATCTACATAGCTCCATGTGAAGTTAACTTTATGTTCTCTTAGAAAGGCAGCTAGGAGATCTTGTTCTTCTTTCAACAATGATTTTGCATAGAAGGTGATGTTTGGTGTCTCTTCTATTCCCAAGTTAACTAGATTACACTTTTTGGCCAGGACTACTGATTTTCTTGATGGAGTGCTATAAGTGGAAGATTGAATCCCCCATCCTCGGGCACCTCAGAGAGGTTTTACCATTGGATGCATCCTTTTTTATTTTTACTTTTTTTGGGTCGAAGAG
Source organism: Sequoia sempervirens (assembly GCA_007258455.2). Taxonomy (NCBI): domain Eukaryota; kingdom Viridiplantae; phylum Streptophyta; class Pinopsida; order Cupressales; family Cupressaceae; genus Sequoia; species Sequoia sempervirens. Next base: position 395,395,560 of record VDFB02047230.1, read on the forward strand.
TGCCATAGTGTGGTTTTAACTCAAGGACCTAGATATTATTCTTAATTTCTCACTTTTATGACTGAGGGATTCAATCGTTTCCCCATAATAGGCCTGTATATCTAGCTCGATGATGAATCCTACTTTGTGATCCCCACATGGAATATGATCCTCGAGCCTCATGAATTCTGAGAGCGCTTCATCATTTTTGAATGTGTCAAGAATTTGTGGTCCTCGTTGGTCATAATCGATGAATTGGGGGTAGACTAAATGGATTTCATGGTTTTGATTTTTAGACTCAAAGGACAGGGTGCTAACCATAAGAAGGGTGGTGTCTTCAAAGAGTCTAAGTAGGTTGGTTATGGGATATTTTTCATCACTACTACTATAGACATCAGTTATGTCAAATGTAAAGTTGTCTAAGGGTAGGCTAGTGGATACAGGAAATTATAAGGCAACTACAAATTGCTGAGGAGTTCTGACTTTCCTAACTAGGGGATTTTGGCCATGTATGGTTATAATTAGAGGGGTACATCGAAGGCCAAGATTTCTCATTCACATCTCTGGAATGATAGGTATTATAAGCCTGCTATCATTTTGTCCCAGTTTCTGGTTTCTGTCATAGCCCATTTCGAGCATCATTTGCAAACCTTTGCTTCTGTCATCCATTGGTAGATTAGCTAATGGTATATTATCTTGGTATAGGAGATGAGATGGGTCCTTCTCTATGACTTCTTGGCCAAGATCTCCCCAAATTTTGAAGTTGGGATATTCTTCAGGTGTGTTCGAGAAGTGGAGGCTTTATTTGATTATGAACGTCCTCATTATCTAGGAGATTGTGGTAACTCTCCTACCACAAAGGAATTTTTGGGAATCATATAGTTTCCACAACTATTGTCCTGGATGATGACTTTGATATCAGAGATGGTGGGGATGGTGGGAGTGACGGTTTTCTCTATCGCAGAAGTGGAAGCGAGGGTGGCTAGGTCAATGTATGGTGTTGATGGGCCTTCATCATTTTTAGGTACTTGAGGTATTTTGTAGTATTTGGCCTCTAGGTTCTTGCAGTAGGAGAATGGTTCAGGATCTCCATGGGTAGTGACCTCTTGTCCTTCATATGTGAATTTGACATATTGATGGAAGGTTGATGCTACTACTTGCATTGCATGGATCCACGGATGTCCCAGGAGAATGTTATAAGGCAAGTTGAGGTCCAGGACCTAACAGGTGGTTTCCATGATAGCATGCCCTACTTGAATACGGATTTGGATTGTGCCTTGGGAAACTCTTTCTTGATCATCATATGCTCTGATTGTAATACCTTTTCCTTTGTCGATGGAATCCTTTGAGATTTTTAGGTTCTTAATGAGCTTGAGGGAACAAATATTTAAGCCCGCACCTCCATCCACCAAGACTTACTTGAATTTATTTTTATGCACCAAGACCTCTAAATGGAGTGCACTATTGTGAGATGGTTGAGTGGGAAAGTCCTGATCAGAGAACGTAAGGAGGTTTGGAGTGATGATGTTTCCAACCATATATTGGGATTGTTCTGCATCAAGATCTATGAGGACAGTTGATGAAGACAATGCTTCCTCAAGGATTTTGTTGTGGGCGGATGAAATTTTTAGCAACTCCATGATGGAGATTTGTTTTGAGGTTCTTTTTAGTTGATCAAGGACATTATAACCACTGGGAACAGATCTAGGGTTGGGTGTGGGCACTCTATTTGGATGAGATGATCCTGCAATGGTAATTTTGCCACCTCTTGTGGTGACTCCACAATCAGCATGGGCTCCTTTGATGGTGATGGTAGCACAGTAATAATCGAGGGAAGTGACAACATGATTGTACACATGATTGACATTTTTGAAGGTATCTTTCCCTTTATCAGTGTTATTGTTCCCTTTATTGTGGTTAGACATTGGATTCGTGTATATTTTGAGGTTCTAATTTCCTGTTGGCTATTCCACATTTATGATTCTTTGATCAATAAGGTCTTGGACTAGGTTCTTCAACCTCATGCAACTATTAGTGGTGTGCCCTTTGATTTTGTGAAACTCACAAAGTTGGTTTTCATTGTATCAGGGTGGTTTCACATCTGGTTCTTGATAATTCTCATAGGTGGGGGCTTTGATAAGGTTTTCATTTATCAATTTCTTCATGATGACCTCGAGTGGTTCCCCAAGGGCAGTGTACTTCCACTTGGGGGAGTTCTTGTTTCGCTGGGGTGGTCCCCTTTGATCATTGACATTGTTGATCACTTGATTGTTGGGTTGATGTGTTGTTGTGTTAGCATGATGATTGTTTTGATGGTGTTTTTGGATTTGTTGTTCGTTGTGGGTGTTTTTTGCTAAGGGGCACTGATGACAACTTTAGCATCAATGACACCATTGTTGGTAACATTTTTGTTTGTTGTCCATGTGCGAGGTTTGTCATTATAGTTTGTAGATGGGTGGTTGTTCTGTTGTTTAGGATATGAAGTTAATCCTCTAGGTTGTGTCATAAGGGCTCATTCAATGCTGATCACCTTGGAAATCAACTGGTTGTATGTGGTGATCCCTTGGACTTTGAGATGGAATACTAAGAGGCCATCAAGGTTGGATATGATAGTGCACACTTGTTGTTCCTTGGGCATGACACATTTGCTCTGATTGGCCTTGGATTGCCATAGTTGTAGAAATGAAGCAAATGATTGATTCTTCCCTTGTTTTAGAGCTGAGAGTTCCTCTAGAATGACATCCATGGTGATATTGCATGTGTAGTTTTTGATGAACGCATCTATGATTTCTTGGAATGTTTTGATGCCTCTAGGTAGGTGAGAGAACCATTCCATGGCATGGCTAGCCAAACTCTTAAGAAATAGCCGCATTAGATAAGTATCATCAAATGTGACTTCCATGCAATGAACCTAGATTTCACTGATGTGATCTTCAGGGTTTCCACCCATGGTACTTGTCAAACTTGGGGATCTCAAATCCCTTTGGGAATGGTTTCATTGCAAGGATCCTATTGAATGGATAAGGGCACAAGTTGTTGGGGGTTTTTGTGGTTCACCCTAATTAAATATCGAGCACTTGTTGCAAGAGAAACCTGATTTGTGTTGTCACGTCATTTTTCAGATCAGGGGGTGGGATGAAAGTGTTTTGAGGTGGTTCATTTGTCGGTGGGATGAGTGGATTGGTTAGTATGTTGATAGATGGTGTTTGCATATTCTATTGAGCCAAGTATGCTTGCAATTTTTGTTGTATCAACAACTCTTGTTGTTGGTCTTATTGCTGTTGTGTTATTAGTACCTATTGCTGAGCTTTTTGTTGCGCTTGTTGTTGGGCAGATAATTGGGCTACTTTTTGCTGTTCTTGATATTGCTTCAACACTTGCTAATATGCTTGATGTTGCGCTACTTGTTGCTATGTAAGATATTGTGCTTGAGCTTGTTGGGCTTGGTATTGAGCATGGGATTGAGCCTATACATGGGCCTATGCGACAACTTGTGCAATCTATGCGGCTTGAGTAGCTTGCGCTGCTGAGCAGCTTGAATAGCTTGTGTTGCTTGTGCGGCTTGTTGAGCAGCTTGTTGTTGTTGCAATAAGGCTTGGGCTTGTGCAACATGCTGTGCTTTTTGTGCTTGTTGTGTTTGTAATTCATCTTGGGCAGCTTGAGTAACTTGCATGGCTTGCTGAGTAGCTAATTGTGTGATTTGTTGTTTTTGTATTTGCAGGAGTGCATTTTGATAGGAATCTTGTTGAGTGGCTTGAAATAAAATAATGTATTGGCTTGATGTATTGGAGATTGGTGGTGGTGGTGGTGGAGGTGGATTTGCAATGGTGCTTGTTGTGGTGGTGAGAGGCACTGTCATGTTGATGGTTGGGGTTTGAGTGGTAGATGGTGCGATCAATGTGTTTGGTCCTTGAGAGACCATGTTTTGAGATGTCAGGGGGGTGGTTGATGATGTGATGGTGGTGGTTTGTGTTATCGGGGTAGTTTCCATTTGTTGTTGCGATATCAATGACAAGCTTGGAGGATTTGATATGGTACTTTTATTGATGCTTAGTGGGTTGATTTGATTTTGTTGATTGATGTTTGGTAAAGGGGGCATTCCTAAACCAAGAGGTGTTGTGGATATTAATGGAAATGGTGGAAGTGGTGGAAATATGAGCGGTGTAATTTCCTAAGAAAATGGTGTAGTGTCAAAAATACCCCCTAGTCCAAATATGTCACCCTCTCCTTGTGAGGTTATGGGGAGAGAGGTTTGGGGTGTTGCATGGAATGATGATGATGATGGGTTGTTTGGATCATGGAAGGTGAGAGGGACATATGGATGTGATGTATTTTGGGGGATGGTTTGTACCAAGATGATATTCACATCCAAATCCTTATTGTTTATGAGAGGGTGTGTTTGTAATGCATTAAGAAATGTGCTTCCCTTGTTAACAATGGGTTGAGTTGGAGAAATAGATGATGTGGTTTGTGGGATATTTTGAGTGATGTTTTGAAATGAGGGTGTAGATGAGATGGGGATCGTAGATGAGATTTAGGGAATGGACCCAAAAGATGGCTCCACTATAGTGCTTACATCAAAATTAGAGGGGAGTTTAGCCCCTTGTTTTTCTAATTCAAGCATGTAAAGTGAAGGGTTGAGTCTCACCATGATATTGATAATCTTATGGTTCTCTGGATTTTGAATCATTTTGGTGATTTCCTCGTGTGACATTCCAAAGGGATTATTGGTTAGATCCTCCATTTGACCTTCCTCTTGTTGATTTTGTGATGATGACGGAAATTTTGTCAAAGGATTACTTGATCCAACAAGATTAATTTTGGAATTTGTTTGGCTTAGATCACTTGAAATGGACGTTTCTTTGTTGGCTTCCATGTTCCTCTTGTGTTGATATCTAGTTTTCTCCTTAAAAAAGGGATGAAATTTCAAGAATATGGGAGATGAATCTCTAATTCTTTCGATCAATCTAATTTTAGGATGCAAAAGAGAAAATTTAGGATGTTTTTAAGAATCAAAGGTGATATGATGAGGATGATGTAAAAGATGGATGATGTGGATGTTTGAACTTTCAAGAAATATTGAGGGGATGCTAGACTTTTTAGGACCTTTTGGATTTGTTTTTGGATTTGTTTTGGATTTTGAATTGACCTTGATTTTATTTTTGGTTTGCTTTGTTTTTGGATTTATGAACAAATAGACCCTAATATGTTGGATGATTATCTAGGGGATAGATTTTATCAAAGGATGATAATTTTGAATATGTGTAGGGAGAAGGATGCATCTTCCCACATCTATTCAAACAAGATGATAATTTAACCAAGCATATGAAGAAGGATGCATCTACATATACCTAGGTAAACAAGATGGTTTGATAATTTGACCAAGAATATGCAAAGGATGCATCTACACATACCTATCCAAAGATGATTTGATGTTTTGATTCAAAGATTTCAAGGATTTTGCTTCAAGGATTTGATGATTTTTTATTTTTTCCAAAAAGCCTAGCATGGAGGATAATTTCAAGATTTTTTCAAAAGATGATGGTGAGGCGATTTTGGTTTGATGTTCAAGGATGGATGAAAAGGTTTGATTTTGATCCTAGGTTTACCTAAAAAGAAACTTGTTTACTAGACCTTGGTATTGAAGAACATGCAATACTTCTAAGGACCTTTTAACCAAGAAGTGGTTCAAACTAAGCATACATTTATGGATTGTTCAAAGGAATGAGTTTATAGAACCTTGTGAATTTTTTGCTTATTTTGATATGTTGCTTTTGATTGCACTTCCTAATGTATTTCTTTATGACCTTTCGAGAATGACTCCTAAATTTTGAACTTTTTCTCAAGGACTTTTGCTTTGGGATTTTGACTTTCTTGGAAATCATGAGGAACTAACACATGTGTGAGAGCCAATTTTGTTATTTTTGCTTAGTGATTTTGTTTTATCACAAACACACTCTTTATTTTTCAAACTAGATGTCCAATGTCTTAAATTTTTCTCATTTCCACAAGGTATGTCATGTAGAACTTTGATGAAATTGAGGCAAAGGTTACCTATTGTTAACTTTAGTAAGAAAATTGAGATATAATCCAAGTGTTTAGAAACCTCTAAGGATAAAATCCCAAGGGAAAGCAAAACACATGAATCTAGTCAATTGTATTTGCTTCCTAAAGGGTTTGAAGTTTTGATGACAATGTTAAATGTTTTTTTCCAAATTTTTTTAAAAAGCAAAGTGTTTTGTAACCAAGAACCAACACAATCCTATGGATATGAAACACTATATTTTTTGAGTCCGCACTTGGACAAGTCCAACTACGCTTATTTTTAGTGAATGGTTAGATGCTTGACCCCACAGGTTCTCCTCCATGACACTAACTTCTCGAGGCAACCAAGCATCAATATCCATGAAACTCCCATGGCATGCTTTCCATTTCTACTAAAAACCGTAAAAGTGTGGGGTGGCTTCAAAACAACCGTTCTTGCACCAACAAATAGATAGGGATTTTGGACTTTCTACAACAAGGGTTTTAATTCAAACTTTCCATTCGTAGGAGTTGACCCAATGTGGCAAGAGACCATTTCCACCCTTCTTGTTGGAGCCAACCACATGATACTGGCCTTTGTTCTAGTACCCACTTTTATATCCCAGCTGGAAATACTCTTGGCTTTAGAGTGTTACCGATTGAGTTGTTCCCTTGGGTGAGTACTTTTTCCCCAAGGTAGGCCCTCTAAGATAAACAATAGCGAGCAAACATATCCATAACTCGATCGATCTTTGTTGAGAAACAAAGAGAGAATACACATGATAGGTTTTGCTCACACTCGCAAGATTTTTTGTTCAATTTTAGTTCCCAAAATGAATTGTGGAGGTAATTACTTTATCCCAACCTAAGACCACCAAAAAGCCTTTGATTCTCAAGATCGTTGTGAGGTGCAAGAGAAGCTCATCTGTCTTTTCAATGGTGTTAGTTTGAGTAAGCAATCACAAAAAAAAGTAGCACATGTTCTTTTTAATCCCACAAAGCAATAATAACTTCTTTTTATAGCACCAAATGAAGTGTCAGAATTTTCCTTATTCAATTATTAGCCCCAAACGAAATCTAGTGAGTTTGTGTCCTAAAGTTCATTTTAAGCCCCTTTTGTAACGAGAATTTAAGGAGTTCTTTTTAGAGCCCAAAAGGAAACTAGTATGTCCTAAGCATGAAAGATAACAATTTTTTCCTTAAGAGGAATAGTGAATCCTCTAAGAGTGTTGAACAAACACTAGAGTGTTTAAAAACACTTGGTATCATGAAATGAGTTCATCATGCTTCTTTTCCTCTTCACCTTTGATCAATCAAACCTATAAGAAAATCAGTTAGGTTCTACAAAAACAGAGGTCAAGAAAGTAGAAATAGACCAAAAAACTAGAATTTGATAAAAAGCACGTGTTATAAATAAATTTTCACTTTCTACTTCCCTCTAGTGGTGCAATCCATGAAGGCGTCGCAGTTTGAAATTACCAGCGGTGCTATATAGCACTACTTACTAGTCAACATCACTCTGTAGCCAAACTAGTGAAGATGAAGGCATTGCTATTCTAGTCAGCAGTGCACTTTAGATTTTGAAAATATTCCAGCAAGCCGAAAAGATTCAATGATGCTATTTGAAAATTTGTATTATGAGCAGGAAGTATGGAGCGTCACAATTTAAAATTTGTAGCAATGTGATATGGCGACGCCGAGTTCTCAACGGTGCTAAATAGTGATGCTGAGCTTCCAACAGTGGAGTTTCTTGTAGGTGTAAAAAAAACAAAGAAAACACAAAATTTACTATAAAAACATGATTAGATTTTCGAGAGTGGCCCTCCTTCTAGCACCAAATATAGAACCCAAATCCCAATACTTGCAAAACACCATAAACAAACACATTAGAAGATCATATGCAAGTAAGAACAAGGATTCCCCATGAAATCCATTAATAAAACTCAAAATAGGAATGAAAAGAAGAATACAATGAAAGAACAAGAAAATAGATTAAATCCTATTGAAAGTAATGTAAAATCTTGACCCCATGCTGGAATTGGTGCCAATTTGATGTGAAAATTGGCCCTTTCCCCACTCCAGTGATGCAATGTTGATTGATGATGAAGAGTGATCCACTTGATGAAGACTTCCAATGTGCTCTAAGATAAAAATCTGCATAACCTAGATAAGATTGGATGAAATTGGATGAAGATTGCTATGAATTTGAGTATAGTAAGTTTACTCATTTGTGGATGATCAAATGAGGAATAAAGCCTCTTATTTATAGAAAATCAAGTTGAAGAGATGTACAAAATGGAACAATGTGGGACTAAGAATCAACTAATGGAAAGGTGTCATTTGTCAACATGTGAATGGATGAAGGATGTGCAAGTTTTGAAGAATGTGTCAATAAATGCAATTAGGTGGATTTTGAAATTGTTGAAATGACATGCAAGAGGGAAAGAACATGCATTGAATGCCACTTGGATCAAGGAAAAAGGACTTATTAGGTGGCGTAAATACCTTGTTGGAAGTGAAAAGTCCACTTGGATTTTGAATTCAAATTTGAGGAATATTCCATTTTTTATGCCTTTTGAGAGAAAATAGAGATTTAATAAATGAATTAAATCTATATTCATGTGTAAATTGCAAAAGCTAGAGGATGGGACATGGATCAAGATTAAATTAATTGAGGATTAATTAATTTAATGAGGATCAAAATGATGTGACATATTGATTTAGATTTTATGGATTTATTTAAATCAAATATGAGAAGAAAAGGATTTAGAGATAGTTAAATAAATATTTTTGATTTATTTAACTAAAGAAGGTGAAAGATTAAATCAAACAAATGTTAATTTATTTAATTCATTAGGATGATTTTTAGAGATTTAATCAAATAAAATGAATTATTTAATTAAATAGAGATAATTAGATAAGGTTGATGGATTTAATTAATGGAATAGACTGAATTAATCAAATAAATGGATTAATTAATTAAAGGAGGAAAATTGATGAATTTAATCAAACAAGGGAATTTGATTAAATGATTAGATCGAGGGATGATTTAGGATGAAACGGTGTTAGTAGTCATGATCAGATGTGCAATGTTAATCAATACATTTTCTATGTCTACAGATTGCATAAGTAGGAAACACATAGTTTAAGTCCACTTCATTTGTATTGGTACACCCACCTAGGTCTGGTAGAGCCTGAAGAGAAGAAGGTTCAAATACACCATTTTGCCTTGTTCATTAGCCTAAAACGTACCAAGAGCCTGGCAACCTCTTGAGGTTTTCCAACAAGCATTTTTTAGAATTAACAGATTGGCGACTCTGCTAGGGACCCAAGACTTCCATTATAGATTCAATACAAATATCAAGAAGGTGAACACTTTGCTGGGGATAAACTTAAATTCCTACTCATGAACAATAGGTGGCAACTTTGAAGATATTTTAGAAGTAATAAAGTGAAAATTAGATCAGAAAGGACAGATAATAAACATCAGAGAATTTACATATCATCTAATATGAATGGGAGAAGATATTTACACCAGGATAGTCCTAAGAAAAGTAATGCAAGGTGGATAGATAAACATGGATCTCCTCATGGAAAAAATGCAAATAAGGTGAGATAGCTTCCAAAAAAATAGAATATAATGTGAACACATCTAAGAAGCCTTTCACAATATTCAACTCTCCATTTCACACTAATAATGGAAATCCCTCAACAACTCCTGAAAGAAGCAATGTAAGTAATAACATTCTTAATTTAAAGTTAGATCCTTAGAAGGACAAAGAGTTTGAAGAACAACTAGAAGAAATAAAATAGAATCAAGAGGATATGATAAGAGATTCATGTCACAACAAGGAGAAGAAAAAAAAGAGGGGCTAACTGATGAGACTACTGTTGATTTTAACAGTATGACCAACTAGGAGATTGAATTACACCATGAATGGCAAAGGAAAGAACTTAGAAGAAGGAAAAAAATGATACAAGGGATTCAAGCGATGAATTAACAATTGACTCAATTAAATATACAGGCATCAAAACCACCTAAATATGTTCCTCCACATAAGCAAGGTGTTAACATGGGTTCATCTCAGGCTACTGGTGCTCCTATATTGCTACATAACACAAGGGGAAACCCACAACAATATACCCAACAAAATGTGCCACCAAGGCCCCATCCTCCAAAATATGGCAATATTCCCCAGAATTATCCACCACTAGGTCAACAATATGCCCCACAATATCAACAACAAGTCCCCCACCAAAATATGTACTCCCAAAAACACCTCCAAGAAAATGATTATCATCAACCTCAATATGGGTATCAGTACTGCCCTAATCCGCCACCCTTGAACTTGCCTCCACAAAATCCTACAAACCCATGTAAAAAAATTGATTTGATAGGGTATCAATTGTACCCATACCCAATGAATAGTAATTGGAGAAATATGGTTCCCAAGTTCACTGGGAATAATGTGATATCAACAGAAGAACATATCATAAATTTTAATGCCTTTGTTCAAGATATTGGTATGGAGTATGAGGATGTAAATATGCGATTATTTATGATGTCTCTAACTAAAGAGGCAAGGGATTAGTTCAATGGCCTACCTGATGGTTCAATTAATTCTATATCAGACTTCCAAGATCAGTTTTTGGAGAAATATGGGAATCAATGTGCACCTGAGTTTTCCTTGCATGAATTGATAAGTATCCATAAACATCTGAATGAGTTAGTTTATGACTTCAACTAGAGGTTCTCTAAATTTCACAATAAGATACCACTTGGGTCCAAACTAATTGACCTCACAGCCTTAAGCATTTACCTAAAATCCTTTGATCCAAAGATAGGATATGATCTTAGAAATAGGTGCCCTAGGAGTCTAACTAAAGCACACAAAATGATATTGACTATTGAGAACAATAGAAAGGCTGCTAGAATGATTGGTAAGATAGATAATCTTAGGGTTCCCCAAAATTTTAACAATCCTCAGAATAGAAAAGAGAATACATATAGAAATGAAAGACCAAAGCTGCATGTGATATGCCATACAACAAAAATTGGAAGGATGGAAAGCCCATAATTGACAGGCCTAAGAATAAAGAGACTCCTAATCCCTTAAAGAAGAGAGAAGCACACATGGTCAATAATAATCCTTGGTGTCAAGTCTGCAAGAAACCACATCCCCCTAATCATTATGTTATAGCTCAGTCAATACAAGAAGAAGAAATACTAGTGGAAAATGAAGAAGAGGATCATACAATATATTTAAGATCTCACACTCTCCATCTGATTGAGCAAGGATATTCATCTTCAAAAGAAGAAGGTTACGAGTATGATGTTGATAACCAAAGGTTCAATATTCATATGGAAAAAAAACAAGTCTTTTCTGATTATGATGAAAGTAATGACGAATCATATCCTCCTCATACACCATCTCAACCAAGCAAATATAAAATAAGGAGGCATACAGAGGAAGAGATATAAGAATTAACTGTTTTTGTAGTAGAGCAAGCGAAAAATAACTATTGGATCAAAAAAAAAACAATAAGTACAAATGGAGGTGCTCCAAGAGGAGTATTTGTGAAAGAAAAAGAAGCAGCACAAGAAAAGCCAAAATGGATGGAGAATAAGGAACTAAGTCGAAGTGAACAAAAACATGCCCCCAGAGAAGAAAATAAGGGACCACCTGGTAGAGACAAGAAAAAGTATGATGAAACAAACAAAAGAGAAAAAGATGAGAACAAAGGAAATCCACTAGAACAAAAAAAGATAACCAAAATAGAAAATGCCTCTTTTGATTTCACACAGGCCTTATCATAGGTAAAGATTCCCATGCCATTTTTAGAAATGATGAAAATAAAGGAATACAGGGATAGTGCTATTTAGTTAATATCTAATGGAACTAATAGAGATACAGACTCTAAGAATAAAGAGACCACTAAGATTAGTAATAGTAAGAAGGGAGAAGTAAAGGTTCTTGAAGTTTTTCTTGGTGATGCATTAGTGAATCCTTCACAAATGGATCCGTTCTTTACTACACTACTCATAAATAACAAGTTGGTGAGAAATTGTATGATAGATTCAGGTGTTGCTATCAACATCATGCCAGTAAGGGTCATGAAACAACTTGGCATGTGGGTAGACACTACTAGTGGTAAATGCTATGCTATGGATAGTAGGCCTATCCTAGTGGTAGGAATTATGAAAGACATAGAAGTGAAGTTGGTTGCTTATCCACATGCAACTTATAATATTGACATAACTGTAATTGATACACCTACACATTTTGGGATGCTCTTGTCAAGACATTGGACTACAACAGTTGGTGGAAATGTACAATTTGACTTGTCTTATGCCACAATACCAGTAAATGGTGAAGAGGTCAAGCTATATAGAGAGCCAAGGATGAATCAGATTGTGGACTATGTTGCTCTAAATCAAATAAACTGCTTTTGTTATGTGGATTTAGGAAGTTTCAGAATAGTGCCTTCCCAACCTGAATTAGTGAACACTGATCCAATTGATAAGCATGTTTCCAAGAATTAGCATGGTATATGGAATGTGTATTTTGATGGAGCATGTAAACATGAAGGCAATAAAGTAGGAGTAATTTTTATCTTACCTTGGTGTAAATAAAGTCCAGTACCTAGTTAATTCATTACTAGGGGACTTATTTACATGTTAGTTAAGTTTACTTAGGTCCTAGGAAGGAATCTTTCTAGAAAATGTTAGTTGTCATTAGTTGTTATCTTATCTTTTGACAACTACTGCATGTGAACCTAGGTAGTTGTGATTAGTTGTCTCATGTCATATGATTAAGACAGTTGTCATAATCCTATGACATCTTGCATCTCACCTTGGCTATATAACCAAGGAGTCTCTACTACATTGCACATCACAATGATCTCATATCATTGAATCATATTGATGAGAATATAGTTTATTCTTGTCATATTCTATTATCTCTTTTTTGTGCTTTCCATTTGGTCTCAAGATCTTGGCAGCCATAGCCAATTCTAACATGGTATTAGAGTGATATCTCAATTCTAACATGGTATCAAAGTGGGTTGGGTGCCATTGGAGAGTCTTTTTCTGAAGAGAGTTACTAGATTTGGGGGAGTTCCATTTTTGGCTCTTTATTGAAAATTCAAATCAAAGCTTGCTGGTGAAAATATAAGCTCACCATTGCATTCAAAGTGTTTGAGAAAGTTGATTTTGCCTTTTGTTTTGTACAAATCAGACATACGAGGCCAAATCTATGAGGGTTTGAAGCTGAAGAGTGGTTGCCAGATCTAGAAGGTAGCTACAATTTTGGAGCATTTTGGGTCAAATCCAACCTTGCCATCGCATCCAGAAGGGCCAAAAACCCTAAGATTGGCTATCAAATCGTCCAAATTGGAATAGTTGTCCGATGAGGCAAAAAAAAAATCCCAAAGAGTCGTACGACCCCCAGGTTGTCATTAATACCAAAGGTACAATTTTTCAATTTTTTTTTTTAATCTGTCAAAAAAATTTTGAATTTTTTTTAGAAAAAATAAATTGTGCCAATTAAATTTTCATTGTAAAATGTTTTTATTTAAAATAAAAAAAGGTGAAAAGCATTTTTTTTTTTGACCTGGTACACTGCGTAGAGCAGGTACCACGTACCCACTGCCCTTTGCCACTCGCCACTTGGCACTGTCTTAGTGACACTGGCCACCTCTTGTTGGCCCCTATAGGCCCCGCTAATCCTCCATTGGCAGTTGGTCAATTCTTTACCGGCGAACACAAATTTAAATTGACGACTTCCACATAGCTGGTCACATTCAAAATCTAGCAGGTGTAAATAAATTGGCGGCAAGAGTTGCTCTCACATGTGGCTCATTCCCATTAGCTGTAGGCCCATACATTGTCCACCAAAATAACCCGTGAATATTTTAAGATTCTATCGGTGATTCCTAAAAGATTCCACCAATATTCCTTAGCATATTCCAGCACTGAAGAATATTTTGATAGAATCCTAGAGATTCCCTTCTTGCATTGGAGAGAGAATATTTCACTAGGAAAAGGAATATTCCAGCGAAAGATTCTGACCAGGGGTTTTTTTTTCTTTTGAATTGCAAAAGACCATCAAATTTAATCTAATGAATTGCTGATGTCAGCACCACATCAACAATTTCCAAAAAAAAAAATCCCCCCTCACGAATTGCATTTTCATTTTGGCAGTCCAACTTTGAAGCATCATAACCTACTCATTTTGACTCTTTTTTTTGAGCAATTTTTTTTATTTGGGCCAAAATTTTGCACTCTTTGCACAATTGGTGCAATTAGGTTTTGGTTTTGGTGCCTGGTTTTTCCAAAAATTATAGATTCTCAAGATCTTGGCAGCCATAGCCAATTCTAACATGGTATCAGAGCGATATCTCAATTCTAACACACCTGAAGGTACTACATTCAAGTATTCATTATTGTTGACATTTGAATGTAAAAATAATATAATAGAGTATGAGGCCTTGCTAATTGGTTTGAATATGGCTATCAAACACAAAATCCAACTACTAACTATCCTTGGAGACTGAATTAATCATTTCACATATCAGATCAAAATATGCTGCAAAAAAATAGAGGTTAAAATAGTAGAGAAATGTTGTGTGGGATACAATTGAATTATTTGATTCCTTTTTTATTGAATGGATAGATAGTTCAAAAAACTTGATGGCAGATTTCCTAGCCAATGTAGCCTTAAAAAGAGATGATATCACCCTAGCTGGAATGTCTCAGATTGAATTCAAAACAAGACCTGCCATCCCTAATAACATCTATAGTTGGAAAGTTTTTAATGATGATACCAATTTCATAAAATTTCTACATTGCATTGATCAATATGAATCTCAGGAGATTGACTTTAATGCATTTGTGGAAGAAGTAGATGACAAACAAACTATGTTTGGAAAAGAAGTTGTACAACTCAAAACCAACAAACTTCCTAAAGGACTTGTGGCACTAGAAAGGGTATTTGATGGAAACGATTGTGCTCTCATGAATCAAACACCAATATAGAGAGAAGATGTTGAAGAAATCAATTTGGGGACTGAATTAGCACCAAAAAGGGTATGCATTGGAAAGAAGATAAGTCCAATGATCAAAAAAATGTCGATTGCATTGTTGAGGAAGTACAAACACATTTTTGCATGGTCTTATGAGGATCTTAAGTAATATAGAGAAGATATGTTCCAACATGAGATCCCATTAAAGCTAGGTGCAAAACCATTCAAGAAAAAACAAAG
Organism: Sequoia sempervirens; assembly: GCA_007258455.2. Lineage (NCBI taxonomy): Eukaryota > Viridiplantae > Streptophyta > Pinopsida > Cupressales > Cupressaceae > Sequoia > Sequoia sempervirens. The sequence goes on from VDFB02047230.1 coordinate 395,410,827, forward strand.
ACCCATAAACCCTATTCTAGAACCCAAAATGCATGAAGAGCTCATGAAGCTTAGAGAAGGAGGTATTATCAAACCAATTAGACATTCATCTTGGGTCTCCAATCTTGTACCAATTAGAAAGCAAAATGGAGATATAAGGCTTTGTGTAGACTTCTAGAACCTGAATGTATCTTCTCTCAAGGACAATTACCTCCTTCCAAACATGGAGGTTACATTGCAAAGGGTCACAGGTTGTGAGTTACTATCCATGATGGAAAATTTTTTAGGTTATAATCAAGTGAGAGTTAAAGAATCAGAACAATACAAGATAGCCTTCACTATGCCATGGGGAACATATGTTTATGTTAAGATGCCATTCAAACTCACAAATGTTGGTGCAACATTCCAAAGGGCCCTAGATGTTTCTTTTCCTGACCTTATTAATGTGATAATGGTAGTCTACCAAGATGATTTAACTGCATATTCCAAGAAGGCAGAAGATCATGTGGCTCACCTTCAAAAAATATTTTTGAAAGCATTGGAATATGGCATCTCCCTTAATCCTAAAAAAGTGTCATTTTGTAGTGACAAAAGGAAAGTTACTTGGGAATATAGTCTCTAAAGAAGGAGTAAGGATTGATCCTGAAAGAGTGGAGACCATTGATAAGATACCTATCCCCAAGACAGTTAAGGCAATTCAATCATTTTTTGGAAAAATCAATTTTGTAAGAAGATTTATATCAAAATTTGCTAAGATAGTAAAGCCAATATCAAAGATGCTAAAGAAAGGTGCAAAATTTGATAGGATAGTTGAAGCTATAGATGCATTCATATCCATAAAAAAGGAAATCAAAGAAGCTCTGGTATTGAAATCTCTAGATTTCATCAAACCTTTCCAAATATTTGCATTCGCGTCTTATCACACAGTTGTTGCAATGATGCTTGAAAAGAATGATGAAGGGTATGACCAACTAGTTTCCTTTAGAAAATCCCTCCAAAATGTAGAATTGAAATATTATATTATGAAAAAACAAGCCCATGCATTGGTAAGAGCTATCAAGGCATTTAGACCATATCTAGTAGGACCAAGAGTGATAGCTTATGTGTCTAATGCTGCAGTGAAGGATGTATTTATACAAAGTGAGACAACAAGATGTAGGTGAAAATAAATAAATAAAATCTAGGAGTTTGATATTGAGTTTCAGATCACCAAGCTTGTAAGGGGACACGGATTAGCCAAATTAATGGCTGAAACAAATTTGGAAGCTGCCCAAGTATGCAATATGAATGATGAAGAAGATATGGTCACTAGCATTGAACACACTTCATGGTAAAATGATATTGTGTACTATCTCAAACATTTGAAATGTCCAGATGGGTTTGAGAAAAATATAAAAGGACACTCAAGTTGCAGGCCTCAAAATATGTATTCATGAAGGGAGACCTCTCCTAGAAGAATAGGGATGGTATTCTATAGTTGTCCTTAGATGAACACCAAGTAAGGAATGCCTTTAAGGAGTATGTGGGGGTAATTTCTCAGCAAAAACCACTGCTCATAAGATATTAAGGGTAGAGTACTATTGGCCCAAGGTTTTCAATGATGCACATGACTATACTAGAAAGTGTGAGGCATGCCAAAAATTTTCAAGAAAATTGAAGTATCAAGGAGAATTTCCTCTAAGACCTATGTAGGTTGAAGCTCCATTTCACCAATGGGGGATTGATTTCATAGGGGAAATTATAGAAAAATCTAGTGGAGGATACAAATGGATATTGGTAGCCACAAATTACTTCACAAAATGGGTGGAAGCCATACCCACCAAGTAGGCAACTAGTAAGGTAGTAACCAATTTATTAGTGGAAAACATCATCACAAGATTCAGGGTCCCAAAAAGGATTATAGTTGATAATGGAATGTGTTTTACATCTGATGAGTTCAAGCAATTTTGCTAGTCTTATGGAATCATCATCTCATAATCTTCGCCTTATCATCCACAAGCGAATGGGAAAGTTGAATCCAACAACAAAAGTATCCTAAAGATCATAAAGAGGAACTTGGATAATAACAAGAAATCCTGGGATTCCAAGTTAAAATTAGCCTTATGGACAGACAAGATTACTATGAAGAGGGCTATTGGAAAGTCTCCCTTTGAACTTGTATATGGGGCTCAGGCTAGGGTCCCTTTACATAATCTTCTACCAGTGACTAGGTTCATCTTGCAAGAGGACTTAGACATCCTTGAACCTATGGAGGAGAGGATGGAAGAATTGATAGAACTTGATGAAATTAGATATCAAGCACAACAACATAATGTGAATAAACAATTGTAGATAAAATACTTGTATGATAAAAAGGCTAAAAGTAGGAAGTTTGAAGTAGGTGACATGGTTCTCATGTGGAATGCTAGGAGTCAAGATAAAGAAAAGCATGGGAAGTTTGAGGCTTTACAGTTAGGACCCTTTGTTATTGTGGGAAAGGGAGGCGAGGATTCATATTATCTCCAAAACATGTCAAGAGAAGAGAAAGAACGCCAGTACATGGGCAGTTTCTAAAGCACTTATTTTCTTGAAAGAACATCAAAGGTTTAAGAATTGCCAATGCATAGACAATTCTTGACAAACCTCTTAAATAAATTTTTCCATGCACAATAGTCTATGTGAATGTTAGGAATTCCTAGTTCATGGACAATCCTTGAGATATCTTCTAAAAATTATAATTTCCATGCATAGTAATTTAAGGTTCTCATGATATTCCATCTTCATCCATGGTCTGCTCCCCAAATATTTTTTTTATTCTTTCAATAATCTTACAATCATTCATCCCTAGACGGAGCCACTGTTAGGACTAAAAAATCCCACGTATTTTCATCAACCTTTATCCATTTATCTCTTGGTCCTTACAAAATTTCACCAGACTCAATTTCATGATTTAGAAAAAATGCTAAGGTTTGTTTAAAAAATCCATCTTGTATCCAGCACACCCAAACAATCACATTCATAAAATTCCTTGAAGTTATTGGCCAATCAATACTTCATTGGTGGAACTCCCATCACCACCCCACCGATATCCCAATGAATCACCACGCCACCAATAGCCTAATGAGGGTAGTTCATAACCTTACATTGGTGTAACATTATTCCATCTGGCTAACATCCAAGGTAGTCTCCCCGATGGGCCGATAGAGGCGATAAAATTGATCACATCACCACAGCTCTAGTGCATCAGCAAAACAAATAATGATGGTTCCCTGATAGCCCAATATAATCATGGAGTATCAAGATATAACATTTATCGGTGAAGATGGGATGCATCGGGGTAGAATTGTTTAATGTCCCACCGATAGATCAAAAGAAAGACACTCATCAATGGAGAAGGTGGCCATTAGTGGAAAATGAACCAAGTTCGGAACAATATAGTGATGAATGATTACTACTAGTTGATGTGATAGCCAAGAGAATTGTTGGGATATTTAACATAAATGCTCTCCCCGATGACAAGAATGAAACAAGTGGTAAATTAATGAGTCAGAAAAGAAGTGAATTGCACCACAAATTAATCATACAATTGTAGAAACCATAAGGGTTACGTTAAGGGAAGAAGTAGAAAGTATGAAACTCGAAGCTCTTATGCAATAAAACCAAGGGAAGTGGAAATTCACATAATTATTTCACTCTCAGTTAGAAAGTTGCATTTTTTAGAGATTGCAATGGAAGAAAATGTAGAAAAACCTAAAGCAAAGAAACCAAAAACTAAAAAGAGAAACTTAAACCAAGATTTTATAGATTAATGTGTAGGGTCGGGGATGAAGCCTAAGAGAAGTGTTCAATTAAGTAAATTATTAGAAAAACATAGGGGTTTGGGGGATGTTTGGATGCCACACTGGGGTTATTGGATTTTTATGTATCACTACAGAAAGCAATTTAGATTTCAACAAGTTTGTAACTCATGGAGACTGAACTTAGGAAGACGTATGGTGCCAAACGTGTTCATCAACGTAGAATTAATGAAAGCTCTGGCCGGTCGGTATAACACCAAGAAGAGAACTATCAAGTCACCAAATGGGGAAAATATGCTTGTTATCTCCCAAGACCTAATCTCTTATGTGTTTTAGTTAGAATGTCCTGTGAACTTTCCATTCACCATTAGACATCTTTTTACTGAATATCATTGCATGGATACTAGCTACAAGATATGGAAGCTACCTCTGCATAGACCTAAGAATGAGCAAGGTCAACTTAGGAGATTTTTGAGCAATGAATTTCATATAGATTTTTTTGAAGAATACTTCCAATATACCTATTGCTTAGTTGGTCAAGTCTTGGGAATAGAGGTTCCACCACTTATGTCTATTACATTGATGGTTGTAGCAGTTGATAGACAAAGCAAAGATGCTAGGTCCTTCGACTATGCAAACTATTTGGTGAATGCCCTAAATCAAGGGCTTGAAAGGATAAAAAATAACAATGACTGCATAGATTTCAAGCACTATTCCTTCTTAATGCATTTAATTTTATATGAGGGACATGCCAAAAATGTGTGGATTAAAGAATTGAGGATTAGAGATACAAATGAAAATGAAAACTTCAGGTTTGTACAAATGTGGACATCACTATGGGATAGTTGATGTGATAGGTCTCATTACTTATATTTTGAATAATTTTTTGTTAAACCACTAATGAAGCTACTTGGATATTCATATGATCACAATTTATCCCCTAAGGTGCTAAGATTTTTGTGACCAAAGGAGAATGACCCAAAAAGTAAAGTAAATCATAATTGGGGAGACTGGTATGTTTTCTTTGATTGCATAGTAATAAGGGTTTATGGATTTGAAGGGGTTCCACATTTGGTACCTAGAGTGGTTCCTAACATAGTTGCTTATTTGGAGATTGTACGATAATTAGCAAAGTCTGATGCTAAGCACCTCAAGGGTCATAATAAACAATCACTCATGCCCAACAAAGTTTGTTTTCGAGATTTGACGGTATGTACCATTTAAGGATATGAAGAAATTAGTGCTAAATTATCCCATTACAACCTTCCCCTTGGGTATGAAAGACAAAAATTTGATGCAAAGGGATTTATTCAAGTAAGATTAACTCAAGGGCTGTCAGAGTATGAGCATTGGTTTACTCTTGATGATGCAATAAGGAACCGAGATGAAGCATCTACTAGTGAAAGAATTGCCTCACATAATAAAGTTATGCCTGTGGAGGAATGGAAGAGAAATAATGTCCAGTCATATACTAAAGCATTTGTTGATATACAAGATCCCTTGGCTAGGATTGAGTAACTTATTGCTCATATGAATGAAATAGTAAGAGATGTGCCCTCATAATTTTTTGATACATCTTATATGAATTACACAGGAGTATAGGTTGAAGATGTGGAACCTTTAGATTATAGACCCTCACAATCCACTCCTAATGTGTGTTTTTCCATTGACAACATTGAAGAGGAGGAAAGTAATGAAGAAAGAGATGAAAAGAGTAATGAAGAGGAGCAACTAGTGGAACAGATAAAGGACCCTGTGACTACACAATATAATCCGCCTCAAGAATTTATAAAATTTGAAACATTAGATAAGTTATCTAATGACATTATGGTCAAGGTTAGTCATGAATTCATTTTTGATAATGATTTTGTTAAAACTCCTAAATTCAAATCATTTGTCTGTGAGTATAAGGGAAAGAAAATAAGACAAAAGGAGCAAGATATTACTCTTGAAAAGGAAGCTACTACTTTAGAGGAATTGAAAAGGGAATTTGATAGGGAAATGCAATCCATCACCCTTGAAAGAGGTAGATAATTACTTCAAGAGGCTAGGGAATTACTTCTACTAGGATGGGACATAAGCTCTACAATTGTGTCTGATAGTTTTAGAAAAAAGAGGGGATACAACAATGAACCTAATAGAGGAGGCTAGTGACAAGATATACTTAGGGTCTGGATATAATCTAGATGAATCTACCTTGCTTATCTGGTCACTATACCCTCATGAGAAGATGTCGACAATGATTGAAAATCCAAATCAAGTATTTGGACACCTTTGGTCCAAAGATTTGGAGACACTAATCCCTTAGAAATTGCAAAACTGAATGTCAATGTGGCAAAATTCACTGGAGCACAAATTGAAAAGTTGGTCAAAGAAAATGACAAATAAAAAAAGAAGTTATCATATCAAATGGAGAAGTCATCTTGCTCTTCTGCTCTAGAATTGTACTCCCCATGGCTCAAAAAGGATAAGAGAGTGTTAAATGCATTAGCTGATGCATCTTATTGGAAAAAATCCCATTTAAAGGCTCAGAAAAAGTGTAAGGTACTAGAAAAGGAAATATAAGTCATCAAGTACAATATTGTGTCCAAGATAATCAAGGAAAGATTTAATAAGATGATGAAACAAGTTGATGATTATTGGAAAATGTTCAAACAAGTATAGTCAGCAATAAAAGAGAATGTCCAATTGCAAAGAAGGATGATTGATAAGAAGGAACTTCTGCATAAACATATTCTAAAGGAGTAGTTATTGTAGAGATATAACAGTTTGGTAGATTCTCATAACCAATATCATAGTAGACTCAAAGAGGACCTTAGTTGCTTTAATTTGGTTCCTGCACTCCATGCTGATACAAGAAATCTTCAAGAAAGGGATGATTGGAAAGAAAAATTTATAAATTTTATAACAATTGCATTGCAGGAAATCAACGATAAGGATATAGTCTTGCAAAATACTCATAAAAAATTTGATAAATTCATGCACATAGAGTATGATATGAAAGAAGTCATATCCAATGCAGAAAATCATGCAGAACATGGATATATTGATCACCTCTCGACTTTCAATCAGTTTATTAATCGGGTAGTGGATAATCCAGGTACAACTGAGCAACAATCAAAATTGATTGGTGGTAATGATGTGGGCCCTATCATACAGTAAAATATTTGAACATGTCTTAGATGACCACAGGATTTTACTCGAAGATTAATGGATTGGTATACATGCCTATGTTTATGTTAGTTCCTTACATTATGTGTAGTTTAAAATCATGTTTTGTTATCAAAAGCCATGTCTTTTGGTTTGAAGCTTGTTGCCTCTCATATATATAAGAGAGGCTAGGACCAAAAGAAAAGAATATAGGAGAAGATAGTAGTAGAATAGGGGGTAATAGGTAGATAATAGAAGGGTTGCATAATGTTTACATTTCGAAAGACTATGTTGCAAGCATAATTTTGAGGAAATCAATGAAAGATCTCTAATTCTATGGCTTCATATTGATATCAATTATTTTTTGAAAATATACAATTATTTGGTTGTCTCCAACTTAATATTTCCTTATTATTTAAATTGGTATATCAAGTATGTATTCAATTTATCAAGACACATTTGTTGTTCTTGTGTGATGTGATTAATTGGTTTCTTCGAAAGAATTAAAATCCTTCTAGTCAATCACAGTAATCTGGAAGTGTTATTTGGATTAGTAAGAAGAGCCATATAATTAGGATTGCCATTTTGTCTTCATTTTGGTATCATTTGTTGTTCATGTGCAATTTATTCAATTGGTTCCTTCAAGGAAGGATTAAAATCCTTTTGATAAATCATAAGTAACTTGGTTGTGTCATTTGGATCAATAAGTAGATTTTTTCAATCACTTGTTTGCACATTTATACAAGATATAAACCAGCATAAGTGCGCCAAAAAAATTGAGTTACTGTTAAATACAAGTCACTTATCCTAGAATTTCATTTGACTCCATCTACTCAACAAGGTACTGGTCTTACTCATTTCCTTATTTAATTTTATTAAATCCATTTTCGTAACTTTACATATGTTGATTGAAAATATTAATAAACTTCACTTTGTTATTTCTTATACAATTTATACCAAATTAAGCTTGCATATGTCCACTTCCAATTCGCATTGTGGATAGATTTCATTTAAGTGGGAAACATATAGTTTAAGTCTACTTCATCTGTATAGGTACACCCACCTAGGTCTGGCACTTGAAGAGAAGAAGGTTCAAATATACCATTTGGCCTTGTTCGTTAGCTTAAAACGTACCAAGAGCCTATCAACCTCTTGAGGTTTTCCAGCCAATGTTTTTGAGAACTAATAGGATCATAGCACACTCAGTATTGCATGTTTAACATTCATTACAAATTATTTTCTTTTTTGCAAGGAGCAACATATCATCACCCATCTAGGCTCATCCTTGTTTTGCACTAAGTGGGGGAAAGGGGTTAGGTAGCCTTTTCCTCATATGACACTTGTCATTTTCTCTTTTGGCTAGTTGACCACCTTCCATGTATATATAGGAGCAAGCTTGGGATGTGGATGACATGCCTTAAGTTGGCTTGCATGTGACATACTTTTCTTTCTATGTTTAGCATTACATTTTGTGGATAACCCTTTCTTCATGATTTAGTTTCATATGGAATAGGGATTTCTGAATAAGCTCTCATATCTTCTTCTACTTTAAAGAAATTTCTCACAGCATGGTGTTTAGTAATTTCTTTAAAGTGGGGGCATACATTGGCATATTATTTTGCATTTCAACTACAACTCATGTTGCATCGTGTGGTCTTCTTACTTCATGTGATGTGACGTGTCTTTCTCTTTGTGGTGACATTGGGCATGATGTTCTCCAAGAGTGTGATCTCTCTTAGCATATTATATTCCTCTTAGTGGAAATGCCAAGCAGAGTGCATACCCTAAGTTGTGAATCTTCTATTCTTTGATTATTCCTCTCTTGGAGACATTAGGCATGATGTTCCCTAGGTTTAGACCTTACATGAACTAAGGAAAAACCCCTTTGAATGTATCTTACACTATTGCAAATTTATAATAAGCGTTATATGGCCACCTTGCATAAAACACTTTGTTTGCCAGTGGAGCCATCCTGCTTGTTCATGGGTGTTAGCATATGAATTTTTCTTTCCTCGTGGATCCTACTATTCATGTTGTGTGGTGCCTTATCAAAGTTATCAGGAGGTATATAGCTTTGGTATGGTTAGTACGTGTGGGAGCTGACCATAGGCATGACTTTCCCATAGCCACTTTCTTGTTTTTGTGGGTGCATACCAACCATGTGTGTGTGTCTCACCTCTCTAGGGGCTCACCTAGTGGATACTGGACTCCACTAGCCCATGTGAGCATGCATTTTTTTTGCATAGTGGACATCATGTTCCACTTGTAAAATTTTTTTGGACAAACAACTTAAACCTGGTCCACATCGTGTTGGATAGACTATTGAGGCTTGATCCACCCCCTTTCTTTATTTTTCCTTTTTCTTTCTTCTTTATGTCTTTGATAGTGTATGTTGGTATCTTGATGTTGCTTCATACATCATTCACATGTGTGTTCTTTTGTTCCTATATTGGTTTTCCATAGGATCTTGATCCTAGGGGCTTGATCATCCTTCTTGATCATTCCTATCTCACTAGCACTTGTACACTTAAAACCCTCTTGATGCATATTTGTCTACTTTAGTGTGAGTTGGGCGCAAGGTCATCCTCTCACTGGGGCTAAATGTAGTTTCAAAAAATGTACTCCCTTCTTGGAGATAGTACAATTTCACACTCTTATTTGACCTATTTTAGTACCCTTGCATTCATATCCTTTAAATTATTGTGAATAGGCCCCTAAGACCCTTTATTATGTATCCAAGGCTTGAAATCTTGACAAATTCACCTCAGAAACCTAAGAATATTCAAGCAAGAGAGCTTCACCTAGACCTAGAGCTTTCAAGAGAGATTTTCAAGCATTCAAGAGCAAGTTATCAAGAATTTGGAGAAATATTCAAGATTCAAGAATCATGTCAAAGTTTTCATGCATCATGTTTGTTTTTGAGCTAACATTTGTGATGTAGGTTTCATGATTCAAGCAAGCATTTAAACAAATCTTCAAGGATTCAATCAAGAGTCAAGATCCAAATTCATGCTAGCCATTTCACACAAGTTTACAACCTTTATTTTAAGGGTTTGGTGAGTGACAACATTGCATTTGTTCATTCATCATTCCTTCATACTATTTCATTTCATTTCAAGGTTTAATTACCAAAACAAGGTTTGAGAAAGGAAAACCCTCATCCTCTAACCAAAAACCATTTTTCTCTCTTGTGATGTGTGTTTTGTAGATTTATGTGAACTAGACTCATTCACTCGACCTGGCGTATTAGTCCCCGTATACCCCTTTTTTCCATCTTTCTGCAAATCCTAATCACTCATCAGAAGATTCTATATTTTTCCAAGAAACCCTATAGTAGGAATCATATGCCCCGTTAGGTCTCAAAAAAGCTGGTTGGAAAACCTCAAGAGGTTGCCAAGCTCTTGGTACATTTTAGGGTAAGGAACAAGGCCAATTGGTGTATTTGAACCTTCTTCTCTTCAAGCTCTAGTAGACCTAGGTGGGTGTACCTATGCAAACAAAGTAGTCTTAAACTATGTGTTTCCTACTTGAGCAATCTATCCACAATGGAAACTGGGAGTGGAGAGTTGCAAGCTTAATTTGGTATAAATTGTATAAGCAATATTGAGGTAAAGTTCATTAATATTTTCAGTTAATATATGCAAGGTTTTGAAAATGGATTTGGTGAAATTAGGTGATGCAATGGGTAAGATCAGTGACTTGTTGGGTAAATGGAGTCAAATGAAGATCTAGGATGAATGACTTGTATTGGTTGTAACTCAAACTTTTTGGCACACTTATGTTGGTTTATATCTTGTATAAAAGTGCAAGAAAGTGATTGACAAACTATACTTATGGATCCAACTGACACAACAAGGCTACTTACAATTTATCAAAAGGATTTTCATCCTTCCTTGAAAAAACCAATTGAATAAATCACGCAATAACAACAAATGGTACCAAATTGGGGACATAATGGCAACCCTAATTATATGGCTCTTCTTATTGATCCAAATAACATTTCCAAATTACTATGATTGACTAGAAGGGTTTTAATTCTTTTAAAGAAACCAATTAATCACACGACACAAGAACAACAATTGTGCCTTGATAAATTGAATATATCCTTGATTAACCAATTTAAACAATAAGGAAATATTAAGTTGGAGACAACCAAATAATCATATATTTTCAACAAACAATTGATACCAATATGAAGCGACAAAATCATAGATCTTTCATCGATTTCCTTAAAATTATGTTGGCAACATAGTCTTTCAAAATATAAACATTATGGAACTCTTCTACTATCTATCTATTCCCTATTTGCCTCTATCTTCCTATTGCTATGTAACTAATTTATATATCAAAACTTTGAAGAGGACACACCCCTTTGTGAATGTCTTTTCTGAAACTAACAACAACTAGCAACAATTAAACATAAGCAACTAGGTTCTAGCAAGCCACATATGGATTCTAGTAATATGATCTAAATAATCTCGTCTTAAGTGAGTTTTGACATCTTCTGTGGCATTTCTCACATCGATCTCCATGGTTACCATTTTCTCCAAGTGCTTGAATGACTCGTCTAGTTTCGATTCTTATTTTTTGCTACTTCCAAGGCTTTATGCAATATCATCTTGCACTATCTTGTGCACTCTTCCAGACCCTTCAGTTCTCCATTATCTTCAAATAATGTAGGCCCTTCACCTTTTGTAGCATTAGTTAATCCTGCCACATCTAACCGAAGTACCTCATAATAGTCCTTGTGCTTCTTCACTATATCTTCAACATTTGTGGTAGCCTTGTTATTAGAAACATCATTCTTTTGCATTTCCTAAATTTTATCCCTACTTAGTCTTCTTTCAATCAGAGAATATCTATACAATGTACATCCATGCGGCCATTAATGTCCAACTCTGAACATGAATGTAATAGGTTTTTTGAATTTCTCAATGTCAAACCAAATGATTATATCGATGAGACATATTAAAACTCTGGTTGAATGTTAAGTAGATAGAGGGTACACTTTTGGTCATCTTTCATGGTCAGGAAGACAAAATAATTTTCCTACCGATGTTGAATAAGTGGCTTTTCATCTGTTTTTTAATCCATATCACCTTCGAGAAGAGATTTGTGAAGTCAACTAGATATCAAATTTGTTTCCAAGTGTCACTCCGATGAACTTTGATCCATTCATATTACCATCAGCATGAGAATAGGCATCGCTAAGGGATTTGAAAGTTACTCCATTTTCATTAGTCTCTTCGACGTATTTATTTCATTACATTCTTCCTTCAGATGAATCCACAAGACTCTTGTTGAAATTACTTTCATCGGTGTAACAAATGAAGTCGGAAGGAAAAGAAAAACTCACTCCGATAATACATGTCTCCCCGACATGTTTCCATTTTTCTTATTGGTGAGACAAAGGTAATTTCTTACCGATGAGGGTCTATCGACATGACATGCATGCTCAGGATGACTTGAGGATTTTACTTTGATAGTATTGCTCTTGGATGATCACCTTTTCATCAGTGGGACAATAGGCCTTGTCTTCTTGAATATGTATCCTCCAAAGTTGTTGACCATTATGATATGGTTGACCTTTTCCAATATGCAAGAAATGCTCAAATTGAGAGGCTGTGACTTATGGATTGGAGAGACATGTACCTAGTCATGCTGATATGAACTATTTGTTTAGAAGCTCTTACTTAATGATGACTAGAGGGACTTTAGTGTGTCAAAGGTCAAGTCTAATAAGATCATTAGTGAATATGGCATGTGGAATGGATTAAAACAATTTGTGTTGCTCTTTGCGCTTAGAATGTGGCGACCTTGTGGGGTTCATGAATGTAAAAAGAAAATTTATAGTCCCAACAGTGGCTCCAATTGGGGATGTATACCCCCTATGGGTATATCAAGAATTCAAATCACTAGAAGAGTAGACCAAGTGGCTTGTGACATGGGATGGCAATGGAAATGATGGAAAATCAAGAGTGGTGGAAATGATATGAGTCCTATACTATTGTGCATGGAAAACAACTATTTTAGAAGGTTATCCAAGAATTTTCCATGCACTAGCGATCCCTGACCTTCACCTATTCTATTGTGCATGGAAATGATTTATTTTAAAAGGTTTTTCAAGAATTTTCCATGCACTGGCAATCCTTAATCCTCTCTATGTTCTTCAAGAAAATAAATGTTTTAGGAACTACCCATGTACTAGCAACTCTTGGTCTTCTCCTGACATGTTCTAGAGATAATATGAATGTTGACCTCCCTTGCCAACAATAACAAAGGGTCCTAACCATAAGGACTCAAATTTCCCATGCTTTCCTTTGTCTTGACTCCTAGAATTCAACATGAGAACTATGCCATCTATTTCAAACTTCTTGTTTTTAGCCTTCCTATCATGCAAGTATTTCATTTGTAATTATTTATTCCTATTATGTTGTTGGGCTTGGTTTCTGATTTCATTGAACTCTATTAATTCCTCCATCCTTTCCTCCATGGGTTCAGGAATGTCCAAATATTCTTGCAAAATGAACTTGCAGACTGGTATTAGATTATGCAAAGGGAGTCTAGCCCAAGTTCCATACACAAGCTCAAAAGGTGATTTACCAATAGCATTTTTCATAGTGATTTTTTCTACCCATAAAGCAAGCCTCAACTTAGAATCCCAAGCTTTTTTTTTTTAATCCAACATTCTTCTTATGATCTTCAAGATACTCTTGTTGTTGGATTCAACCTACCCATTTTCCTGTGGATGGTATGGTGAAGAATATGAGATTACTAGATACCATATGATTGTAAAAATCCATTGAATTCATCTGACATAAAACACATTCCATTATCAGTTACAACCCTTGTTGGAGCTCTAAATCTTGTGATGATATTCTCCAATAAGAAATTTGTCACCACCTTACTAGTTACTTGCTTGTTGGGTATAGCTTCCACCCATTTTAAGAAGTAATCTGTGGCTACTAGTATCCATTTGTGTCCTCCACTAGATGTTTCCATAATTTCCCCTATGAATTCAATTCCCCCACTGGTGAAATGGAGCCTCTACTTGCATGGGACTCAAAGGTAATGCCCCTTGATATTTTAGTTTCCCAGAAAAATTCTGACATGCTCCACATTTTCTAGTATAGTCATGTGCATCATTAAAAACCTTAGGCCAATAGTATCATGCCCTTAATATCTTATGAGCAGTAGTTTTTGCTAATAAATTCCCCCCACATACTCCTTCGTGCATCTCCTTGAAAACATGCCTCACTTGATGCTCATCTAAGCACAAAAATAGAACACCATCCCTATTCTTCCAATAGAGGTCCCCCTTCATGAATACATATTTTGAGGCCTGCAACTTGAGTGTCCTTTTTATTTTGTCATCAAACCCTTCTGGACATTTCAAATGTTTAAGTTAGTACACAATATCAGTGTACCATGATGTGTGCTCAATACTAGTGACCATATTTTCCTCATCAACTATATTGCATACTTGGGCAGCTTCCAAATTCATTTCAACCATCAATTTGGCCAATCCTTGTCCACTTACAAGGTTAGTAATCTAAAACTCAATATCAAACTCCTAGATTATGTTTATCCAATGACACTGGTGCCCTATTGTTTCACTTTGTATAAATACATCTTTCACAACAACATTAGGCACATAAGCTATAAATTTTGCTCCCACCAGATATGGTCGAAATGCCTTGATATCTCTTACCAATGTGTATGATTGTTTCTCCACAATATCATATTTCAATTCTACATTTCGAAGGGATTTTCTAAAAATGGAGATTGGTTGTTCACACCCTTCATTGTTCTTTTGGAGCATCATTGCAGCAACTGTGTGATAAGATGTGAATGAAAATATTTGGAAAGGTTTGTTGAAATCTGGAGATTTCAATACTGTAGCTTCCATGATTTCTTTTTTTATGGATATGAATGCATCTATAGCCTCAACAGCCCAATCAATCTTTGCACCTTTCCTTAGCATCTTTGATATTGGCTTTACTATCTCAATAGAATTTGATATGAATCTTCTTACAAAATTGATTTTTCCAAAAAAAGATTGAATAGCCTTAACTGTCTTGGGGATAGTTATCTTGTCAATGGCCTCCACTCTTTCAGGATCAATCCTTACTCCCTCCTTAGAGACTATATGTCCAAGTAAATTTCCTTTTGTTACTACAAAATGACACTTTTTAGGATTGAGGGAGATGCCATATTCCAATTCCTTCAAAAATATTTTTTCAAGGTGAGCCACATGAACCTATTCCTTTTTGGAATATGCAATTAAATCATCTTGGTAGACTACCATTATCACATTGATAAGGTCAGCAAAAGCAACATCCATGGCCCTTTGGAAGTTTGCACTAGCATTTGTGAGTCCAAATGGCATCCTAACATAGACACATGTCCCCCATGGCGTAGTGAAGGATGTCTTATATTGTTCTGATTCTTTAACTTTCACTTGGTTATATCCTAAAAATTCCACCATCATGGACAATAACTCACAGCTTGTGACCCTTTGTAGCATAGCCTCCATGTTTGGAAGTGAGTAATTGTCCTTGAGAGAAGAGACATTTAGGTTTCAGAAGTTTACAAGAAGCCTTATATCTCCATTTTTCTTTCTAATTGGTACCAGATTCAATACCCAAGATGAATGTCTAATTGGCCGCTTGATAATACCCCCTTCCCTAAGCTTTATAAGCTCTTCATGCATTTTAGGCTCCAAAGTTGGGTTGATTGGTCTTTGTTTTTTCTTGAATGGTTTTGCATTTGGTTTTAATGGAATATCATGTTGGAAAAGATATTCTCTATATGCTTTAAGATCCTCATAAGACCATGCAAATACATGCTTGTATTTACTTAATAGTGCAATCAAAATTTTTCTGATTGTTCAACTTATATTCTTTCCAATGTATACCCTTTTTGGTGCCAACTCAGTCCCCAGGTTGATTTCTTCAACATCTTCTTTTTTTACTGGTGTTTGTTTCATGAGAGCACTATCATTTCCATCAAACTTCCTTTCTAGTGCCACAAGTCCTTTAGGAAGTTTGTTGGTTTTGAGTTGCACAACTTCTTTTCCAAACACAGTCTGTTTTCCATCTATTTCTTCCATGAATGCATTAAAATCAATCTCCCGGGCTTCATACTAATCTATGCAATGCAAAAACTTGATCAAATAGGTAGCATCATTGAAAACTTGCCAACTATAAACATTTTTAGGGATGGAAAGTCTTGATTTGAATTCAATCTATGAAATCCAAGCCAAAGTGATATCACCTCTTTTCAAATCTGCATTAGCCAAAAATTCTACCATCAAGTTCTCAAACCTATCTAACCACTCAATAGAGAAAGCATCAAGTAGTTCAATGGTATCCCATACAACGTTCCTATATTGTTTTAGCCTCTTATTTTTTGTTGCATATTTTGATCTTACTTGTAAAATGATCAACTCAAAGTCTCCAAAGACTGTCAATAATTTGATTTTTTGTTTGACAGCCATATTCATCCCAATCAATAGGGCTTCATACTTTGCGATGTTATTTGTACATTCAAATGTCAGTAAGAATGAATATTTGAATGTAGTTCCTTCAAGTGAAATGAACACCACTCCTACTCCATTTCCATCTTTATTGCATGCTCCATCAAAATACATTTTCCACACACCATGCTCATTCTTGGAAACATGCTTACCAATTGGATCAATATTTACTAATTCAAGTTGGGAAGGCTCTATTCTGAAACTTCCTAAATCCACATCACAAAAGAAATTCAATTTATTTTGAGCAACATAATCCACAATATGATTCACCCTTGGCTCTCTATATATCTTGACCTCTTCACCATTTACTGGTATTGTGGCATAGGACAATTCAAATTGTACATTTCCTCCAACTGTCATAGTCCATTGTCTTGACAAGAGCATTCCAAAGTGAGGGGGTGTGTCAATTACATTTATGTCAATGTTATATATTGCCTATGGATAAGCAACCAACTTCACCTCTACATCTTTCATAATTCCTACTATTGGGACAGGTCTACTATCCATAGTGTAGCATTTACCTCCATTAGTGTCCACCCACATGCCAAGCTATTTCATGACCCCTACTGGGATGATGTTAATAGTAGCTCCTAAGTCAATCATGTAGTTCCTTACCAATTTATTGTTTATGAGTAATGTAGTAAAGAATGGGTCAACTTGTGGAAGATTCACCAATGCATCACCAAGACAAACTTCAGGAACCTTTACTTCTTCTTGCTTGCTATTACTGATCTTAGCGGTCTCTCTAATCTTAGAGTTTGTATTTCTATTAGTTCCATTAGGTATTAGCTAAATAACACTATCCCTATATTCCTTTATTTTCATCATCTCTAATAATGGTACAAACATCTTTACCTGGGATAAGGCTTGTGTGAAGACGAAAGAGGTATTTTCTATTTGGGTTATCTTCTTTTTTGTTCCAATGGATCTCCTTTGTTCTCCTCTTTTTCTCTTTTGTTTGTTTCATCATACTTCTACTTGTCTCTGGGCAGTCCCTTATTTTCTTCTCTGGGGGTATGTTTTTTTTCATTTCGATTTAGTTCCTTATTTCCCATCCTTTTTGGTTTTTCTTGTGCTACTTCCTTTTCTTTCACAAATAATCATCTTGGAGCACATCCATCTATGTTTATTGTTTGTTTTTGAGCCTATAGTTACTTTTTTCTTGATCTACTACAACAATAGTTAATTATTTTATCTCTTCCTCAGTAGGCCTCCTTATTCTATATTTACTTGATTGATATGGTGCACCAGGAAGATACGACTTGTCATCATTTTCATCATAATAAAAAAAGATGTGTTGTTCCACCATATGAATATTATACCATTGGTTATCAACATTATACTCGTAACCTTCTTCTTCTGAAGATGAATATCCTTGCTCAATCATATGGAGGGTGTAAGAGGTTAAGTATATTGTATGATTATCTTCTTCATTGTCCACTAGTATTTCTTCTTCTTGTATTGACTGACCTACAACACAATGATCAGGGGAATGTGGCAGCTTGCAAACTTAACACCAAGGATTATTGTTGACCATGTATGCTCCCTACTCTCTTAAGGGATCGGGAATCTCCTTATTCATAGGCCTATCAATTATGGGCTTTCCATCCTTCCAATTTGTGTTACATGGCATATCATGCAACCTTGGTCTTTCATTCCTGTATGTATTCTCTTTCCTATTCTAAGGGTTGTTAAAATTTTGGGGAACCCTAAGATTATCTCTCTTACCAATCATCCCAGTAGCCTTTCTATTGTTCTCAATGGTCAATGTTGTTTTTTGTGCTTCAATTAAATTTATAGGGAACCTATTTCTAAGCTCATATCCTATCTTCAGATCAAAGGCTTTTAGATAAATGCTTAATGTTGCAGGGTTAGTCAGTTTGGACCTAGGTGGTATCTTATTGTGCAATTTGGAGAACCTCTGGTTGAAGTCATAAACTGACTCATTATGATGTTTCTAGATACTTATCAATTCATGCAGGGAAAACTTGGGAGCACATTGATTCCCATATTGCTCCAAAAACTAATCTTGGAAGTATACTATGGAATTAATTGAACCATCATGTAGGCCATTGAACCAATCCCTCATCTCTTCTATGAGGGACATCATGAACAATCTCATATTCATATCCTCATAATCCATACCAATATCTTGAACAAAGGCTTTACATTTTTTGATATGTTCTTCAACTGATATCACATTATTCCCAGTGAACTTGGGAACCATATTTCTCCAATTTCCATCCATTGGGTATGGGTACAATTGATAATCTTTAAGATCAAATTGTCTGCATGGGTTTGTAGGATTTTGTGGAGGCAAGTTCAAGGGTGGAGGATTAGGGTAGTATTGGTACCCATGTTGAGGCTGATGATAAGCATTTTGTTGGATATGTTGTTGGGAGTACACATTTTGATGGGGCATATGTTGTTGATATTGTGGGGCATATTGTTGACCTAGTGGTGGATAATTTTGGGGAATATTTCCATATTTTGCAGGGTGGGCCCTTGGTGGCATATTTTGTTGAGTACATTGTTGTGGGTTATGCCCTATATTATATGGAAATCTAAGAGCACCAATAGCCTAAGATGAACCTATGTTAACTCCTTGCTTGTGTGGAGGAACATAATTAGGTGGTTTTGATGCCTCTACATTCAATTGAGTCAACTGTTGATTCATCGCCTGAATCTCTTGTATCATTTGTTAGCTTCTTCTAAGTTCTTTATTTTTCCATTCAAGATGTAATTCAATCTCTTGATTGGTCATACCATTAAAATCAATAGTAGTTTGATCATTCAGCCCCTCTTTGTTTTCTTCTCCTTGTTGTAATAAGAATCCCATATCATACTACTCTTGATTTTGTTTTCTTTCTTCTTCCAGTTGTTCTTCAAACTCTTTGTTCTTCTAAGGATTTAACTTGAAATTAAGAATATTGTTATTTACATTGCTTCATTCAAGGGTAGTTGAGGGATTTCTACTGTTAGTGTGAAATGGAGAGTTGAATATTGTGAAAGGCTTCTCAGATGTGTTCATATTATCTTCTACTTGTTTGGAGGTTATTTCACTCTTATTTGTATTTTTCCCACTAGGAGATCCATATTTATATGTCCACCTTGCATTGCTTTTCTTGGACTCTCCTTGTGTAAAGATATTCTCCCATTCATGTTGGATGATATGTAAATTCTCTGATGTCTATTTTCTATTCTTTCTAATCTGATGTTCACTTTATCACTCATAAAATCTCTTTAGAGTCTCCACCTACTGTTCATGAGTAGGAAATTAAGCTTCTCCCCAGCATAATATTCACCTTCTTGATATTTAAATTGACCCTATAATGGGAGGCTTTGGTTCAGAATTGGTCCCCAATGGAGTCACCAATCTATTAGGTCTCAAAAATGCTAGTTGGAAAACCTCAAGAGGTTTCCAAGCTCTTGGTACATTTTAGGCTAACGAACAAGGCCAATTGGTGTATTTGAACCTTCTTCTCTTCAAGATCTACCAGACCTAGGTGGGTGTACCTATGCAAATAAAACAATCTTAAACTATGTGTTTCCTACTTGAGCAATCTATCCACAATGACAATTGAGAGTGGAGAGATGCTAGCTTAATTTGGTATAAATTGTATAAGCAACATCAGGGTAAAGTTCATTAATATGTTCATTTAATAGATGTAAGGTTTTGAAAATGGATTTGGTGAAATTAGGTGATGTAATGGGTAAGACTAGTGCCTTGTTGAGTAAACAGAGTCAAATGAAGATCTAGGATGAATGATTTGTATTGGTTGTAACTCAAACTATTTGGCACACTTATGTTGGTTTATATATTGTATAAAAGTGCAGGAAAGTGATTAAAAAACTCTACTTATGGATCCAACTAGCACAACTAGGCTACTTACAATTTATAAAAAGGATTTTAATCCTTCCTTGAAAGAACCAATTGAATAAACCATGTAGGAACAACAAATGGTACCGAATTGGAGACAAAATGGCAACCCTAATTATATGGGTCTTCTTACTGATCCAAATGACATTTCCAGATTACTATGATTGACTAGAAGGGTTTTAATTCTTTTAAAGAAACCAATTAATCACACCACACAAGAACAACAATTGTGCCTTGATAAATTGAATATATCCTTCATACACCAATTTAAATAATAAGGAAATATTAAGTTGGAGACAACCCAATAATTGTATATTTTCAACAAACAATTGATACCAATATGAAGCCACAAAATCATTGATCTTTCATTGATTTCCTTAAAATTATGTTGGCAACATAGTCTTTAAAAATATAAACATTATGGAACTCTTCTACTATCTATCTATTCCCTATTCACCTCTATCTTCTTATCATTGTGTAACTGATTTGTATATCAAAACTTTGAAGAGGACGCACCCATTCATGAATGTCTTTTTTGAAACTAAAAACTAACAACAATTAAACATAAACAATTAGGCTCTATCAATCCATAGATGGATTATGGTAATATGATCTAAATAATCTCATATTAAGTGAGTTTCCACATCTTCTGTGGCATTTCTCACATCGATCTCCATGGTTACCATTTTCTCCAAGTGCTTGAATGACTTGTTTGGTGCCGATTCTTCATTTTTTTCTACTTCCAAGGCTTTATGCAATATCATCTTGCACTCTCTTGTCCACTTGTCCTGACCCTTTAGTTCCATTATCTTCCAATAATTTAGGCCCTTCACCTTTTGTAACATTAGTTAATCCTATTGCATTTGCCTGAAGTTCTTCATAATAGTCCTTGTGCTTCTTCACTATATCTTTAGCATTTGTGGTAGCCACGTTATCAAAAACACCTTTATTTTGCATTTCTTGAATTTTCTTCTTGCTTATTCTTCTTTCAATCAGAGAATATCTATACAATGTGTATTTGTGCAACCATTAATTTCTAGCTCTAAACATGAATATAACAGATGTTTTGAATTTCTAAATGTCAGACCAAATGAATATATTGGTGAGACATGTTCAAACTCTGGTCGAACATTAATTAGATAGAGGGAACACTTTTGATCATCTTTCATGATTGGGAAGACAAAATGATTTTCCTAACAATGTTGAATAAGTGGCTTTTCATCTATTTTTTAATCCATATCACCTTTGGGAAGAGATTTGTGAAGTCAACTAGATATCAAAGTTGTTGCCAAGTGTCACTCCAATGAACTTTGATCCATTCATATTACCATCGGCATGAGAATAGGCATCGCTAAGGGATTTGAAAGTTACTTCGTTGTGATTAATCTCCTGACGTATTTCTTGCATTGCCTTCTTCCTTCGGATGAATCAGCAAGACTCTTGCCAAAATTACTTTCATTGATGTAACATATGAAGTTGGAAGGAAAAGAAAAACTCACTCTGATAATACATGTCTCCCTGACATGTTTCCATTTGTCTTATTAGTGAGACAAATCTAATTTCTTACTGATGAGGGTCTATTGAAATGAAATGCATGCTTGAGATGACTTGACGATTTTACTCTGATAGTATTGCTCTTGTCGATAACCTTTTTATCGGTGGGAAAACAAGCCTCGTCTTCTCAAATATGTATCCTCCAAAGTTGTTGATCAGTGTGATATGGTTGACCTTTTGCTAATATACAAGAAATGCTCAAATTGAGAGGCTATGACTTATGGATTGGAGAGACATGTACCTAGTCATGACAATATGAGCTGTTTGTTTAGAAGGTCTTACTTAATGATGATTAGATTGACTTTTAGTGTGTCAAAAGGTTAGTTCAAGTATGTTAGGATCATTGGTGAATATGGCATGTGGAATGGATTATAATAATTTTTGTTGCTCTCTACACTTAGAATGTGGTGACCTTGTGGGGTTCATGAATTTTTTTTTAAAAATTATAGTCCCAACATGCCCAAATTGGCATATTAGTCCTAGTACACTTTAAAAAGTATATTTTCAAAGTTGCAGACACTATTTTGACTCCATCATTCATCTAGACACTTTTTTGTTTCATTCAGTTTATTAGTTTGATTTCATGCTTTCAATTTCCTAGGTTTCATAGTGAGTTTGCATTTATCCCTTTTGAAGCTTCATTTGATGGTGAACCCCCATCCAATTATCCAAGGGATCCACTAGCCATCCCTCAATCGAGTCACTTATTTGAGGGATCTAGGTTTCCTAATGAAATGAAGTGTAGAATAGGTCCAATTCCATCTCCCAAAAGGTGGAACCCTATTTCCCTTTGGTGCATATACTTTGAAGAGATTTGTTTCCCTTACTATCATAAATCAATACACTATCTCACTATCATAACATTGCCTTAATAGGTTCTTGAATTTCCTTTCATGCTCTATCATTCTTGAAATATTCCCCTTTACCATGCAATCATGTTAAATCTTTCACATGTGTCTTCATGACCCCTTTGAGAATTCCCTTATTAAGGTTTGATTTCCTTCTTGGTGACATGGTGACTTCATTGAAACTCATCACAAACTTCATGTAAATCCACTATCAAAGTTGCATCCTTCCTTCCCTTTTACACATAGGACTATCCATTGCTTCTAAGTTAGCCATCCTTTTCCTTTATTTATGATTTTCTTCATTCAACCCTCTACATATCATTATCACTTTGACTAATTTCCATATGCCCTTTGAAGACTTTAAAATTCTACCCTCATGCCTACACCTTCATAGTGATACTATTGCCCTTTCATGTCTTGAGTGTCCTAAATTTCTAACTTAATTGTTGTCTAGGTTATTAACCATTATTTGCTGCACTTATTTGGAAATTAATTGTTGTCCTTTGCAAGCATTATTTGTTGTCATCATTTGAAAATTGATAGTTGTCCTTTGTAAGAATTATTGCTGCACTTTTTATGTCATTATTGCTGCACTTTTTCTCTTTGATGATAGTACACTGCTATCATTATTGTAATCTACCCTTTCATGTACTTCATTTGACTTTGCATTTATTCACTATGCCCTTTCATCTCATTCCAATTTGGGACTATCCTTAACATTAGGTCCGACCTTCTTTATCTATGACTATTCTTAACATTTATGACTATACTTATATATTACATAGTCATAAATCCATCTCTTATCTTTGCAACATTATGAATGATTTGACATGAAGACTAAATCTTCCCTTTGTGACTTTTGAAGTTTCCACCCTTTAAAAGTAAGAGTTTGCTACCCTTTAGACTTATGAGGTTGATATGACAATGATGAAATTGCCGCCCTCTTGATATGACAACAATGAACTTGATGCCTCTTTTTTCCCTTGAAGACTTGCTCATTTTCATGTAGATTTTCTTTTAGAATGACCTCTTTAGGTTTTTTCCTTTGATCATTGATCTTATCCTCATAGTGTTTCCTCATGTCATATTTAAATCTTCTATCCTTATTGTTATTAATATGCCCCTTTGCATAGACCGTAGGCTGCCCTAGTATGGCAAAACTGTCCTCATGTTTGTTATGATTATTCTTTATTCTAGGCAGTCTTTTCTTGCCCATTTATGACTTTCCTTTATTTCATATCCTTGGATCTACCCTAGCTTTGAACCTACATGGTATTTTTGTGTTTATTTGTGTAGACACGTAAAATGTACATACACTCGATCCTAATCTACTAACATCACTTCATCCCGAATTATCCCTCTATCTAACCATTTAATCAAATAGCCTTATTTGATTAAAGTCTTCATAATTCTCCTTTTAATTAAATAAATCTCTCGATTTAATTAAATCATCATCTCTGTGTAATTAGTTAGGTGATTTCATCTTCATATCTTTATTTAATTAAATAATCCATATTATTTGATTAAATCTCAAAATTCATCTAAATAAACTAAATAAATTGAACATTTATCTAATTTAATCTAACATCACCCCTTTTGGTTAAATAAATCAAAAATATTTATTTAACTAAGTCTAAATCATTCTTTTCTCATTTTGAGTTATTTAAATCCTAAAATCTAAGTCAAAATGGTCAAATCAACTAACATCATTTAAATTAATCAAATCATGATCAATGCTAATCCTAATCACTCAAATCCTCTAGATTTTGTAACTTGCACATGAAAATATACTTATTTGATTTATTAAATTTCTATTTTCCTTCAACAAGGCATCTTTTAAGGAATATTCCCCTAATTTGAATTCAAAATCCAAGTGGGAATAAGTCCTTCCAACAAGGCATTTAAGATCTCTTACATGTCCTTTTCCTTGAGCCAAGTGGCATTTATTGCTTTCTTTCTTCCCCCCTTTCAAGTCATTTCAACAAATTTGAAATTCAAATTTATGCATTTATTGGCACAATCCTCAAAACTTGCTTAACCTTCATCCTCACACATGTTGACAAGTGGCATCATATCATTGGTTGAATCTTTGTCCCACATTGATCAAATTTGGACATCTCTTCAACTTATCAATCTATAACTAAGGAGTTCATATACTTATTTCATCATCCACAATTTGAGTAAAGTTACTCTACTCAAATTCATCTTCAAGCATTTGCAAGATTCATCCATCCATAGCTAGGTTATGCAGGTTTTCATCTTGGAGCACATTTGAATCTTCACAAAAGTGGATCACTCATCAACACTCTTCATCATCTATCAACATTGCATCATTGGAGTTGGGAAAGGGCCAATTTTCACATCAAATTGGCACCAATTCCCTGAATAGATTAGGAGTTTATATTGCATTAGAATAGGATTTGATTTGTTTTGAGTTTCTTGGTGTTCTTCATCTCATTTCCTTTCTCTCTTGCAATTTAAATGAATTTCTTGAGGAATCATGTTTCTAACTTGCATTTCAATCTTCTAATGTGTTTGTTTGTTGTGTTTTGCAGGTATTAGGATCATGGTTCACATTTGGCACTAGAAGGAGGGCTTGAATTAAAAATCTAACATATTTTTTTAAAAAAAATCGTTGTTTTAGCGCTCTTTAATGTTCTTTTAGCACTTTTTAATGTTCTTTTAGCGCCCATAATCACTGTTTTAATGCCCGTGATCACTGTTTTAGTGCCCATGATCATTGTTTTAGCACCCATGATCACTGTTTTAGCGCCCATGAGTCAGTTTTAAAATGACCATATCTTGGTCATACGAAGGTCTTTTTTGATGCTTTTTTTTAAATAGGGTATAATTTCGTAAGATATCCAATGGTGTAGGTGTTTCTTAACTATTAATGAGTTAAAATTTTCAAATTAGCATCTAAAGTAAAAACACATGATAACTTGGCTAAGTTTTAGGGTGTTTTGGTAAATGATTCATCTAACCCCTATATCCTTTTGTTTTTTATCTCATCTAACGTTTGATCACTTTTGTAGGTTGGAAATCAAAATCAAAAGAAAGAGAAGCATGAGAAGGATATTTTGTTCAATCAAAGTGTTTTTAAATACTTTAGCGTTTGTTTAACACTTCTTGAAGAATTTGTTACCTTCTCTTTCTTAGGACACTAGTTTTCGTTTGGGCTTAAAAATAACCTTTTCCCTTCTTGCAAAGGCTAAAATGAACTTTAGGATCACAACTTACTATATTTTTTTTATTAGATTAACAATTGAATAAGGCAATTTCTCTCACTTCATTTGGTGCTCTGAAACGAACTCACATTTTGCTTTGAGGATTTAAAAAGAACAAGTGTAGTTGTATTTTTTCATGAAGGCTTACTTAGACTAAAGGAATTGGAAAAGGACGTATGCGCTTCTCTCGTGCTTTATAGCGATCTTGAGAATCAAAATGCCTTTTCCATGACTTTGGGTTAAGCCAAAGCAATCACCTCCACACTTCAATCTGGGCTTAAAATTGAAAAAAATATTGTGTGAGTGTGAGTTGGGGCTTTGTTGCGTACATTCTCTCTCCTTGTTTCCAACAAGGATTGATTGAGTTACGAATATTGTTCTTCATTCACTTTTGTTTATCCTAGAGGGCCTGCCTTGGGGAAAAAGTAATCACCTAAGGGAACGACTCAACTAGTAACACTCTAAAGCCAAGAGTATTTCCAGCTGGGATATAAATGTGGATATTGGAAGAAATGCCAATATCACGTGGTTGACTCCGAAAAGATGGATCCAAAAGGGGACTCTTGCCACGTTGGGTCAACTCCTACGAACGGAAAGTCCTTACTAAAACCCATGTGCTAGAATTTTCCAAAATCCTTTATCTATTTGTTGGTGCAAGAGCGGTCATTCTGAAGCCACCCCACACTTTTATGGTCTTCTAGTAGAAATGGAAATCATGCCATGGGAGTTTCATGGGTGTTGATGTTTGGCTGCCCCGTGTAAGTGAGTGTCGTGGAGGGGAGCCAGTGGGGTCAAACATCTAACCATTCGCTAGAGATAAGCGTAGCTAGACTTGTCCAAGTGGGAATCCAACAAATATTGTCTTACACATCCATAGGATTGTACTTATTCTTGGGTTACAAAATGCATTGCTTAATTGAAAACATCTCAAAACAAACACTTAACATCATCCAAATTTCAAACCCTTTTGAGGACAAATACAATTGACTCAATCCATATATTATTGCTTTCCCTTGGGATTCACATCCTTAGAGGTTTCTAAACATTGGATTATATCTCAATGTGTCTTCTTAAGTAAACAAAAGGAAACCCTTGCCTTAAGTTCATTAAACTTCCACATAACATATCTTGTGGGGTTTGAAGAAGTTAGGACATTGGACATTTAGTTTGAAAATCTAATCAAGAAAGTGTTTGTGGTAAAATAAATTCACTAATCAAGATGAAATCAATTGAACCCAACACATGTGCTTGTGTATCTTTTGTCTTATGGTCTTTTGAGCAAACATTGATCTTTTGATTTGAAGGGAAAAGCATGTTCTTCAAAACCTTGGCCTTGTAAACAAATCCTTCTTAGGTTCATTTAGGATCAAAATCAAACACTTCATCCATTTCAAAAATTTATCATCCCATCCCACAAGCAACTTTGCAACTTTGGAAACATCATTCGAGACTTGGGTAAATCATCAAAATCAAAATCACCTTGTTTAGTTAGGAGTATGGGAATGCATCCTTTCTCATACCTCTAGTTAAATTAGCACCCCTTTGAAGAAGTTTATCCTAAGATCACATCCAACATCTTAGGGTTTACAAGTTCATTATCCAAATCAAACAATCAAAATCAATCCCTAAGTCTAGCATTGATCCTAGGTCCCTAAACGTTCACCACTCATATCATTCACCCATTTTCATCCTCCATCTCATCATTGGTCCTAAACACCTTAGAGGTCACTTTTACAACAAGGTCAAAACACAAGAAAAACATGGAATATAAACTTGATCCATACATCATGATTGGTCCAAACCAACCAAACTATCAAAACCTTACAATGCCAATGGATTTACAACACTCACATTTATGCATGGGATCATTATCTCCCACAAATCTCAATGGTACAACAGATGTGAGTATGCCTAGTCAAAATATTGGAACATCTTTCCCAATTATAGATCTAAATCCAAAACTAAAAGTGTATCCATCAAACAATCAATACATAAGTCTTCAAACAAACAACATCATGCCAAATGAGAATGTACCAAGTACAACTTTACCAAACATGAATCCAAAAAAATTTGCGATAAATATGTTTGCAAATCACACAAATGTTGTTCAAAATCCAAACAAGATGTTAACAACTCCAAGTCAAGGAAATGTGATTCCCAACATCGACAATCTTCAATTTCAACCTATCATACCAAATCTGAGTGTCGTGCCAAATCATAACATTGTCCAAAATCAAACACAAGTACACACTCCAAATCTACTTAAACACAAGCCAAATCAGCTATATCAAGGGAGTCAAGATTGAAATCCAGAACAAATTTGGCTGATCAAATTGCTACACTTAGCAAAATAGTTGAGTGATTGCGCCAAGAGACATCTCCACCACCATTACCCATATCAACATCATTCCTTGGTTTAGGGCTTCCCCCTTTACCTAGCACTAATCATTCCATCTAAATCAATCCACCGAACATCAATCAAGCCATCACATCAAATCCTTTGAATATACCATCGACATCGCACCAACAGATGGTATTCAATCAAGCAACAATGTTGATCCCAACAAACCAAAACATGGTCTCCCAAGGGCCTAGCACCTCAATCATTCCAACCATCCCTATCACCTCAATCATCCCAATCGCCCCTATCACACCCATCATATCTTGACCCCTCACTGCCATGATCGCTCCAAGCGTATCTCAACCACTTGTCACCACATTCAACACAATTCCAAATACACCACCACTACCACCAAAACCAAGTGCAATAATTCAATATTGTAACATCACACTAAAAGCACATCAAGCCTACCAACAATCTCTTCAACAATATCAAGTGGCTCCACAAGCAGCTCAAGCTACCCAACGTACACAAGCACAAACATGAAAAATGATAACTATTGGGGATAGAGATGAACATTCAACCACTGATGATAGCATTGGCAATCTCTCCACCACAACTGTTGAGAACAAGGAAAAAGATCAATCCATCACTGAGCACCTTGAAGATGTTTCCACCCCATCTGATGATCAAATCACCATACATCAAGAGCCACTCTTTAGTGATCTATTTCAAGGAGTGTTAGGAATATTTGATCCTATTGACATAATGCATGATCCATTGACCTATGATCATGTTGAAAATGTCTCTACATCGCCTTATGAGCTAGAGGACATATCTCAAGAATTTATTCCAAAGCATGATCAAAATATTTCACGAAGGTCTAGCAATGGTCCTTTCCAAGACATATTGACATCCTTCAACCTCATGGTTACAGATACTGAGAGAACCCTGAACTCGACACTTGAGGATATTAAACTACTTACCATGCCTAATAACAACATCCAAGAAAATTTTATAAGCAATCCATCTTTTGAAACTGACCCATGTCAAGAACTTGATCTAAAGCATGTCAAAAGCAACTCCGAAATTATTCAAGATCAAGAATTTGTATCTTCAAGATACTACAATAATCTGATGGACACTCTCCTATCTATGCAAGATGATCATATCCATGTAGCACATACTACTCCATCTACCCATGAGATGCTTTCTTTGGATGGACACATAGATGATCTTTATCTAGAACAAGATTTTGTTGCACAAAAATAACAGATTCTTAACTCCTAAAGTCAAACTGAGTTGTCAACATCAAGATTAGATATATCTAAAATCCAGGTTGAAGACATGTATGAAGATATCCAACATTATCCACTCAAGGAATTAGGTAAGATAGAACAAGATATTTCAGAGTCAGCAGAGTATCCAATCGAAATAACACCATCTACAGTGGTCAATTATCAGAGAATGCATTCTAAACAAGAGCTCTTGGAACAAGTAAAATCAAAGCATGAAGGTATTCCTTCAACAATACTGGGGGCAACTTCATCTAGTGCAAATGTCAGCATAGGGAGCACGAAGAATCCTTATGATGAAACTAGTGTCAATACTACAACCAACCACGTCATGAATCTTCATCCACCTATCACTCCATCCACAAATTGGGACCAACGTCAAAAGGAAGATTTGAATCAAAGTATGAAGAATGCTATCAAAGCCAAAGAAGTTGAGAAGCATAATGGACAAATAAAATACAAATGGATACCAAAACATACAAAGAAAGATCATCTCTATCAAACTCCATCAGTTAAAGAAACTATGGGGAAAAATAAAAAAGGGAAAAGTATCTATCAAAGATTTCCACAAAAGAAAAAGAAATCTTTTCAAGCGACGTACAAAGTGTATCAAGCAGTTGGTCCTAATTCAATGCACACTTCCGTATCCACCCATCATTGCTCATCTTCCTGAGTTTGGAGAGTCAAAGGTTCCAAACTGTCAACCAATCCATCTCTTATCCCTAAACACACTCCATCCATGCCTCCACGCATAATATCCAATTCTTACATTGACCGTGTATTGGCAATGACCCTTCATCATAAGGATTCTGAAGGCACTCTATTGCGTTGTGCGCACAGAGACAGAGTTAACCCTGGTATCAATAAAGCAGATCAAGAATCCCAAAAGTTGCATTCAAGTGCACAAATCTTAGCAAAACAACTCCTTCAAGTAGGATATCGATGGCACATTATGACACGGGAATCTACATCAACAACACCTTGTGATTCAGCATGAGCTTAAAATCTTTCAGAAAAAAGAAAAAAATCAAAAAATATGAAAATCCAAAAAAATCAGAAAATGGATTGAAAACAGTAAAGAAAAAAATCGTCCACTTGTGAAAATTGCATGGGCGGCGCTTTGGGCAAGACCATGATTAAAACCTGGAAAATAGGTGTCATGTGTAGAATCGAGCATCTACGTGCGCCACTTCAGGTGAAAGCATCTCATATCATCCGTAATAAATCGAGCATTTCATCCATCTCATTCATAATAAATCTATCCATCCATGAACCAATTATCCAATCCATTTTCATCCATCTGCATCCATCATCCAAGTTATCTTGATCTTGATGAAAGTTTGGGGCACACTTTACACTTGCTTATGGTAAACATTTTGACATGGATCGCTTTCATTGATCCTATCCTATGCAACATTATTTGAGCCATGAAGAATTATCCAAATAAGCATCCTTTATCCAAACACCTTATCTTATCGCAAGATAATCCATATCCATCCATCCATACACCTATCTGAGCATCCACCCATGACATTTCATACATTGCTAGACACTAGGGGCAGATATTTAGATCTCGCTTCAAGAATAAATCTTGATCTATATCTTCCAACTTATGTGGCGATCCGAACATTGGCAAACATGAAATCAAATTGTTCAAGCATTTGTGATCCAGAATCCAAATCACTAGCCCATGGCATATTTTGACAAGACATTCCTTATTAGTCTTCATCTTTCATGAAACATCAATCCAAACAATCACTATCAGTCACATCTAATTCACACATCAAACGTTGCATCAAATCATTCAAACAAATTTTGTTCCAAATCAAGCTTCATCAATCATGATCAATCAAATCTAATCAATCCATCATCTTGGGATATCCATCCTAATCATTGTGTTTCTTAACACTATCCTCGCATTATTGTGCATCCTCAACAATGTTATTGTCATCAATCCTGATCAATCAAATCCTTGCATTGTTGTGCATCCTCAACAATGTTATCATCATCATCAATCCATCGATTCGGTCAATCAACCTTAGCTTGGTTTTCAAAAAAATCCCAAACAGAGCACTAATTCCATCACACACATATCGAAATCATCAAAATCATGCGAAAATCCAAAAACATCAGAAAATCAGAAAATCTGAAAACATTGAAAACACATCCAAAAACATCCAAAACATAAAAAAAATCCAAAAACAATCATAAAAGTAAGAAATAACATCAAAAACATTGGAATCTGGTCTCTGAGCTTAAACGTAGGCAAGGCTAATCTTTGATCAGCCCCCGAGACATCAAAATCCAAAAAAATCCAAAACATCAAAAAATCCAAAAAACACTCATAAAACGAAAAACATCAAAAATAATTGGAATTTGAACTATGTCATCTCTGAGCTTAAACATAGGCAAGGCTAATCTTTGATCAGCCCTTGAGACATCAAAATCCAAAAACATTTGAAAAAACACAAAATCCAAAAATATTCAGAAAACATCAAACACAAAATCCAAAAACATCAAAAATTTGAAAATCAAAACACTTGTAAAATTTGAAAAACACCAAAAATAGCCTCAAAACATTTCAAAATGTCAAAAACATCCAAATATTTGAAAAAATCCATTCGTCTCATCTTGCTTACACCTGCAATAATCAATCATCCATAATAAATTGATCGTCGCCTTCATCCTTTGGCGAAAAAGACAGAAACAATCACAGCAGTTAGCAAAAGCAAGCTTCAATCGCAAAATTAAAATCAAAACCAACAAACCTTTAAAACAAAATCAAACTCTTGATCATTTTCAAACATCTCAGTCAACCTTATATCAATAGCCTATCAATCAACTTATCAAACCATCATCATCCTATACAATGCATGTCCTAGGATATATCATTCTGACAATGGGCATCATTTTGGATATCACTTTGGATTCTTATCCTATCAAAACACATCCCTTTGGCTGAAGATATGAAGAACATTGAATTGTTTGTGTACTTGATCTTTTCTTTTGATTTATCTTATTGCACTCATTCCAAGGACCTCTCGATGATATCCAAATGAAGGATTTAGAGAGATATGAATGGGGCAACGATCATTATCTTTTTTTTGTTGTTCTTGTTGGATGTTCTTGTAAAATAACTTGGTGAATACTTGCTTTGTTAGGTATGTCCTAGCAAGGTTTTCATATGTCAAGTGTGAATAAGAATACTCCTATCTATTTGTCAAGTCAAAGTCCATCGCACTAGGTACAACGCCATCTTGGTTCTCTATACCCTGATGCATCATGCCTACATGTGTTATCAAACATAAGGTAATTGGCCCTTTGAAAATCCCAACTCCTCGGTAGGTCATCATCATCATCATCATCTCATGTCTTGTTGGAATCTCTTATTTTCTTCTCTCTTGCTTTTCGTGCTAACATGGTACCATGACAATTAATCCGAAATCATTGCTAATGCATCCATCTTGCATCCTTAAACCATCTACATATCATATCATATCATATCATATAAGAAACATTGATCATCTCACATACATTGGATTTCATCATTGCATAATATATATTGGTTATTCTAGGCATCTAATAAACCATACATCTATCACCCATATGCATAATCATAAAAGCATCATCATATCAAATCATGTGCATCCATCATATCATCCATGCATCATCATATCATCCATTACATATAAACATCATAATCATCTCATCATCAATAATGTCATTGTCATGGTACAAATCAAGATCAAGAGGGTGTAATATATCAAAATAGGCATGAGGCTAGCCATGGCTGATGACTGTCTACATCATCAAATCTATCTACATCAAATATTTGAGTTGAACTAATCTTGAACCTCTTTGTCGAGAGATCGACCCTCAAATCAAACCTCTTCACCTGATCTCTCGAGGGGGCAATATACCAGTGTAATTCTTCATTCACTGGGGCAGCAATGAGGCATCCAAAAAAAAATCAAAGAAATTTTGACTTTTGATCATGGAAAGATTATTCTTTGAACCAATGCAACAAGTACATTGCTTCAAAGAGGGGCAAAATGTAGACATGTAAAATGTACATACACTCGATCCTAATCTACTAACATCACTTCATCCTAAATTATCCCTCTATCTAACCATTTAATCAAATAGCCTTATTTGATTAAAGTCTTCATAATTCTCCTTTTAATTAAATAAATCTCTCGATTTAATTAAATCATCATCTCTGTGTAATTAGTTAGGTCATTTCATCTTCCTATCTTTATTTAATTAAATAATCCATATTATTTGATTAAATCTCAAAATTCATCTAATTAAATTAAATAAATCAAACATTTATCTAATTTAATCTAACATCACCCCTTTTGGTTAAATAAATCAAAAATATTTATTTAACTAAGTCTAAATCATTCTTTTCTCATTTTGAGTTATTTAAATCCTAAAATCTAAGTCAAAATGGTCAAATCAACTAACATCATTTAAATTAATCAAATCATGATCAATGTTAATCCTAATCACTCAAATCCTCTAGATTTTGCAACTTGCACATGAAAATAGACTTATTTGATTTATTAAATTTCTATTTTCCTTCAACAAGGCATCTTTTAAGGAATATTCCCGTAATTTGAATTCAAAATCCAAGTGGGAATAAGTCCTTCCAACAAGGCATTTAAGATCTCTTACATGTCCTTTTCCTTGAGCCAAGTGGCATTTATTGCTTTCTTTCTTTCCCCCTTTCAAGTCATTTCAACAAATTTGAAATTCAAATTTATGCATTTATTGGCACACTCCTCAAAACTTGCTCAACCTTCATCCTCACACATGTTGACAAGTGGCATCATATCATTGGTTGAATCTTTGTCCCACATTGATCAAATTTGGACATCTCTTCAACTTATCAATCTATAAATAAAGAGTTCATATCCTTATTTCATCATCCACAATTTGAGTAAAGTTACTCTACTCAAATTCATCTTCAAGCATTTGCAAGATTCATCCATCCATAGCTAGGTTATGTAGGTTTTCATCTTGGAGAACATTTGAATCTTCACAAAAGTGGATCACTCATCAACACTCTTCATCATCTATCAACATTGCATCATTGGAGTTGGTAAAGGGCCAATTTTCACATCAAATTGGCACCAATTCCCTCAAGAGATTAGGAGTTTATATTGCATTAGAATAGGATTTGACTTGTTTTGAGTTTCTTGGTGTTCTTCATCTCATTTCCTTTCTCTCTTGCAATTTAAATGAATTTCTTGAGGAATCATGTTTCTAACTTGCATTTCAATCTTCTAATGTGTTTGTTTGTTGTGTTTTGCAGGTATTAGGATCATGGTTCACAATTTGAAGTCACTTAGGGTACTCAAACATAGTAGAGCATAGTCACCCCAAACACCTTTGCCACCTGCTCTTCATAAATATTGTTTTCATCATGTTTATATTGCTTTCCCTTGATCATTGATCAAATTTGGCTACCTTTGCTACACTTGTAGAAGTTTCTTTGATTATCCACATTGATTCATTCCCTTCTTTCTTTGATTTGAATATCCTCTTTTAAGATTGGGTGACTATCATCTTAGTCATTTCATGTTGTCTTCTTCAACTTGTTGTGACTGTGGCATGAGCAATGATGCTACAATGATGAATTCCATTCATTATCTCCTTGCAGTATACTCCTTTCATGACTGTGATATGCATTGATCATCTATATATGGTTTTCCATTGATGACTTCATGGCCTGATATTTTATGGTGGCTGATATCCTATCATGCACTATGCTTTTAACATTACTATCCTATCATGGATGACTATAGTTGCATTATGAAAGTAAATCTCTGAATCAATAGACTTGTGAATTAAAACCTCTGAAATGACACTAGAACTATTAGATGAGGACACGTGGCAAGATCAAGGCTCATTTCTCTTCAATGCCTTGACGTATTACATTTCATTTAATTGAAATTCTCAATCTTTTGAACATCTAAAGTGATTGATTGGACAACTCATAGCTTTAATGAAACAAGATTTGTAATGATTTCATATCGTTTGACTGGCATTGGTAGTGTTGATTGGAGTTTGGTGATTTTGATAGCTTTTAAGATTGAGGTACAATTTTCTTGTAGCCAGACGTCAATCAAATTAAACATTTTAATTATACTTGTAAGGCTTAAGATACACGAATTGACTAAGTTGGTTATTTGGTTTGCGTGAATCAGGCTAATAGCGGCACTAGTGGCCCATAAATTATTAAATAGGGTTAGTGATAGTGGATAGTATCATAAGGATTTTCATTTTTTTGGGTTAATAAGGATTCAGGAAGAAGATGTTGTGGTATTATTGGGGATACTCTAAATTCTCTTGCCTCCAATTATGTAGTTATAGAGTAAAAGACTAATTTCCTTCAAGTTCAGAATGGGTGGAATTGGAAAGAATTTGATTTGGTTCACTTGAGTTCTCAGATAGGTTTTGAACCAAAAAGAGGAGCTCTGATGGAATAAGTGTTATCCCAATGCATGGAGGCTGCAGGTAGAAGATGGGAGCAATTTTACTACCCCACATCTTCTGAATGACTCTGGTTCTTAAAAGGGATAAGCAAATTTTATATCTTCACAGCTCCCATTTCCCTAGCATGGTTTTCCAGGTGAGCTCCTTGTGTTTATTTTTAGTGCCAAATTTGTACTATGTTCTCACTACTAGAATCTTTGGAATCATGCATTTATTTTAAGTGTCACATTTGTATTATGTTGTCACTGACAAAACCTTGGAAATTGGAATCAATTTGTAATCCATTGTCATGAGCAACAACTTGGAATAAATTGTGTCTATGTAAAGTGACTTATGTTATTTATGCAAAAAAGGAGCTTGCCTGCTCTGCAGCTACACATCTTCAAAAATATATGTAACATTGTGACATTGTAATGAATAGTTGTAATAAAATAAATGGTTGTGTTGTGTTAATCTTTGTTATAAATTTGTACAGTAAAGAGTTATTTTTTGAGTTCATTGTCTATGAATCTATTCAAATCAATTTTTTTTTTTTCCTTTGAGTAATTAAGTATTATCTATTTATAAAAGAATTGCATGTAGATTTAAAAGTAAAACATAAAGCAATACAAATGAAAAAAGAAATTTGTGATCAAATTGACAAAAAAAATTATAAACAGTAAAAGTTGTCACTCTTGTTACGGTTTATGAAAATGCTATTGATTTCTAATTTGTCATTGACCTTCTCCCCTAGTCCCCAGTATCATTATTCATTTTATTATGTCCTTTGCAACATTAAGTTACCAGCCCCTTGGCCTTGATGTCAATCCTAGTGCATTAAATTTTAAAACAACTTTAAAACACATGTTTATTATTTATATCATAATTCATAAATTACTCAACCATTCGATGAACATTTGATGTATGGTTGTAGTTGTATTTTGGAATGAAATGCATAGAGCGCTAGTCTTGTGAACATAGACCTCTGGAATTACCCTTTAACCGTTAGATTTACAAAAATCAACGGTTTAGAATTTGCTGCCAATGTAGGACTAAATGGCTAGGGAAACAAGATTTGTAATGATTTCATATCATTTGAACTTTGAGTGGCACTGGTGATTTTGACAATTAACAACTTATCAACTTGAGGTACATTTTGCATGTAGCGAGGCTGTCACAGTCCCGACATCAATCAAATTAAAAATTTAAATAAATGTAAGGCTTAAGTTACACAAATCGATTAAAATTTAAGTTGGTTTTTTGGTTTGCACAAATCATGATTATGAATCATGATTATACCTAACCTCACATGTAACATGTGTGAGGTGTACACAGGGACTAAGCTGGTAGTGGCACTATTGGCGACACTGCTTCCCATAAATAAGGATAGTGAGCACAACTGAAAATTCAAATCATTCATTGAAGGCTAAGGGTATGTGCAAGATCATGATGGGCCAAAAACTGGCGATATATTGGGTATTTGTAGGGTATGTGACTAATGAATTTTTTTTACCCAAAATTGATGAAATGAAAATGGTTTTTAAAGGAGATTCTCAACTTTCCACCAATATAAATTATGCTTTACTTGGAATTTAATAAATAATTATTATTCATTTTCTATTTAAATTGTGACCAAAGTCCTAATTGATAGGCTAATTGAAAAAAATTTATAGCTTTCAAATGGTATCACATTTTTTGAATCCAAAACATGCGTCACATTCTATGTTTTGCATACTATAAGATTAAAAAAAGAAAAAAATGAATTTCATGAAGTTTTGACCAAGTTAAGGTGGTCAAACATACGAGTTTTTATTTTTTTTTAAATTTGTAATAAAAAATTCATAATTAATTATCTACTTGGAAAAAAATTACAAAAAAATATGCATCACATCTGAACATGAGTCCTCTACTTATGTATAAAATATTATAAAAAAATATTATCATTTTATTGTGGTTAGGGTGGTAAGATAGACACCTATCTTATTTTTTCCTTGAAATTTAAGTACTCTGATTTGAAATTTGAATTTTCACCAAATAGATTTTAAAAATAAAAAATAAACCTAGTATTTTAGAAACTACATTCAATTTTCTACAGATTCTATTATTACATATTTTTGAAATAATATAGATAAATTATTCAAATTTTTATGTCAAGTTGCCTAACTCTGATTTTTCTAAATTTTTTGCCACTTAAGGCACTATTTTTTACATGATGATCCTGCACATACCCCTAAAGGCTTTACT
Organism: Sequoia sempervirens; assembly: GCA_007258455.2. Taxonomy (NCBI): domain Eukaryota; kingdom Viridiplantae; phylum Streptophyta; class Pinopsida; order Cupressales; family Cupressaceae; genus Sequoia; species Sequoia sempervirens. The sequence goes on from VDFB02047230.1 coordinate 395,449,139, forward strand.
ATTGAGTGCAATGTTTGAATTGTCATAAGGGTTTTCATTTTGTACGGTTAATAAGGAATAGGATTCAAGAAGAAGATGATGTGGAATTATTAGGGATACTCTAAATTCTCATGCTTGCAGTTATGTAGCTATAGAGTAAAAAACCATTTTCCTTTAAGTTCAGAATGGGTGGAATTGGAAAGAAGTTGATTTGCTTCACCTGAATTCTCAAACAAGTTTTGAGCCTAGATGAGGAGCTCTGATGGAGATAAGTGCTCTCCTAGTGCATGGAAACTGCAAGTAGAAGATGGGAGCAGTTTTACAAGCTCTCATCTTCTGCATGACTCTGATTTTCAAAGGGGAGAAGTACATTTTGTATCTTCATAGCTCCCATTTCCCAAGTTTGATTAGCCTGCCTTTCCCCATGCATTTATTTTTAGACACACTGGTTGATCCCGAAAGTCCCATGCATTTATTTTTAGAGTGCATGGTTGGCCCGGCAAGTCCCATTTATTTTCAGACACATGTATTACATTTACATTTTCACCAGTGGTCTAGCAGAAGCTTAGCGCTTGCACTTACATTTGTATTTGTGCTATGTAATAATGTGACATTGTAATTCCTTAAATATTAAGTTGTTTGCAACGCTAAGTGTTACTGTGCTATTAATGGTTGTACTATTAATGTGACATTGTAATTACTTTTATTAAGTCCTTTGAAATTGCAACATTAAGTGTTACTATGCTTAGTGCTATTAATGGTTGTGCTATTAATGTGACATTATAATTCTTTCTATAAATTCCTTGATGTCAATCCAAGCGCATTAATGGCTAAAAATTAAAAAAAACTCTAAAACACATGTTTATTATTTATATCATAAATTACTCAACCGTTTGATGAACATTTGATGTATGGTTGTAGACTCAAAATAAGGGAGCAAAGCAAGTTTAGTCACTAGTCCTCCGAGTTTTATAACCATGTGACATGTCACATTGTTACAAAGTTCTAAATTTTCATAACTACTTGATTCCTCGACTTGGTTCACTTTGTTGAGTAACTTTAGTTCATGCATACGTAAACTTTGAGTTACAGTGTGTGGATTTAGTCATTGGATCAGAGGTTTCAAAAAATTCAAAACTTCAAACTTTGGTTTTAAGGTTTCAAGTTTCAGTGACCATGCGACATCATGTACTTATCTTACCTTTCAAAGGTATCGTCATCTGACATCTCATTGAATGCTATGTATAGAATAAACTTGAGTTGTCTTTTCAGGAATTTCCAAAAGCATGTAGGTTTAAAGACTATCTTTTTGAGGAATGAAATTGAATGCCACATTTAAAGCTAGTCCTATAAAAAATAATAGCATAAGTGGGTGGAAAAGTTTTACTCAGACATTTAGCATGCATTCTCGTTCTTTTCCAAGGCTAGTACTTCTCAAGTGCAAACATTCTTTTTACTCAGAATTTTAGCCTGCATTCTCATTCTTTTCCATGGCCAGTACTTCTCAGAATCTCATGTGCAAACATTTGTTCTCCATGAATTTGTGCTCATGCAAAGTGAATGTTGGGTCGACGTAAGGGATACAACCCTCAGACCTTTTAAGTTAAACAGATTTTGGGTGTTCCTAGAGAGGGATGACAAATCTAAGCTGGGTATAAAACTTTTAGAAAGTAGGCTAGCTCACGATGGAGGGTTTCCAGAAGCTATGTTGAGTGTGGACCTAATAAGTGCATGTGTGAGAAGGTACATTCTACAGACACGGGAAATTAAAGTCGTGGATGGAACTGTAATTACAAAAAAATCTCAAGTTGTTTCTTGTGCACTAGAGATTCCAGTAAGGGAAATTGTAGAAGACATGTGTCACAGTGGCAGGTGAATTTTTCAAAGTGAATAAGGACTAGTGTAAGAACTCCATGGCCAAAACTTGGCTGAAGTCTAAAAAGAAAGGTAAGTCATAACTACCGAGTAAACTCAAAAGAGTGCATTTTAAGGGAGAAATTACAAATGCTATTGCTTTATTGCACCACGTTGTTGGGAATGCACAAGTTGAGTTATTTGAGGATTGGATGTGCCATTTTATCTTGATATTCTGTGATGAGAACATTTTCATTGACTAGGCTAAAGTTATTTGCTTCCATTTGAATGAGAAATTAATTAATTTCCATAAGACTACTACTTTTTGTATGTCTTCTTGTTTGACATACATTGTAGATAGTCAAAGGTCCTTTTGGCTTGGGTTGGAGCAGCAAGGAACCCCAGCTTCTGATATGTAGGCCTGTGTATAAACACTTTCCTTAGTTCACTAAACAATTTGGAATGGGTGATTTTTGTCGAGTATTAATGATGCATTTTTAATGGAGGTTGTGAGGAAGCTAGATGGAAATCCAGAAATGTACCTTTCCCCTGAATTGATTTCTCTTGTATCAAAATTTGGGAATTTTTATATCCAATTTGATAAGTTTTCCTATCTAAGAATAGGGAATTTTGAGAAAGCCCCATTTAAATTACCTTGGTATCCTAAAGATTTACTGATATTTCTAGAAGTTTGTTGACAAATGGCCATGGTTAACATTAAGTATATGAACATGAGGAAACAAGGGTATGTTTTCCCATTGGAGACCCCTTCTTTTGTGTGCAAAACAAACCAGATGGCCACGGGAGCTGAAGGAATTCTCAAGGAATATAACCTCCAGACTCTATCTATAAGAGCTAATTTTGACAGTAAGGGTTTTGTGAGGTAGAATCTCTATGGAGGGAGCTTATATCGACATCACACACCTATCAAATATTTATGGGAATATTGCGTCAATGAGAACAAATTTTTGAGAAGAGATTATATGAGGCTAACTCTAAAATGGATACAAGATTTTGGTCTATCATTTCACATTCTTGAAAATGTAGTTGAGGATTCAACAATCAAAGATCTTGCACATGAAAAATTTCCTGATAAATCCCACCCTAGGGTTGATTGGAGCCAAAGTGAAATTTCATATATGAGGGTGTGTTGCCTCGGTGCTTAAAAGAACCCAGGACTAGTGGGATGGGAAATGGTGGCAAGTTTTTGATCCTATTCGGGAGCCTAAGTCATCACAGAAGAATGAATAGGGGTCTACGCAAGCATATGGTGCAAGTGTATCATCGGGGAAACCCTCTGTTAGGTCCTCTAGTGCAAATTCTTAGTCGGGAGGTGATGGTGATAGGCTAGAAGAAATAGTCAAGTTGAAGAGCATTTGTGAACAAGATAGTGTGCTTTCTCCTACCCCTAAGAAGAAGACCAATCAAGAAAAACTTGTGGGTTCAAATTCTGAAGCTATCTTTCAACAGATCGCTGAAGATAATATCTTTCCTCCTCTGTTTGAATTTCCCTCTTCTCCACCTGATAATACACTTTTCACTCCTAGGCTTATAACTCCTAAAGAAAGTATTAACTTGGAAATGAAGATTTTGGTCTGATAGTAGCCTCCCCGGGATGGCTGAAAAAAGTAGTGGAGAAGAAGAGAAAGCATATTCCAACATTGAAAATTGGAGTGGATACAATTTTAAAGTTACTTCAAAGCTCTTCAAAACCTAAGAAAGCTAGGAGGATGTCAAGGATGGTGACTGATGCTACTTTTGGAAATCAAATTTGAGAAATTGTTGAGCCTGTGAAGGATTTAAATAAAGATGAAATAACAGAGGTGGACTACAAAGTCACACATGTTGATATGGGGCCTCCAACATTAGAAGGTGATGTGTACCATGCCAATTATTCAATTAATACCTCGATTAAAAGAGTGAAATAACATAGGAAAGAAAATATAAAACTGGAATCTCAAGTCCTCGCATTGAGTAACTTTATTTCTTCCATAGCCACTCCTCCTGCATCTAATGAAGCCTCAAGTTCTCAGGTAGAGGGAATTGATGTGCTCACCATAGAGAAAATTAAAAAGAATTTGAGCTATTCCAAAGCTTCTTGTGAGGGGATCGATAAAATATCTCAAGAGGCTATTTTTTTTCTAAATAAATATGTATTCTTTTGCACTCGAGTTGTTAACAAGAGGAAGGAGTTAGTAACAAAACTTCAACAACTTGGAAAAGATCAAACGAGTCTCTATGTGCTCTCTCGGGAAATGAAAGAATTGAACTCTATGGATCTGAAGATATTAATTGGTGAGAAAATTATGAATAATCCTAAGGAGCTAGACCTTTCTTGGTTCATTTCATTGGAATGGAAATTGAATATGTATGATAATCTAGTGAAGGAAATTAATAATACACTTGATCAATATATGAAATGTTGGTGGAAATTAAAGAAGATTTTCATATTTTGGGAGTGGAAATTACTGATGAGTTTGATGAAAACATTATACATATATAAGAGAGATCTCTCTGAAGTTTAGAGAGGTATTCAAGAAAGAAATAGTTGATCCTGCTACAGTGACATGGGAGTCCTTCTCGAAACTCAGTGGAATGGATATCCACCCAAAGTCTTATAAGTGTGGAGAAGAGAAAAGATCTCAAATGTTGGTTGAGTCTAAAAATGCTCTAGGAAAATGGAGAACCAGGTTACAGATTACTACAACTCTAGGAAGCAAAAACATCATCACAATTGTCACCAAGTATTAGGAATATAGGCAAAGAGTAAAGGCACAAGAGGTGTTACTAAAGGAGGAGGAAAAAATAATTGAAAGCGAAGGAGTCGGTGCTGGGAGTGGGATTGTTGTTTAGTTTTTAGTTTTTATTATTTTCTTTAATTTGGCTCTCTTGATACTTCAAATACTTTTTATTTTAATTTCTAAAATGGTTGTCTTCAAGAAACCGTTAGCAAGACAAAAAAAATCTATATTTTCTAACTTGGATTGTCTATTATTGGAATGATATATTTTTGGATAGTTTCATTGTTGTGGAATGTTTATATGTGAATAAATATTTTATGGTGATGGATGTATAATGATTTCTCAGTATAATTTAGGTGATTTTGTTACTTAAATATGCCTCATAAAAAAACTCATTGGTGAATGGACATGCATTAGACCTATAGTTCGTAAAATTTAGGTGATTTGGACACCCTGTTGGGTGTGAGAAATTCGCCAATTTTGACTTGGTCGATTCCTAGAATTCACCAATTGGTGAATATTCACCACTAAAGTTTTCCCTGTTATTAAGAGTCATGGGAATCTTGTTCCTCCCTTTCCTATTGCTCTTACCATTTGGAAAGATCTATTTGAATGAAAAATTCCAATCATTGGTGAGCATGAAACTCATAATTGTTCTTCTCCTGATGCCTTCCCTATTTATGATGAATCTACTTTACAAAATCTAACCATGGAATGTGATGAACCCTTTGTTTGCTCTTCGCCTAAAATATCTTTTAATAGGGTAGATGTTATGGCACAAGAGAGTGAGACCTTAGAAAACAAGGATGAAACCATGGGAAATCATAACAATCAAATTTGGCCTTCTCCTAATATCTCTCCTATTTGTGAAGAAGATATCGTGGTTTTAGAATATCTAATTGATGAGAACCATAAGAATCCTATTTGTCCCTCTACCCCTAGGAAAAATATTATTGAACAAGAGAATTCCATCATTGATAAGGAAGAAAATCCAACCATTGATGATTCCCCTACTTATGATGAAGTTACTTTAGAAGAACCAACTATGGAATGTCATGAACATCTAATTTGTTGCTCTACTAAAACATATCCTACTAGGGAAGATATCATAATGGAAGAAAATGAAAACATTGAAAATAGTGATATGGTTTCCTTAGATGAAGATGACAAGGTAACATTAGGCTCCCCTTCACTAAGAGATCATGAAAATAAGGATAGGTTTGGTGAGGTTATGAACATTATAACTCCCTCGAGTCCTCTAATTCTTAGACGTCCTAGAGATCCTTTAATTATCACACCTCCTGAGGCTAAACTCATCCTTTACCCTTAAACCAACCACAAACTCAAAACAAACCCATCCACATCCTTGAACCACCTAAGAATAATATGTCACAACAATCAAGTTACAATAATGTTGCTCATACACATAACACTAGAAACAATATGCAACCAAGACAAAAAAACTCCAAAATACCTCCCATTACCCCATCCTATCTTGCTTATTGCTCCTCATTTTCCTTTACAAACTGGAAAGGAGCATGACCTTGTTGAACAAATTAAGAACACTCCTACTAAGATATCATTATGGGACCATATTCAAGCCTCCCCTCATTATGATAACATGGTTCATAATTCCTCACAACAAGTTCCTACCCCCCTAATGTGCAATCAAATGAGGTGGCAGTCCAAATTCAAACTATATCTCTAGTCAACTTAGACATTACTTTCCATCAAGATGAGTTACCTTCATTAGAAGTGCAAAAAAAATGAAGCTTTCATGATAATAACTATTTTAAATATGAAAAGGATAAAATGAACCCTTTTTGACAATGAATCAACCCTTAATGTGTGTAGTGTAACCCTTTTGGATAAGCTTGGCATGGATAAATCAAGAATTGAACCTGATTCCTTAACGATTCAAGGATTTGACAATGTAGGAAAATAATCGCTTGGTGTGATCACTTTTCCTATTATAGTTGGAAATACCAGATTACAAACCCTAATCGATGTTATGCCTCATGATCTTTCATATAATCTTCTTTTAGCTAGACCATGGATTCATGTGATGAATGGGGTGCCTTCTACTCTTCATCATAGAATGAAGTATTCCTACAACAAAAAAGTGTATACAATCAAAGCTAACTTTGAACTAGAAATTTGTTTGAACATTGAGAAAAACAAGGAAAATCTTTTGAAAACATTGACACCAACTATACAAGTGGAAACCATGTGCAAGATAAATACAAAGAAAAGCATATTGAAGAAGTCATAAAGTTATTGGAAGATGATTGGGGTTCCTTAGACTTCACACCTACATTCATGTGTGAATACAAGAGCATAACAAAAGTGTCTGAAAAACAAAAAGAAACAATGATAATGTCAACAAAAAATTTAGACAAACCTTCAAAAGCATCCACTTCAACCACTTTAGAAAGAAAAGCAAATTACATAACAAACTATGACTATGTTATAATCACATTTATGAAAAGGGGAAATAAAAATAATTAAAAAAAACATTACTGACACCATAAAGAATAAAAGACTTCAACAATTGAGAAATAAATGGTTAGGGTAAGGTAGGGGGTCACACTTGGTAGAGAGATAAACCAAATTTAATTTCTATGAAAAAGAAAATGCTACTAGAAAAAGTGAAGAAAATTAGGCTACACCATAATCAAAAGGAGACACTACCAGGGATAGAGTGAAAAATGAAGAATGAGAATTAAGAGAAGGGAATAGGTTGCAAATTTATGTTAGAGACAAGTGCAGATTGTAATAAAGGAGAAAGGGCAGCAAATAAGATAGAGGAAAGGTTGTGTAAAAAAGAGAAGGCACCACATGATGTGGATTCGATGACAAAAGAGATTATAGAGGAGTTTAGCTGGCATGTGAAGACAAACATGTAAAACTTGTAGATAATGAAAAAAGAAGAAGTTGTGTTGCAATTAAGAAATGAGTTAAAGTATACTAAACAAGGGAGACTGCTTTGAAGATATGTAGGATAAGAAGAAGTATACAGAGGAGTTGTGTCATGGATGTATGGCAACAAATATAGAAAATTTGAATTTTTTTGTATTATCTAAATGAAAAGTTGAACAATGACATGTAAAATTGAAAATTAAATATGGCATATGATTTATTGCTTGTGAATTTACAAAATGAAATTGAATTTGAATAAAAAGGACGTTTGTTGTAATCTTTGGGTGGAGTATTACTTGTTTGTAATTGTGAGTTATGATTAAGTTTGGGTGATACAACAAAGGGAGTACCTTTGCATCATCACCTCAACTAAATCTTGGAGTAATTTTTACAATATTTTGGCAGCATACAAGTTTGTAAGCTACACTCACTCAAAAAATGACTATCTAAAAGCACCAATACATATAAAATAACATTGCATGTGAACCTTCTAAAAGTGAGATTCTATTTTAGAAAGAAGTAATAAAACAATAATGGAACTCATCATAAATATCATAATTATCTTGAAAGCCAACTTGTACATATCTCCATGCAATATGCTGCTCAAAGTGGCCTCTTTACACCATTACAAATTTAAACCTATTTTTTTCTAGGTTTATAAGTATACACTAGAAAAAATGTTAAGTTAAAATTTAGAGTTTTGTAATAATTTTTATGTAAGTTATTACAATTTTATGTCTTTCCCTTAATTTTATCTACATGCCACAAATTTAAAAAATTAAATAACATATTTTTGAAAGCTTATAAAATGTTAGGTGGGGTTAGTTCTTTGTAATTTATTGTTATATATAAAATAAATTTGGTAATTTAATAGCCAAAGTTTAGTAAGACCAAATAATTTAAATTGTTTCATATCTCATGTTCTAAAATTTTATGGTCATGACTGACACTAAATACTATCCTCCCTTAATCAATAAAAATGAATCTTTAGATCACAATAAAAATGCCACCAAAGGCATACCATGTATTTTGGACTAGGAGATAGATCTACAAATATTGAATCCAACAACCCTCTTTATTGTCCACCACGTGAAATTGAGGGAATAATTCCACTAGAATGCAAAAAGTGGTACAATTTATTAAGTATAAAATATTTGACCCATTTGCAACATCTTTAAATGAGTGCTTAGATAGTTAAAAGAAAGAAATATTATCAAAATTAAGAGACCAATGAAATCGCCAAGGTGGGTAAAATCCTAATAGAACAAATTTTAAGGGATAAGAAAAAAATTTCAAGGTTCAAAATTGAACCTACCCAAAATATATATCCATAATTTTGATGGTAAAAATATAAATTCATGGATAGGTCTCATGAAAAAATATTTTAAACTTCATAATATATCTAGTAGTACAATGGTTGACATAGCTTCACTAAATTTAGAATTTGAACCATATTAATGGTACCAATGGATGATGAATGAAAAATGAGGGGAATTACTTAGTTAGAAATAATTTACTAGTGAATTAGTAGCCCACTATGAGAAACCATGAAAGGGAAGATATTTTACCCAACTAAATTTTAAAAAAAGATGTTGTATTTGAATAAATTTTTGTACATGTATAGGATTAACAATTTAAACCCAAGATGTGAAACCTTAACAAATGCTACAAATCTACATCATTTTTTACTCTTCATGGATAGGTATCATGGAAAAATATTTTAAACTACATAATATGTCTCATGAAAGCGGATATTTTACTTAACTATTTTTTTTTTAAATGATGCAAGAGCATCTTGGACGAATAAGGAATAAGCAATCAACATTGCTCAAAAACATATTTCAGATGAATTTAATTTGTTTAGCTATGTCATCTACATAAGATATTTATTTCTTCAACAATTTCTCCATGAATTGGAATGGGCTTCATGGAAGGTCAAATGCATGTTGGTCTTTGTAACAAATAAAAATAATCAAATCAATTTTAATGGCCAACATAAGAATATGAGTTGAAAATAAATTAGGTTAAGAAATTATAGAGTAAATGTGTGAGGCAGTAAGGGAAAATATTACAAATGCAGATTGGGGAAAATTAGAAAGAGTCAAAACAGGAAGAGGGGATTGGAAGAGTTTCCAAAGACAAAATTTATAATAATGTAAGGGGAAGAAAAATAAGGGGGTGTATAAGAAAGGAAAGGAAAGCTAAGATCTTTTTATAGTCCAGGATACCACAAGATCTATTTTTGGGTCTACAGTATATGGAACTATCTCGTACTTCCCATATGCAGGAGGCACCTAACTCGTGTTTCACAATAGAGACGTACATGCCCTATCCCTACAGGATTTGAACCTGTGACCTCTCTTTCGAGAGAAGCAACTGTTAAAAAAGGCAAATAGATAATGATAAAAGAAGATGCAGAGCCGCGCTGCAAGTGAAGAGCCTCACCAATAATTAAAATGCAGATTGGCAGGCAAAGATAGGGGCGCGCAGGAAAAATAGGGAGTTAAAAAAAAAGTGAAATTTGCCATCTCTGAGTAAAAATCAATAAAAAATACACAGTAAAGAGGCGTAGGAGGCAGAGCTTCAGGGAGAAGAGAGGGAATTAGAAATTGGCAAATAAAAAGAACAAGCAAATGCAGGCCGTGCCATAGTTATTTGGAGGAATTCAAGATTTTGAAGAGGATAGAAGATAGTGGTCCCGCCAGGTAATAGAGAAGAAGAAATGTAAGTATTCATTCAGCAATTGAAATATATACAAGCTATGTGCAGAAGTCCACTCCAGGCTGTGCCTCATTTAGAAGAAGTAGATGCATAGAAATTAAAGGTTGTTCAGAACAGAGAAAGAAAGAGATAAAGCGTTGGGAGAGGATAAAATATTATGCAGAATGGGAAAGGAAGAACAAGATAAAAGAGTTGTAGAGTAACATAATACAGGCTGCACATAATAAATAAGATGGATTAATGAATTATATGCATGGAAGAACAATATGTATGCAGAGAAGAACAAGCCTGGCTGTGCATTAAGTAAATGATGCATAAGGAAGGCAAGGTGAGTTGAATAGTATTCTGAGATGACAGGAAGATCATGAAATTTGGAGAATTTATAATCTAAATGTAGAAAAAAGTGAAATTGATCATACAATCAAATTGAATTGTTTTCGAAAATTGGTGTGAATTTTGATATGAATTTAATTGACAAGTGAAACTGTCAAATTAAATTGTGTTGGCTGTGAAGTCTTTAAATTTTGTGAATTTGAGTGTTAAGATTGTTTATGAGAGGAAAATTTGAATTTCTTATGCTTCAAAAAAAGTATTCTAGCTGAATAAATTTTTGTGCATATACAATTAGCAATTAAAATCCAAGATGTGACACCTTATCAAAGACTACAAATCTACATCACTTTTTATTTATGTCCAAATTAAACATGTTCATTTTTTAGAGCCTTGTATCGTTAAAAAATATATAAAACAAGCATTGCAAATTGAGCAATGAAATGTCACCACCAAAAGATCCACACAAAGCCAAACCTTATAATAGATAATGGAAATGACACTAATCCTATTACCAAAAATGAGGCTAATATCCTTACCCCAAGAAAGTTAACTAATATCTCTCCTCAATAAGAGGTAGATACAAGGAAAAAAGGTTTTATGTTGGCACCAGGCAAGTAAATGGTCCAAGGGTCATAAATTATATAGTAATATTTAGAAGAGACTAATGATTATTGAGAATAACATTAAAAAAGGAAGAGATAGCTATAAAAGAATCAAATATTGAATTGACACATAAAAATTTAGAGGAAGAATAAAGTGTTGCCATCTTCTTAAGCACATTGAATGAAAAAGACAAACCAAAAAGACTTAAAATGTTTGGTATAAAAAGAGAAAGGTGATATTGTTAGTTGATATAGGTAGTACACACAACTTTATTTATAGAATATTAGCCAATGATTTTTATTTTTATTTTTTATTTCTGTATCTATTCTCTAATTTTTAGGCCATGATAGTAGATTGAAAATAAATCCCTTGTGGTGGCAAATTCCATCATATAAAACGTTCAATGGATCATCTAGACTCATAATTTTTTTATATTCTAATTAGAGTAGATGTAGTTTTAGGAATGCAATTGCTTAAGTAGTTGAAGATAATATAATTTAATTTTTAGGAATTATTCATGGCTTTTAGTTCAAATGGTAAATTTATAAAATTTTAGGGATATAAACACCACCAAGTGAAATTATTATCTCCCATAAGATAGAGAAATTTTTGAAGAAAAGTTCTTAGAGTATAAGTGCACAACTACATTTTTTAGAAGCACAAGATGTAAGAAATCAAGATCAATCAATGGTTCAAGAAATCATTAAAAAGGGGGAATTTCATGAACCCAAGGGTTTACATCCCCAATCAAAGATCATGACTGTGCAATTGCATCAATATCAAGAAGAATATTCCATCCCAACAAAAGTGTCTTTTTATTCCCAATGATTATGCTTAAAAAGAAGGATGAGCCATGGCGAATGTGCCTATATTACAAGGAACTCAAAAAGATCATAAAGAGAAATAAATGAAATATTCTAATTTAGTTAAAATTTCTTGTGTTAGATAAACAAGAAAATTTTATTTTAGATCCTAAAGGAAGAATTGAGAAACAAGTGAAACATTTATGAAATAGAGCCATCTTAGAATTCCTACTCAAGTAGAAGAATTTTCCAATTGAAGATCCAACATGGCATGATGAAAAATTTATATAGATGATTCTAGAGTTTCTAAGCATTAAGGATAACAATTTTATAAATGAGATGAAAATATTATGATCCTAATACCATATATTTGTAAGTATAATAAAACTAAGTACTTGTGGCATGCATAACCTTAACAATGGTTTTAGTTAGTACCTTAAACCATCTTAATTAAATATGAAGGGGTGTGTCTCTCAAAATGGTCTACTATTTTTCTAATTTAAAAAATTTATTTCCAATAATTTTTCTAACTTGATAAGCTTAATAATTATTACAATATGTGGGGATAGGTATAGTATTCTCTTAGTAATTATACAATTATTCAACATAGACCTACAAAGGAACTCTTGATATATATGTAGCATGTGGATAGATAATATTAAAGAATTATAGAAGTGACTAGTACATGAAACATTTTATAATAGTATTATGTTGGGAATTAAAACTTGCATGTGATCTCATTCTAGAAACACATATTTGGAATAATTTCTTTTGTGAAAATTTAAAAAATAATAGTATATATTGTTTAGCTATCCATATGCAATGGTAGTTATTTTCTACTTATATTATATTTTACAAATTGTACACATTGTACAACATAATTTATATTATAACTCTGAATGTCGAGTGTAGCCTTTTCTTGAATCAAAGATACGATTGAGTGTTGCAGCCAATCTTATGCCTCCTTTTGCAAGTTGATTCTCAACAATGGGTAGACGTGACAGAAAATAGTCATCTACAAAGGAAACCATATAAGTAATCATGGTCTATAAAATTTGAATGTGAATAAAATTGAATATATTTTAAAATTTGATATTTGATCAATCTACCTTCCAAAACATTATCTTCCTCGGCATCTTTGTAACCCCACTTGCAAGCAAGAATGATACTCTCATCTGCATGTCTATGTTTAAAAATCCAAATTCCAACTTGTAAGATATTGTACTAGTTATACAATGTACTAAAAGTTTGATATCTAAAGTAGTCCAAATAAAATAACTATAATTTCTTTAACCTACATCATTTCTAAATTATATAGAATATAAAGATAACTTTCATATTGTATCATCTATAAACTTACAACCTTATAAATATTATTTTTGGTTGATGGTAATCATAAGATATTTTATTACTTACAATTTAGGACAAGCGAGACCATCTTTGTCACACTCTTCCCAAGTACTTACATCATCTGACCATATTTCCTATTTTTAAGTCAATAGAAAATAATTAAATATAAGAAAATCATTTGAAACAATAATAAAATGTGAGAACAAAGACAATTATTTTTTATATATTAAATGTAAAGTCTAATTTATTCTTAATATTGAGAAGGTAATAAGTACTTCTAAATATATACTAGGAAAAATGAAACATACAGTAATATTTTTTTGAACATCTTTTATCATAGCTTCAAGATCATTGTCATAAAAATCTTTCATGGATGTCTCGATGATCCCACTATCCCATATCTGTTTTCAATAATAAACAATAAACAATAAAAGTAAATTAAAATATCAATTAGGATTCAAAATTTGATTAAAGAATAAAAAAATAAAACTAATGGAAATGAAATACAGACCTAAGTATTGCTTCTAGAAATCTCGCTAATTTTTTTCTATTTATATTTCTAAATGATTTGTAAATCATACATAAAAACATATATATAGTTCTTCCTAAGATTAAATTGAATATTTCAAAATAAAATTAATTTACTTCTTAAATAGAAATGGATTCCAAATACCTACTAAAAATAAGTCACCTAAACTTATTAGTTTTAATTACTTAAAGGTGCTATTAAGAAATATACTATCTTTGTGAATACTAATGAAGTTAGAATTTTATGAGATTGAAAATGCTATTAACGAAGAAAGAAAAATAGAATATGGTTCTTGCCAAAATTTATCCTTGTCTAGCATGATACTTAAATGGAAAATATAGGAATTTTGGGTAATATAATGAATAATATAAACTTTAAGGGAAGAAAAATGGAAGAATAGTATGGGGTATTTGTTTATCAAAATATGTCTTTAATTAAAGTATCAAAATAAAATCTTCACATAATTATTAATAGACTTATGGATGTAGCATTTGTAGTTGAGCTTACATAGAGTAATAATTTTATTTATACACATATATAAATTTAGAATAAAACATCTATCATAAACATGTTAATGTTATCATATATATTTTTCCACTAGAAATTATGATTTAGATATAGAAATACTTTACTCTCTAAACAATAATAATTGAATGCCAACTTAATATACATTATTTGATGTTTGGACTTTCATTCTTATATATATATATATATATATATATATTCTTGTTATCATAGATTAAAACAATATCTTCGTGTATACAAATACCAACAAAAAAATAATTAAGAAAACAAAATATTTATAAACAAAATAAATATTACTCACATGATGCAAATTACTTTTCCGACCATACCAGTGTAAATTTATTGAATTTCCACCTCTATCTGAAGTGAATCCAACATGTAAAGGCTGCAAAAATTTTTGATACAAATAATCATTGACGAATCAATTTCTCTAAAAAACAATGAAGATATGCTTGAAACAATACAAAATCATCTCTATATTTTCAATATTATTTTATTGATAAACAATTTACATACAATAAAATCTAAATAATATATGATGGTCTTAATAAAAACTATTTATTGTAAGTAAGAAATGACCTGATGAATGTCTCCCATAAAATGAGACAAAAATAATAGAGCTTCTGTTAAATTATCTGCAATTTTAAAGATTGTGTTAGCCTCCAATGAAATCATACAACTTACTTTAAATTATCAACAAAGAAGAAACCCAAACAATATAGGAGAATAGAAAGATAACTAACAATGGTTTCCACTAGATTTGTGTCCATATGTTGCAAGTTGGGAAGTATAGTTTTTTATGGCTCCTTCAAGACACATCCCCTCCACTCCTTGTTCATTATGACAATCCCCTGTTTGTAGCAATCAAAACAACTTTTAGAAAATTAAAATATGATAGTATTTACATAGTTTTCTTATCTACATATTAATTAATAACTACATCATGAATACTCTCATTCTATTTTTGTTCCTTTATAAGTTATATATCATTATATAATTGTGAACTATCAATGGTCCAATAAATATAACTAACTACTTTGCTTGAGATAGGGAATAGTGATTAAAAAATATAATTTATATTAAAAATCATGCTATAAGAAATGACTTTTTAAATCATTACTTAATTTAGTTGTTTAATAATTAATTTTCTAACTAATTTTCCTTCTAATGGCATCACTTAAATCACCGTGTGCAATATATGATGATGGATCTTATCTCATAGTTGAGAATATTTCTCTTTGTCTCTTGTATGGTAAGATGATTGGTGTATGTCTTTGTATAGGAAATTTTCTAGGCCTAAGCATAGTAGTGTTGATGCCATAATTATTATTTTACTATTTGAATGGGGTTTTCTTGTCCTATTGGTTGTGTAACATTAATAAGATGGTTTTGAGGTACCTTGGATGCATAATAATGATTCCTAGTGGGTGGCTCCAAGGCATGTTGATCCTTTGCCTTTACCTCCTAGGGCTACTATTTTTTCTAAATTCTAAAATCTATAGTATTAAATAAACTCATTTGACATAATTTTAGACCATGTATACTAACTAATCACTTTTTTATTGTAAACCTTCAATATATAATTTATTAGAAAAATAATATGATATCAAAAGTGTTTCCAATAAATCAAAATTATAGGACTATTGAAATCTCCTACTCTTTAGTATGGAAGAAATCTCCTTCTACATTGAAGACCTCTAAAAATAATTAATATGTTAACTCTATATCATATGATAGGATTTCTTTTCATTTTAATATAGCTTCTCTCCACATCACTAAGTAGATTGAATTGATAGGTTATTTAAAATATAAAATTATTACAAATTTATACACTATATGAACAATCTTTTTAAAAAATTAACTAACTTTTATTTGTTGAATTCTAATGAATTTTATTTTATAATAATAATAGTAATAACTCATAGGAGAGAAGAAAATTTGGAATTACTACTTTGAATATATTCATATATATAATTTACATAGTAATTACACTAGTTAGAGAACCATTATTTTGAATGGGTTTGCATCTCCTAGAAAGATTTCCCAACATGCAATCTTCTACATGTGCATAGTGTGAAAATAATTTGAAGAAGAGAGTTTAGATTTGCAAGCCTTGTAATAAGAAGAGGATGTGTGAAAGAAAGAGGGTGCTAAGGATGAACTTGAAGAAGAGTTCATGTGAGGAAAATAATTGAATATGAGTTTCCTTTAAGATTTGTAATCGTGACTATTAATTTTATGTTGTATATCATAAATTAATATTTAATAATTTATTTTTTGAAAATAAAATATAAGCTTAGAATACAAATAAATTATAGTATGTACAAGACACCAGTTTAGCCATAATATTAATTGTGATTTCAAATCTAACCCAAACTTTATTATTATTAAATAATTAAATAATTTGTATGAATGAAAACATAAATAATTGATGTACTTACTAGAATAGTCATAGCCACATGCATTATCTGGTGTGTCAATGAAGTGTAATGAGTTGGCCCAGTGATATCTAAATCGCATGTGATCCGCCCATGAACAAAGAGAAGCAAGATCATTTTGTGCATAATGTGGAAGTATATCATTCACTGCTTTCCAAGTATTTTTACGTAAAAATGGCTGCAAAACAATAAATTCAAATGTTAAATTATTAAATACAAATCATTACAAACCCAACCAATACAAATATAAATTCTCAAAGACGATCATTTAAAATCATTCAACCTTACCAACAGATTAAAAACACATAAACAAATCCTATATTTTACTTTTTTAAATAAATCAAAAAATTAAATAAAATGTCATATCCAATTTACTAGGTGGAGTTTACTCCTGTTAATTGGTGGAGTTTACTCTTAATAACCAGAGTCCAGAGGAAATGTGACGGAAGAGATATCACAGTCCAAAGACTCTGACCCAAAAGATGGTTAAAACAAAAAAAACTTGCCAAATAACAACAAATCAGATTGCAAAAATGTTGCATTAGTTTACGTAGAAGGGCATAAAGTGCAGAGAAAGACATTGAGATTTAAACTACAGATCTAGATTTCACAGGTTCTATATTAAATACAGTCTGACTTATATATCTATATATTTAAAAAAAATTAGATCTATGTATATAGATATATATTGATGGAGGTTTTATAATATTGGGAAATGCAAGTTGTGGTTGCAATCTTCTTGGTTGAGAGTTAAGAATTGAAGGGTATTCATTCTACAAAAGCTATCCACAACATGATCCTGGTCTCATCCCTTATGATGTTGGGAACTTGCAATCAACCAGACTTAATCTCTAATGAACTCATTCAAAACTATTCAACTTCACCATTCATTAACAGAAAAATCAAACAAAATAATTATGCCAGTGGACTTTATTTCTAATAATCAACCTACCTTCTGTTTAATTTCCACAGAAAGTCTGACAGAAGAGACATGACAGTCCAAAGACTCTGACCCAAAAGATGGCTAAAACAAAAAAAACTTGCCAAATAACAACAAATCAGATTTTAAAAAGTGCTGCATTAGATTACGTAGAAGGGCATAAAGTGGAGAGAAAGACATTGAGATTTAAACTACAGATCTAGAATTCACAGGCTCCATATTGAATACGGACTGACTTCTGCAATCTTGCACGTAGAATAATGTCCTTCCTTTCCCCAACCCTGCACATGACCAGGAGCTACAGCAACCAATATCACCAATCCAACAAACATACAACAGCCCAGGGCTCTAAATCCTCCCATCATCACAAGTCCGCGTCCTTCAAATCTTTTCACTATCTGATAAATTGTCTTTTCATTCACCCAATGACAGAAACTGCTAACAGAAATTATGAATCTTCACAACAACAACATCATTACTTATAGAAAACGAGAGTGCAAGGGATTTGTTGAGTGCAAGTCTTGAGCGCTGTCCTACCTTGCGTGCACTGCTCTGTGTTGCGTGAGACTTTGTCATAGACTGTTATGCCAACTTATTATGATTATTTTTTCTGTTTCTCACTTTGATAATCATAACTAAATTAATTTAAGCCGTCTGAGAAATTGTCTACAGTTTTATGCAATTTTAGAACATGGCACTCAAGATTCGAAGTGGGTAAATTCTTTTGTGGTGCTGGAATATCAATTACAGAAATGTTAGGTAATGGTAATATTCGCTTTGAAGTTTGGATGTTTTAAAAAATTGAGATAAGTGTGAACATCAAGCTTTGATCAGGAAAAAGAAAAATGTGTAGACTACTTTTTCTTCTCTCTTTTAAAAAAGAAAAACTAGATGAAGATAGGATTGGTGGAGATTTTCTTCTTCTGCTTACTCTTTTAGAAATTATATTAACGAATAAATGTCTGTTACAAGTTAACGTCTAACTGCTGTGATATGACTCACCCAATAAAATCCAGACACGGTGTGGGGTATCCGTGCAGTATAGGACATTCTATCACATTATTAATGTTCTTCTTCTATTAGGTATCAATATGGTCCCACCTTTTGTTGTTTGTTAGGTAGTACAGTGAGGAATTTGAGTATACATATATATAGGTATATTCTATTACTAATAATGTTATTTTTTTATTAGGTATCAATAGAGTCTCATTTTTTGTTGTTAGTTAGTATATATATATATAGGGTTTTGGGTTTTGTGGTAAAGTTGAATGGTTCTAGATAAACTTATCAAGAGGTAAATCTTGTTGAGTTTGCTCCCCATTGGTTTCGGCTTTGACTCCGCTCCCAGGTTTAGTTGATTGGGACTGACTTGCCAGCTGTTGGGTCCCCCTGCAAGGGACAAGTCTCGTCCTAGGTACCCAAGATATGAGTTGTTGCGCTGTTGGGTGGGTTGCGGGGATACCCCTCTCGTTAACCAAAAAAAAAAAGAGGTAAATCTTGCTGACAATATAATATTAATCTTACTATATATGTACCCTCTCTATATTAATAATTTATATTTTGTTAATAGGGTTTTTGATTTTGTGGTAAAATTGAATTGTTCTAGATGAATTTATCAAGAGTCAAACCTTGCGGACAATGTAATGTTAATCTTAGTATATATATGTACCCTCTCTATAGTAATAATTTATATTTAGTTAAAAGGGTTTTGTTTTTGTGGTAAAGTTGAATGGTTCTAGATGAATTTATTAGGAGTCAAATTTTGCTACATTGTAATACTAATATTAGTATATATGTGCCCTCTTTATATTAATAATATATATTTCACTAATTTTATTTTTCAATATTTTTTACGTCTATTGACCTTAGGGTGTGATTTCATTATATTTATCTTTTTTATGTATGGATTAATATAAAAGATATTTTTTAACAAATAAGATATAAGACACTTAATCATCAAAAAGATAATGTTTATCAGGTTCTAATGTTGATACCTCATTTGAATTAAAAAATGGGTTGAAATGAAACAAATTGTCTAGGTCACACAATTTAGCCATTTTGTTTAGGCTACTAAATCCCAACCATGTTTCTCTTTACCATATATGAAAGAATAGAACTTTACCATAATTTATGTGAGTCAACCCTTTTCATCAATCAAGTTATATAATAAGTTATTTAAAAAAAAAAAAATGTTTAATCATATTTTGTATAAAGATTTGCATTTCACATTTAATAATTTAGTTTGGAAAAAGTCACAACTCAAAATTCAAGCAAGGAAAAGCCTTAAGTGATAAATTCAAAGAGGAAAAAAAGAAATAAGGCCACTAAGTACATGAGCTAAAACACTCAAAGGTGGAGAAGGATTATAGTATTCAAACTTTCTTCAAACATTAGGAAGATTTTGACCATCAATAATAAGATCCTAATGACTAATTGTTCCCTTTTTATTTTCTTCTTTAGCATAAATTGAGTTTCACAAACATGAGAAATGGCCAAAGCAAGGAAAGGAATTTTACCACTATATGGCCGTCTGGAGGCACCTTGGTTATAAGGCTCCTACTAGGTTGAAGGTAGTCAAGAGGGTTGAGACCAACCACAAGAAAACCAATCCAAAACTCTTCTTAGAGAAGGCTAGGAAGCATGTGACCATGTCCACTCTAGGCATTATAAACATGTTCGTGTCAACATCCATGATGAGGGGAGTAAACACTAATATAATGTGGAGTTAATATAATTATAGCTATCATACCCTATGCATTATCCCAATGATACACAATTATTTATAGGTGATTTCCACTTCAAATCCAACTTTATTCATTGGCACCTAAATTTGCATGAGGATAGTAGAACAAATCATAGCCTTAGTATAAAAAGAGAAGTGAATATCAACATTATAATTAGAGAATATAAGATAATATTTGAGAATATTAAACTAATTTTTAAAATATTTATAATAGTTTTATCACTTTCAAAAAGAGTTTATTTTGTGGTCATGTTGAATGGTTTTAATGAGCCTATTAGGAGTCAAGTCTTTCTGATAATGTAATAATAATATTAAAATATATGTTTCCTCTCTATATTAGTAGTTTATATATCACTAGTATTATTGTTCAATAATTTCTCTATTGACTTTTGGATGTGATGTCATGTTGTTTATCTTTTTATGTATAAATATATGTAAAGATATTATTTTACAAATAATATATAATACACTTAATCATTAAAAAATTGGTATCCTCTGAATGGTGATACCTCATTTGAATACAAAAGTGAGTTGAACTAAACAAATTGTCTAGGCCACACAATATGGTCAATTTGTTTAGGTTACTAAATCTTAACCATGTTTCTCTTTAACATAGTACAAAATAATATAAATTTATCGTAATTAATGTGATCAAGCCTTTTCATCAATCGAGTTATATTGAAAAAAAAATTAATTAATAATTGTTTAATACTATTAAATGTATAAATATTTATATTACACATTCCAAAAATAATTTAGTTTGGAATTCACACCTAAAAATTCAAGGAAAATCCTTAAACAATAAATTCAAACTAGAAAACTATTAAATGCACAGGACAACTAAGAGGGGAGGTGAATCAATTGTATACTTTTAAAACATCAGAAACCCTCATCAATGTTTAGATATATTTCAGTTCATAAATCTCGATTCACCATTAAACCATATTTACATGCATTAGCAAAATGTAAACATGTAAAGCGGTAATGAAAACACATAAAAATACCAAATTTATGTGGAAAACCCAAGGTAAAAACCATAGTGAGGGTTAGCTCACTAATATATGAATTTCATCACCAAATGCAATAAGGCTCACTACCAAGGGCTCACTACCCAGAAAGATAAAGAAAGACTCATTGTTGGTGGCTCACTACCAAAGGACTCACTATCTAGAAGAAAGAAGGGGTGGCACACTACCAATTTCAACTGCTAAAAATGCATTTCATATGTCAAAGGTAGAGTTTCACTAAAGCACAAGCAACTCATCAAACAGACTAAAATGTAGACACCTTCTACTCACTGCATTAGGAATTCATAAGCATTAAGGCTCACACTCAGATCAACACACTTGATCACTTTCCCATATTTTGCATTAATGGAAAAAGTGAAGGTATTGTCATTGATGTCAATTGGTCAATTGGTTATCAATTGATTGTTGTTGTCATTAGTGTCATGGATATAGGTTATTGATTGTTTATGTTGAGGATATTGAGAAAATTGTAATGAAGAAATGTTGCAAGTGTTTAGTGGGTGCACTGAATTTTGCTCCAAATGTGTATGGTTTAGATATGTTGATCTTGGTTGTTAGAAGCTACTATATCTTGATTTTTGGCTATTGATTCATTGTATAGTGTGAGTTATGTTCACCAGTTGGAAATATGGTTTTCTATGTTTTTGGTTGCAGCTTAGGAGAAATGTTGTTGGTCTAGATTTCCCTTTGATGAAGTCTTATGACTTATAGTTCTAGAGGTCAGTTATTTTGATTACATTAAAGATAATTCTAGTATCTAGAAAGTTTGTACTTAATTGTTCTTTTTTTTTTACACTGGTTTGGTTGACCTTGTGTGGAATATTATTTTCAGAGTTAGTGAAGCGTGTTGGATCTATTTGGGTCTTGATGAAGTGTGTGTTTGGTTCACCCTCATTCTAATTCCACCCTAGAATGTTTTGGCACCTACCTAATTTGAATTTGAATTTGGATGGCTGACTTTGGGTAAGTTTCAAAGTTGAAGATGGTATAAATGAATAATGAGTTAGGGAAGAAGAAGTGAAGAAGATAACAAATAAAATATAGACAAGAGTGCAAAGAGAATAGAGACAAATGTGAATCAATGTGTGTGTATGATGTAAGTATGGCATATCAATGTGAAGCCTAATTGTTGAGTTTCTGGAAGAAGTGAGTTGAAGGTGCACTCTATCATTCATGCATATCTACAAGTGGATTGAGTGAATTGTGGTGGAATTATTTGTTTCATGGAGATTTTTTTCTCTCTATAACAAGTCTTCTTTATCTTCTTTGTATCTCTATGGTAGTGAGCCCTCCAGGTTGTTAGCCCTATTGGACAATGTGTCCTTGTTTTGGATAGTGAGTCCTTGTTTTTAGAAATGAGCCTTGTTTCTCAAGCAATGAGCCTCTTGTAATTTGTTTCAAATGATATTCTCCATAGTGTGAATTAATGCCCACCATGGTTTTTCCCTTATTGGGTTTTCCACATAAATCTAGTGTTATTGTGTTTATGTGATGGTTTTTTTTTTTTTTTGCACTAGTATTCATTGTTTAATTTGTTAAGAAGTGTTAAGGATTAGTTTTGTTGAATGAATTAAATTTTAAATCTATGAAAAATTATTCACCCCCCCTCTCAATTGTCTTGTTCAAAAATTGGTATCAAAGCTTGGTTCCTTGGTGAAGAGCTTAATCACTTGAGGAAGGTCCAGGATGGATGGTAAGATGACTTATGATTATCCGAGGTTCAATGGAACTAAATATGCTATTTGGAAAATATTGATGGAAGAATATCTAGAGTATTGTAGATATGATGTGGAGAAAGTTTACAAGAATGCTTACACTCCTCTTGCTAATGGTTCGAGTACGGCTGATGAAATCAAAGCACATGAAGTGAACAATAAGGCAAAGTACATTTTGAAGAATGGTCTAGTACATTATGAGTTGATTAAGGTTCATAATCTGAAGACTACTATGGAAGTCTGGGATGCTTTGGAAAGGGTGCATGAAGGTGATGAGAGAGTTAAATAGGAAAAAATATAGAATTTAGAGACACAATTTGAGCTTCTGCATATGTCTGGAGATGAGAATGTTAAAGCTTATGTATAAATATTGGATGAGATAGTGGCTAGAATGTGAGGACTTGGTGCTACTGTAGATAAAAATAGAATTGTAAAGAAGATTCTTAGAACTCTCCCTAATGCTTACAATGAGAAGGTGTGTGCTATTGAACAGAGTAGAGATTATAAGACTTGAACTAAATATCTGTTGTTTGGATTTTTGACATCTTATGAGATGAGGAAGCAGAGTATGAGGAATGGATGCAAATCAGAAACTACTTTTAAGGTTACAAAAGCAAAAGATTTGGATGAAGAAAAATTTGATGAAATAGAAGCTAACTTTTTGAAAAGGATGAGGAAAGGCTTTAGTAAGTATGAAGATAAATTACTCTTTAAATGCTTTAGTTGTAGAGAAATAGGTCATTATGTTGCAAAGTGTTTGAAAAGAGCTAATAGGAATAAACAAAGATATGAGAAAGAAAAGAAAGGAAATAAAATTAATAGCTCACATATTATGTGAATAAGAATGTTAGTATATTTGATGAAGATTCTGAGCATGAAGATCCTAATTATAATGAATTCTTGTTCTTGGCTATAAAGGATGAACCTACTTCTACTCATTCTAAAAAATAGATGAAGGAAATCCCTCTAGAGAAGGAGAAAAATGAAGGTATTGCTATCTCTGCCCTACATGCTAAACAAGAAAAGAACTATTGGGTTGTTGAGAGTGATTGTTCACATCACATGAATGGTGATAAAATTAAGTTTGTTAAACTTGAAAAATATGATGGAGGCTTGGTTATGTTTGGAGATGATATTGGTGCTAAAATTTTTGGGATAGGTTCAATAAGTTTTGATGGCAAGCATAATACCGATGATGTCTACTATGTTAAGGGATTAAGCCATAATATTTTGAGTGTTGGTCAGATGTGTAGTAAAGGTTATGATCTTGTGTTTAAGGATGAGAGGTGTGAGATCTGGAAAGGATCTGTAACATGATTGTTGCAATCCAAAGAAATATGAAGGAAATATCTATCAACTTAAAGATGTTGATGGATGATGCTTTATGACTCGGATTAATGATAGTTGGTTATGACATAGAAGAATGTGTCACATGAATTTTGATAACTTAGCGAGGATTAGTGCAATTCAGGTCGGGATAGATTTACCAAGAATTTCAAAGCTTGTTAATGTTATTTGCAAGCATTCTCAGTTTGGAAAGCAAGCAACAAATCAAAGAAACAAAATACCACTGGTCTACTCAATTTAGCTCATATAGATCTTTTTGGCCCTACAAGAGTGAGAATTCTACAAGGTGAAAGGTACTTTATGCTTTTGATTGATGATTACTCTAGATATACATGAGTTACATTTCTTAGAGAGAAATCAGATACATTAAATAGATTTAAGACATTCAAAGCTATGGTTGAAAATAAAGTAAACTTAAAGATAAAATGCTTAAGGTATGACAGAGGTGGAGAATTCACCTTCCATGAGTTTAATATGTTTTGTGAAGTGCATGAAATAAAGAGATAGTTATCTACTCTAAGAAATCCTCAACATAATGGAGTTGTTGAAAGGAGAAACATAACAGATTAGAGGCTACTAGATCAATGATCACTAAGGTTGGTTTACCATAGTTTTATTGGAGAGAAGCTATTCATACTATTTTTATGTATTCAATCAAGTTCAAGAAAGAGAAAATATTACAAAGACCCCCTATGAGCTATGGTTTGAAAAAATTTCTACTGTTAAGTATTTCAAGGTATTTGGAAGAAAATTTTATATCAGAAGAGATGAAGGAACTTTAGGTAAGTTTGATGCAAGAAGTGATGAAAGCATTTTTCTTGGATATTATAGTAAAATCAAAGCATACAAATGTTTCAATAAAAGGCTAAGAAATATTTTAGAAAGTGAAAATGTCAAGGTTGATGAGACAGTGCAGAATTTAATTGACATTGATGGATATGAATTTGATTAACCTAATCACATAAGAATTGAAGAGATTGTGGAAGAATAGGAAAAAGATGAGAAAGAGAAGTAGAATGAGAAGAATGTGTAGCATGAAAGAGAATAAGATGCTCTGGTGATGTCACTTAAGACACCTAGATATGTACAAAAGAATCATTCAGAAAGTCATATTATTGGAGATAAGACTAAAGGAGTATTAACTAGAAGCAAAGTTGTTGCTAAATTTAATCTATGTTTACTTTCTAATATTGAACCGAAGAATGTAAGTGAAGCATGTAAAGATGAGCATTGGATGCAAGCCATGAAAGAAGAACTTATGCAGATTGAGAAACTTGGGAATTGATCCCAAGATTGATAGATAAAAACATTATTGGATCGAAGTGGGTATTCAAAAATAAGTTGAATGAAAATGGAGTAGTTAGAAACAAAGCAAGGCTTGTGTGTAAAGGTTACTCAAAGTAGAAGATATATGTTTTCAGGAAATGTTTTCTCCAATAGAAAGAATGGAAGCTATGAGGATGTTCTTAGCATTTGTTGCTCATAAAGATTTCAAAGTATATTAGATGGATGTCAAGTAAGCATTTTTAATGGTGAATTAGAAAAATAGGTCTACATGGAACAAACAGAAGGATTTCAGTTGTCAGAGCAACCGAATATGGTGTGTAGATTGAAGAAAGCTTTATATGGATTGAAGCAAGCACCTAGAGCTTGGTATGTGAGGTTGGACATCTATTTGATTTAGCAAGGTTTCAACAAAGGTACGAGGAATAGTAATATGTATTTTAAGATTGAGAATGACAAAATATCAATTATAGTTGTATATGTTGATGGCATTATCTTTGGATGAAATGAAAGTATGTGCAAGATGTTTGTAGAAGAGATGCAGGGAGAATTTGAAATGTCTATGTTTGGAGAGATGAATTTATTTTTTGGGCTACAAATCAATCAAATAGAGAAAAGAATTTTTATTTCACATTCTAAGTATGTGAAAGAGATGTTGAAGAAGTTTGGGATAGATGGTTCCAAATTGGTATGTACTCCTATGATGACTGGTTGCAAATTGGATAAGAATGATGATTCACCTAAGGATGATTAGAGCAAGTATAGATATATGGTTGGTGGACTATTGTATTTGGCTACAACTAGACTAGATATTATGCATGTCATCTATCTTGTGGATAGATTTGAAGAAAATATTAAGGAAACACATGTTGCTATTGTTAAAAGAATATTTAGATATTTGAATGACACTCTAGATTATGGATTATGGTATCCTAGAGATATTGACTTTACTCTAAATGCTTACAGAGATGTAGATTGGGTTGGACGTGTAGATGATAGAAAGAGTACAAGTGGTGGTGCATTCTTTCTTGGTTGCAAATTGGTGGCATGGTTGAGTAAAAAGCAAGATCCAGTCTCCTTGTCTACTACTAAAGTTGAATATATTGTTGTTGCATCTTGTTGTACAAAAGTTCTATTGATGAAACAAACATTGAAAGATATCACGCACATGCCATTTCGCCTCTGTCTCCAACCAAATTTCCGGCCAAGCTCTGCCAAACGCCGGATACCGAGCACTGCTGATGAACAGGTATTCGCCTCTCTGGGAGCGTCGGCGGAGACGGCGGCATCCCCGAAAGCGTTTCTGGCTGCGATTATTTACGATGAGGCCCGAAGCGTTCTTCCCGCGATATCTCCCTGGAAGCATTCCGGGTTCCGCTTCGGAATCGACGTCAGGCGAGTCTGGTCCAAAAGATCTGGCGGATCGGCCTGATCGATGAAACGGCGGCTACCTTAGGCAGTGTTTACCGGCCGCAGGAGTGATGTTTATCAAAATGGAAATCAATGGCACACGCCTGTCGCCGAGTTCAAACGAGGCGCTACGCAGCGAGCGCAGGATGGCAAAAACATCGGTCTCGAAGTATGTTCCGCTGTACCCCGAGGTATTCCAGCGTTCCGGATGGTCACCCACCACGAGATTCTTCAAAGAAATGAAAGCGATATTCCACCAGCGTTCACCGTTTGCGCCAATCCGACCAAATCGGTTTATTCACCCGATCATCGGTTTTGCTTCCGAAGATTATTGTTATTGTTTATATGATATGCATTCAATGAAGGCATGATAAGTGGTTCAATGAGTACTGGTGATGAATTTTCTCCTATATTTGTATGGTTCAGATATGTTGATCTTCGTTTTTGGAAGCTGCTATATCCTAATTTTTGGTTGTTGATTCATTGTACAGTGCGAGTTGCGTTCACCAGTTGTGAATTGTGGTTTTATGTGTTTTTGGTTGAGGTCTGGGAGAAATGTTTTTGGTCTATATTTCTCTTTGATTAATTCTTACGACTTACAATTCTAGAGTTGAGTTTTTTTTATTGTATTGAAGATAATTTTGGTATCTAGAAAGTTTGTGCTTAATTATTTTATGTTTTTTACACTAGTTTGTCTAACCTTGTGTGGAATACTATTTTCAAAGTTAGTGAAGCATGTTGGATCTATTTGGGTCTTGATGACGCATGTGTTTAGGTCACCCTCATTCTAATTTTGTCGTAGGATGTTTTGGCACCAACCTAATTTGAATTTGAATTTGGATGGCCAACTTTGGATATGTTTCAAAGTTGAAGATAATATAAATACAAAATGAGTTAGGGAAGAAGAAGTGAAGAAGAGAACAAATAAAATAGAGAAAAGAGAAAAAAGATAATAGAGATAAGTGTGAATCAATGTGTGTGTATGATGTGAGTATGGCAGATCAATACAAAGCCTAATTGTTGAATTTCCAGAAGTAGTGAGTTGAAGGTGCACTTTATCATTCGTCCATATTTGTGCAAGTGGATTGAGTGAAATGAGGTGGAATCCTTTGTAGCATTGAGGTTGTCTTCTCTCTATAACAAGTCTTCCTATCTTCTTTTTATCTTTGTGGTAGTGAGCCCTTCGGGTTGTTAGCCCTATTGGACAGTGAGTCCTTATTCTAGATAGTGGGTCCTTATTTTTGGTAGTGAGCCTCTTGTAACTGGTTTTGATATTCTCTATAGTGTGAGTTAATCCTCATCACAGTTTTTCCCTGATTGGGATTTCCATGAAAATCTAGTGTTATCATGTTTATGTGATGGTTTTTTGTTTCTGCACTAGTATTCATTGCTTAATATGTTAAGTAGTGTTAAGGATTTGTTCTAATGAATGAATTAAAGTTTAAGTCCATGAAAATTGATTCACCCCCCCTCTCAGTTGTCTTGTTCAACAAAATGTAGACACCTTCTTCTCACTACATTAGGAATTCATAAGCATTAAGGCTCACACTCAAATCAACACACTTTATCACTTTCACACATTTTGTATTACACACTCTTTGCACCTCATCCATACAACAATTCCCCTTGCATTTCTACCCTCCAAGACCTAAAACAATCTCAATTAGGTTAGTCTTAATGAAACATATACACCTCTACCATGCAACATCAAATAGGTTGGAACCAAAATACTTGAAAATATAAAAAAGTGAAGCAAAACCATGCCACTACTTAATTTGGACCCAAATCTACACAAACATTATTCTCAACACCTCCTCAATTAATAATTACCCTTCGCAATTAGCACTAGCATGCTAGATCATCCAAATCTGCACTAACATAACAAGCAACACCAAACACACATTTCAAGATCATAAAACATCTCATGGACCACACAAAAAAATTCCACACTATTCATACATCTCAAAATATTCTAGCATCATTAGAATATTTTGCGCAACTACTACAACCACCTGAAACTGAAGAACATCTTCATTTTGTACAACCAAACATACTAACATAGACATCCAACACTAGAAAAACTTGTGGGACAAATCAACACCTAAAACTTCAAGAAAAGGTAGATACAAACATTATAGCATGTTCTAGATCTGCAACAGTAAAAACTTCACTAAGAGAAATGAGAGCAATCTCATTTCTCCCTAGACACCCTATTTTACCAAACAAACATATTGTCAAACACATCTTCCATTGTATAATGATCCAAAACTTTTTGATATAACACCTCTAAGAAACTCCTAATCATCAAATTTGAGCTCACATGTGAATATCTCCAAGCATGAATAAAATATAGAGAAAACACTAAACACCCACTTTCTCACCCGAACTCTCTTTTATTCAATTTTTCTCAAAAGCACTTGGAAACCAACTGAATCAACTTCATCAAAAAAATTACTAATATCTCTACAACACATCATTACAACATCTATAGCACTTTCTAACTACAAAAATTTTCCCACACACAAGTTAGGATAGTAGCTTTTACAACTATATACTGAATTACGACATTAATGGCAACACCAACAATGTGTTGGCATCAATACCAACAACTCCAAACTTCCAATAACTCTAATGCTATGGGTTGAAATCATTAACACTAACAACTTCAAAAATTTCTTCATACAAGGTGTTGACATCAATGACAACACCCAAGAAACTCACAAACAACTCAAGCTTCCAAACTTCCAACAATCCCCCCTTTGACATTGATGGCAACACTTGATTTTTGAAAAACCATCAACAACAAAATCAACCAACATCAATACTATAATAAAAAGTACTCCCTTGATAGGGAAAACTCTTACTCTTCACCCTCTCTCTTCACAAAATTCCTCTCCTACAAATCCCACTTTCTAGATCACTAGATCACTCTCTCTCCCTATGGTCTTCAGACCATATTCACTTCTTCACTATGGTTTTTAAACCAATTGTAACTTTCTCCATGTTTCTTAGATTCTCTCTCCCCCTTACTCTTCACTATGGTTTTTCAACCACCCGTCTCCCCATTTGACATCAATGGAAAAGGGCCATAAACTCATCCAACTATCTTGCTCTCCCCCTTTAACAACATATGAAGGGAAACACCTACATATGCCACTTTCCTACGCATTCCCCCATAGGGGCACACAGTATACTCCAACAAAATACATCAACCAACAACTACTACTACCTACTCCCCTTAAGAGGTAGCCTTCAACATTAGTCTAGGACCAATAATGTATCTTGAAAAGATTCCCAAATAGATGCACACATTTATGCATCTAGTTGAAAGGAGGGGAAATAAATCCTAACCTCTCCCAAAGATATTAAAAAGTATCTTTAGGAAAATCCTTTATGAAAATATCAAAAACCTGATCCTTAATAGGCACATACTCCAACTTCTTCCTATTCTCTAAAAAATTATCTCTCAAGAAGTGATATTGGATCAAGAGATGGTTTTTTCTTGAATGAATTACTGGATTCTTTAAAATATTGATTGCACTTATATTGTCACACATGATAGGAATAGGTTCATCATATGAAATTCTAAATCATTCAATGTTTGCTTCATCCACAACACCTATGTGCAACATGATGCTACAATAATATATTATGTTTCTGCAATAGATAATGACATTGAATCCTACTTCTTACTTATCCATGAAACCAACCCACTTCCAAGAAAGAAAGCACCACCACTTGTACTTTTCCTATCATCTACACATCTAGACCAATCTGTCTTTGTATATGCACTCAAGAAAAATTTAGTAGCCTTAGGATACTAAAAACCATAATCTAGAGTACCCTTCAAATGTTTTCATATCCTCTTCACTGTTGCAACATGAGATTCTCTAGGATCTTCTTGAAATCTAGCCACAAGACAAACTGAATGCATG
The DNA here is from genome assembly GCA_007258455.2 of Sequoia sempervirens. NCBI lineage: Eukaryota > Viridiplantae > Streptophyta > Pinopsida > Cupressales > Cupressaceae > Sequoia > Sequoia sempervirens. Next base: position 395,480,336 of record VDFB02047230.1, read on the forward strand.
ATATCTAGTCTAGTAGTAGTAATATATAATCTTCCACCAATCATTGATTTATACTTGCTCTAATCTATCTTAGGAGATTCTTCATTCTTGCTCAACTTACAACTAGTAACCACATGAGTACATACATTTTTAGAGTCATCCATTCCAAACATGTTCAACAATTCCTTAACATACTTATAGACTGTGATATGAGTATACCATTCTTTGATTGACTGATCTACAACCCAAGGAAGAAATTCATCTCCCCACACATTGAAATATCAAATTATTTTGTCATTTCCTCTTAAATCCTCTTGCACATATCCTCATTTCCTTCAAATATTATGTCATCAACATATATCACCACAATCAATATTTGTTCTTCTTCAACTTTGAAATACAAACTGCTATCTACAGTACCTATTTTGAATCCTTACTACAACAAGTACTTATCTAACATTTCATACCAAGCTCTAGGATCTTGCTTTAGTGCACACAATTCTCTATTCAATCTATGAACCATATTTGCATCTTTTGCAACTAAAAACCTTCTGGTTGTTCAATGTATACCTCTTCTTCTAATTCACCATTCAAGAATGCATACTTCGCATCCATATAATATACTTTGAAATCTTTATGTGTTGTAAAAGATAAAAACATCCTAATAGCTTCCATTCTTGCAACTGGAGCAAAAATTTTCTCAAAACCTATACCTTCAACTTATGAGTAACCCTTACACACAAGTCTAGCCTCATTCTTGAAAAAATTTCCATCTTCATTTAGTTTGTTTTGGAATACCCACTTAGTTCTAATCACACCCTTTTTTTTGGTTGGGACCAATTCCCAAGTTAAATTCTTCTTTATTTGTTCTAACTCTTCCTTCATTGCTTTGACCCAATTCTCATCTTTGCATGCCTCAATCATTATTTTTGGTTCCACCTCAGAAAGTAAATAGAAATTCACTTGTTCCTTTGTCATAGTAGCTTTTCTTCTTGTTAGCACACATTTTCTCTTATCTCCAATGATCTTATCTTCTAAATGATTCTTCTGTACATACTTAGGATTCTTAGGATTCTTTTCAAAGCTTCTTTCTCTTTAACTATCAACTCTTTTCCTTTTTCTCTATCCTTTTCTTCTTCACTACAAGGGGATTCATCAAATTCATATCCTTCTATTAGTATTGGACTCTGATGTGGTTCTTCATCCATTTTGACACTTGTTCTCTCAACAATATTCTTCAATCTCTTGTTGTAACACTGATAAGCCTTGCTTCTTATAGAATATCCAAGTAAGATTCCTTCGTTAGATCTTACATCAAACTTTCCCAAGTTTTCCTCATCTCTTTTGATATAACATTTTCTTTCAAAAACTCTAAAATATTTCATAGTAGGGGGTTTACAATAACATAACTCATAGGGAGTCTTTGAAATGTTTTCTCTTGCTTGACCTCTATTAAGAATGTATATTGTGGTATGAATTGCTTCTCTCCAATAGATATCTAGAAGATTATCTTCCTTCATCATTTTCCTAGCTGCTTGCTAAACTATTATGTTTTTCCTTTCCACAACTTCATTAAATGATGAGGAGTTCTAGGAGTTGACAAATGCCTCTTAATTCCATGATCTTCAAAAAAAAAATTAAATTCATTTGAAGTAAAATCACCGCCTCTATCAAACCTCAAACATTTGATTTTTATATTCATTTCATTCTCAACCATAGCCTTAAATTCTTTAAACTTCTTTAGAGCTTCTAATTTTTCTTTGAGAAATGTAACCCAAGCCATTCTATAATAATCATCAATTAATAACATGAAATACTGGAGTCACCACATGAGCTTCTAATTTTGGTAGGTCCACATAGATCTATATGCACTAACTCCAAGGGACCTATGGTAGAACATTCTTTTACCTTGAATCTTTCCTTTGTTTGATTTCCAACTTGACATTCTTTGCATATTTCATTGATAGGCTTTGTAATCTTTAGAAGATATCTTGTGCAACATTAGTAGAACTTATCCTTGCTAGGCTATCAAAATTGATGTGACCCATGTTCTTCTATGCCATAGCCAACTTTCATTAATTATTTTGAGACATAAAGCACTTTGCACCATTAAATTTGAGTTGATAGACATTACCTCTTGTCCTTGTTTCAGTAGCAACTAGAGTATCGAAGCTTCCTTTTTTTATTTCACAACCACCATTTTGAAATACAAGATTGTATCCTTTGCTACATATTTTCCTACACCTAGAAGATTATTTCAAGGACCCTTAACATAAAGAACATCATTTGTATAACCTCTTTCAATAGACTACCAAACACCAAATCCAAGGGAGACTAAGAAAGACTCCATCCTAGCTTTCTAGTAGGTAAAATTTGTTCCATTGAATGAGGGAGCTTTGAAAGCTTTCCTATGCACCATCTAGATCTACCTCAAGTGGCTAAGCTTCTTCTTGGGAACCACAACTCTGATACCAATTGTTAGATGCATAGGACAACTATGAGGGGGGGGTGAACTAGTTGTATACTTTTAAAACATCATAAACCCTCATCAACATTAAAAATCTATATTAGTTCTTAAATCCTTATTCGCCATTAAACCCTTAACATACATTAACAGAATGTAAACATGTAAAGTAGTAATGCAAACACATCAAACACTTAAAACGCTAGATTTACATGGAAAACAAAAGAAGGAAAAAATCATGGTGAGGGTTAGCTCAATAATATATGATTTGCAACACTAAATACAATAAGGCTTACTACCTAGAAACATAAAGAAAGGCTCACTATTGGTGGCTCACAACCAAAGGACTCAATATCCAAAAGAAAGAAGAAAGAAGGGGTTTCTCACTACCAATTTGAACTTATAACAATGCACCTCTCATATGTTGAAGTTACAGTTCCACTAAAGCACACAAAACTTATCAAATAGACTAAAATGTAGACACTTTTTGCTCACTGCATTAGGAAGTCATGATAAGCATTAAAAATCACACTTAGATCAACACACTTGATCACTTTCACATCTTTTTCATTACATACTTGATGTCATCCTCTTGTGCCACAGTATCTTTCCAATGGGAGAGGTGTTAGGAGAGAAATAAACAAGATTGTCGTGATGCTCAAGAACATTGATGGCAGTGACAACTTCATCAACTTTGAGCATGCAGGTAGTAATATCTTCAAATTTATACATCCTTAGGGCTTCAAATTTGGATTTTTAGATCTGCATCTTCACTTGTTTGACCTTTTCATCTCCTTAATAGATTCCTTCTATCTTTTTCTAGATATATTTAGCAAACTTGTAGCTTATAACCTTCATAACTTATGAATTAGTAAGACCACTCATGATTGCATTCCTTTATTTTCCATTGTTCTCATATGCCTTAATCTCATCATTAGTTGATGGTCCATTTTCATGCATAGTATAACCTCTTTCAATAGACTACCAAGCACCAAATCCAAGGGTGACTAAGAAAGACTCCATCCTAGCTTTCCGATAGGTAAAATTTGTTCCATTGAATAAGGGATCTTTTACACCTTTCCTATATGCACCATCTGGATCTATCTCAAGTGGTTAAGCTTCTTCTTGGGAACCACAACTCTGATACAATTTTTTGAATGCATAAGACAACTAAGAGGGGGTTGAACTAGTTGTATACTTTTAAAAGAACAAAAACCATTATCTACATTTAGATCTGTATTAGTTCTTAAATCCTTATTCACCATTAAACCCTTAACATGCATTAACAGAATGTAAACATGTAAAAAAGTAATGCAAACACGTCAAACACATAAAAACACCAGATTTACGTGGAAAACCCAAGAAGAAAAAACCACGGTGAGGGTTAGCTCACTAATATATGAATTGCAACACCAAATACAATAACTCATTATTGGTGGCTCACTGCCAAAGGACTCATTTTCCTAAAGAAAGAAGAAAGAATAAGGGGTGTCTCACTATCAATTTGAACTTATAACAATATACCTCTCATATGTTGAAGATATAGTTCCATTGAAGCACAAACAACTCATCAAATAGAATCAAATGTAGACACCTTCTACTCAGTACATTAGGAAGTTACAAGCATTAAGACTCACACTTAGATCGACACTTGATCACTTTCGCATCTTTTGTATTATACACTTGATTTCATCCTCTTGTGCCACAATATCTTCCCAAGTGGGAGAGGTGTTAGGAGAGAAACAAACAAGATTCTCATGATGCTCAATGATTGGATCCTCTAACACCAAGATACCTTCTTCAAAAGTAGCTGAGGTAGATCGAGAGAAGAACAACTATGATTGTCATGATTATCCATGATTGCATCCTCTTTCACCAAAACATTCCCACAAGTAGGATAAATATTGGGAGACAAACTAACATGATTGTCATTGATTTTATTTTGCTTCCTCATATTATGCTCACAAGTATAAATATTATATTTACAAGCCATGTGTTACCATATCAAAACCACATCTTTGAAAATGAAACATATTATTACTTTCCCTATGGATCAAATGAGAAAAATTAGATAGGTCTTAAAATAGAATTGAAAAATAGAAACTAGATCTAAATATCTAGGACACATAGGGATTTCTGGATAGAAAATTTTAGCCCAAAATGATAGGAAAAGGATGCTTAAGGCAACTATTTCCTGTATAGGTTTTTGAAAATTTCAAGATTTGGGAATGATGTATAGTGTCTCAGGGTCCTATGTCTTGGTGGTTCAGGTTTGAAAGTCAATAGATTTTTGGAAATGCACTAAAACCTAATTGTTTTATATGAAGCACATGTATGCATGCAATTTTGGATATGAAGCACATGTATGCATGCAAGATAAAAATGAAGATGTTCAAATGATAATTTCTAGAAATTAAATGATGTAATTGATTTTTTTCCAAAAAATACAAAAAGTAATGCTTTTTGATCTTTTAGAATGAAAATACTATGCAATTTTGTCATTTTTTTAATGTTTTTCGTAAAATATGCATGCATAAATGATCAAAAATTTTTTCAATTAATTTTCTTAATGAAAATTCAAATCTAAGCCCTAAACATAGAAAATTAGATCTAATTTTTTTACAATTTTTTCAAATTATTTTCAATTTTTTATGATGAAAAACTAATGAAAATGGATAGTTTTTGAAAATAAATGAAAATTATCACCAAGATTTTCAAATAACTGGAGTTTTTAAATTCAAATTTTCAAATTTTATTCCTGAAAAATTAAGAAAATTCAAGTGTAAAGATATGTCAAGTTCACCAAAATGTTAATGTAGGAAAAGTGATTCTAGGGTTTTACTAGGATTAGTCACCTTTCACTACAAAACATTAGAATTCAAATCAACAAGGGAATTAGATTGACTTGCAACCTTGAAGGTGAGTCAATCAACCTTGGATTTAAATTATTTGAGGGTTTGAAATCAAAAGTCAAATTTTGAGACTAGATTTAGAAAGTAGAGTATTATGTACTTGTGGTTCAAATATGAGCTGATTTTGGGGACTAAGTCACCTAGGGTGACTTTTCCTTGTTGAAAATTTTTAGATTTGTTTTCACAATCCTATAGAGCCTGATCAGAGTCTTCTTCCTTTCAGTGCTTATTGTTGGATCTTCATCGGGTGTCGAGATAACTAAGTTTTTGTATGTTTTCAAGTTGTAGGGTTTGAATGCAACAATGAATGAATTATCTTCAACCTTCCTCTAAACTTTTCAGATTTGAAACTTGCACATTCAAGAGAGGGGAAGGGTTGTGCCATATTGGGGCTTGTCTTAGTCAAACCTCATATTGGTGTTTCCACCACCACAATGGCAATGCCAATGAAAGGGAGCTTATCCTTTTGAGGGATAGAGGCTAAATGATAAATGAATAATGAATCAACAATGGATTGCAACTCACCATCCAAATCTAATTCCTTGAAGGAATGAAGTCATACAAATCTCCTCAATGTTTGATTGTTGTTTGGATTGATTACTTGGAAGACCTACAAGGGTTAGTATAAACAAAATGATAGCATAATCATGATAAAACTCACATAAAACTTGACTTGATGCTTTAATATTGAATTGTTGCAATTAATCTCCTCTTGACTATATAATATTTGCTTGAAAATGCTCTCGATTCCCAATTCTTGCTAGATAGATCTCACTTGATGCAATGACTAGGTATTTATAGGCATTTAATCTAGTTTCTCAAAAATGAAATCTTGATAGTCGACATTTGATATTTTAAATTCAAATAATAAAATGCCAACTTCAACATATTAAAATTTGGAGGTGAAATAGGGGAACCAAGTCACTTAGAGCGACTTTGTCCCAAACCTATTTTACAGAGTGTAAAGTGTTAGGAGCAAAATATTAAATGTTTCATTTGGTTTTACAAATGAGTTTTCTTGATAAATATCCAAATGGGCCATGGACTACATAATTTAGGACATTAGATGTACAATTAGGTCCATGCACTTAAGCGGGAGCAAAATCTAGTGTGAAATTGTCAGGGTGATAATTTACAATGCTACATTTAGTCATCGTGCACTATAGCTAAGGCTAGCCTTGGTGGCTAACCTGTTTCCTTTGCATATACAAGTGTGGCTTATAAATTTTGGTTGTTGGTTGCTATTGGCATGGTGCGCTGGTTTAAAGGTGGCATTGTTGTTCTTGCCACCAAGGTTCAAACCCCATTGGGGTGGTATTGTTGAACGATTGTATTTTGGTTCATAGCTCCGATTCAAAAAGTGTTTACCCCTTGAATAAAAAATTAAAAAAAATTGGTTGTTGGGTATCCTTTTAGTTAGTGTGTAATAGTGAGTTGGCATATGTCAACAATTCCATTAGCTATGTAATAAAAAACTTTGCTTTGAAATTATATCTTCCTATAATAAAATTGTAATAAAAATTTACCACTGTGTTCATTAAATGGACAATAATATAAATAAATAAATGAGTGTCATCCATTTGTTCAACTAGATGTCCAACAAAACCACTCTTTACCAATAATAAAAAAAATTTGAACATAAAAAATTATATGAAATCAAATGTGATAAAATGACACAAACTTTTGACATAAATTTGTTTAAAATTATCTAAAAATGTATCATACCATACTGCCATTAAATATTTATTGTTGTTGATATAAGCCAATCGAAAATTAATCTTCATCTAAAAACATATACACTGAAATTTAAGTTTAATTGAAACCTAATTACAAGTGAAAAAAAATAGTTTTGGGTGTAATTTAAGGTGGTGTCCGGAATTGTTCTTTGATAGTTTTCATAATGTAGACTGCTCGTTTCGTTACGCCAAAATTTATGCGCGGGCAGCGTGAAAACATAAGTGGAGTGGAGTAGCATTAAGGTTTTCGTTTTTATTATTATTATTTATATATTTCATTAAGTTAGTCAAATGAAGTTGACTTGGCCATAGTCATAATTAATTCAATATAGGGATTCTCCTTTTAGAGGACTTTTGAAATGTTCTTGACAAAAGTAGCTTTTAGGTAAATGTTGAAATTGGATTTAATAGAGTTTTTGTTTTCAAGGGCTTTTGGAAGGTTGTTGGTAAAAGTGGTTTTTGGTAGATATTTAAATTTGGTTAAATTGGATTAGAAAGTATACATTTAAGAGAACTCATAATTTCAATTTATATATTGCTTTGTTTTTATAATTTTTTTAATGTTTTAATAAATTTAAAGTGTTTCGAGGAGGATAAATTGGGGCTTTCAATTTCAAACAACTAATTTTTATTAATAGTATAAAAGGTTTCCGCAGTCTATGATCATTTTAGTGTAAAGATTTATGGATTGTAACTGTGTGTAATCTTTTTTGCATCAACATTTCAGATCCTACTCCATGATCCATCATCAGGATGTTGAGCAAAGAGAGTAAGAGAGTCAATTACTTGACTCTCTTGCTCATACTAACTCAACATAATTGACTCTCTTACTCTCTTTGCTCAACATCCCTAATGATAGATCATGGAGTATGAGTCACGGAAATAAACCCTGCGGTCTAATAAACTCTACATAAATATTTATTAAAGTTATTTATTATAAAGGCTGTTTTAAAACTTCTTGTTATCTATCTCATTATACTTGGTAGAAGATTAAATAGGGATTTTTCAAAACTTATTAGAGCATGCATTGAAATGAAAAATAAGCTCAAACAATATCCTAGAGAGAGAACTTAGCTTGTATAACTTAGAGATTCTTAATAAGATCATACTCTTTGGTGCTCCCCATAGAAATTCAATTAGGTGGTGGAAGGAAATTGTTTGATGGAGGAAGGGAAACATGGATAAAACAACCTATTTTTTCAAGTGATATATGTTTTCACTACCACATGGAAATCAATATCCATATGCAAAATACATTTCATATCTTGATAAAAATGAGTGAGAAAATCAAAAGGTTAGAAACTATCAAGGATACCTAGAATAATGATTATTTAGGATAAGAAGGTGGGTGTAGATAAGGTATTGGAAGTTGAGCTGGCCTTTTTTCCTAAAAGGCACACCTATTTTGAAAGGAAAGCTAGATGTGAAAACAACTTCCAAACACAAATCTAAGCATAAGTAGGTTAAAAAAACTTTGTTACAAATATTTAAACTATTACAGTTTAGATACACATTCATAATTTTAGATTTAAAACACATAAAACCATAACATACAAATTTATGTGGGAAAACCCTTTTGAGAAAAAATCCACACACCAAAGCACAAATCAATTGTATTATCAATAACAAAGCAACTACAATACAATAACATGTTCTATGATTGTGCGTGTTTCTTTACACTATGATACAAATCTAAAGTACTTTCGATAGCATAATAGCTTGTCACAAAAAACAAAAAATCATCTCACTCAATACATAAAATTTTCACATATTTATAAACCTCTACCATTGGTGCCCAGGAATGCCATGTTTCATCTCCATATTCTTTGCATGCATTCAAACTAAAAGAAAGAACAAGCACAAGTCCAAACTGACCAGTAAAGCAACCTTCCAATCATGTAATGACATGCACCAACATGCGAAAACATGGAAGGTTTCAAACTCCATATTCTATGAAAATGTTAATTCACCTTGACATGCATGACATCTCACTAGAGAAAATCTAGCTAACTGCCAATTTTGAATTCCCCTTTGACTTCTAGTCTCTCTTAGTGGTTATCATGTCTCATTTAGCAGCTTTCCAAAATCTTTCAAAGTGATAACTCAAGATACATGGACACATGTCAGTATGGTGCACCTTTGAGAGGTTTTCACAAACACCTCTTCCCAATTGAGTTCCCAAGTGACAAGTGGCACAATTTTGTGCTCTCCACCAAACATGTAGGAAACCAACTCGCAAACGGGTCCCACAAATTGTTGTAGCAACTTGGAAACATATCGTGCTTAGGATTTAGTTAATAAAATGTGTAAAAATAGATAAATAATTAATTAAATATCTTTGGACTCTCTAAATTTGAGACACCTTAATTCCAACATGTTCAAGAAATCAGTATCCTCCCAATTAAGCACAAATGGGACCTATTGTTAAACCATTTCATGAATCTCAAGGGGAGATGTTGGAAATGTTTCAACAATCTCCCCCTTAGTGTTACTTGAGGGGATTTGAATCTATGACCCCACTTTGATTCCTCTTATTGGGAGTTGAGCTGGTTATTTTTCCCAAAAGGTGCACTTGTTCTAGAAATTGCTACCATCACAATTAAGGACCAACAGGAGGATGTTAAACCATGTCACAAATCTTGAGGGGAGATGTTGGACACATTTCAACAGGGACGCCACACAAGATAATTATAGGAATAGAAGAAACATTTTGAATATTAATGCACTTATATCATCACTTTATTGGGTGGGATCAATCTATTTATAACAATTTTATATTAACTAAGTTTTTTTCTTCATGATAAATATGTGATGAGAGAAAAGAAATAGAAACAATATTCTCACCATCTATTTGTATAGGATTTGATGTGAGATAATAATTTTCATCTAATAATGATTCATCATGAAAGAGAAAATTACAATGAAGATAATATAGAGTAATATTAAGAAGGTGGTCTACTCTTTCCTCCTCTTGCACTAAAATATCCTTAGAAGTAGGGGGAAATTAGGAGAGGTCTCAAAAGAATAGAGTGATATAGGAATATCTAAGTCACAAATGCATGCATTAAATGAACCATCTTGAACCTTTTGAGAAAATCTAGAAAGTGATGTGAGAAAAGAAGATAAGAATTCCATTTTTGAAGAACATAAAGAGAAGTATAAGAAATATGTAGATGAAGTTGGCTAAAAGCCACCATATTTCTCCTCTAGGACTATGGAATAAGGTTTGGGGTAGTGCTTTGAAAAAATAAGGAAGAAAATTTTATTTTCATTTTTAGAAGAAATTATGTCTTTTAAAAAGAATGTGCTTAAGAAGGTTTTAAGTGTACAATAGTGTTCATCAAAATGTAACTTGGTAAAATTTAATCTAATTTAAATTTAACTTTACTTTAATATGAGTTGGAAATGAAAATGATAATTTATTATAATTTAAATCACATAATAAAAAATTGAGTTCAAATGTGTAAACAATAGAAAATAAAGAACTTTACACCAAAAGATAGAGAACATTGTTTAAGATGGTAGTGCATCATGTGGATTTTTGTGTGTTGCAGTATTATTTGTATAGTCTAGAATGTTGAAATACCTCTAAAAGTTATATTATTCTACTCTAGTGGTCACTTCATTTGTATAATTAAAAATGTGAATGCACCATCAATATACCAAGTAATAAAAGTATAAAAAAACACATTGAATAACAAGATTCACATTATTTTAAATAGAAAATAGAGTTGAATTGATTTATCTAAAAATAGATACAAATACAAAGAAAAGGGAAACTATTTGGAAGATTTTCTTTAGGTGAAGAACCTATGTCAATATTTTGACCTTCATGGACAAACAATTATAAATATTACAGAAAATTACTGTGTTCTTTTATCCTAAGTGCATCAAAGAATCAAGAGTAATGAAAATACAAATAATATAGCTAAAATTAGAGATATAGCAAGGATGTGAATATATCCCAAGATACTTAGGGCACTCCAAAAGAAATATAATGGTAATAAGAAAATATAAAAGGTAATATCAATGAAATAATAATAATATCACCTCTTGAAGCTTGAGAAAGCTAAGGAGATAAGAGTATTTTTAAATGACACAATGCCTTTAAGAAGAATGTTAAAGAAATGTTGATATTCTCACAAGGAGGAACAAATGCCAAATAAGAGTTGTAAGGGTCTATAGAGAGTTGTAGAGTGAAAGAGAGTGCAAGAGAAAGTGAATGTGAATGAGAAGATGTGAAAATCAAAAGATAGATTTGATATGAGAGAAAGTGGAGAAGGGGAAGAACTATTTAGATTCATCTCAGGTAGTTGCTACCAACCTAGGTACCTAGGTTATAGGGGGTAAATACTAAAAATTAGTCATTTAATGAGAAACTTAGACATAATGTCAATACATCACATGAACATCTACACATTGTACTAGTGTCTAAATAGTTTGAACTCTAAAAAGGATGAAACATAAAAAATACAAGGTTAATGCAACTGCAACATCAACTTGACCAAACAAGGACCAAATGAGACAAATTCATCACAATACATGGGAGGAAAAAGACTAATGCAGGGGTTGAAATGAACCTAGAGACACACTAATTGGATGGACACCAAAGTGAGTGCAAAATATAACATGAAATTATAAGGGTGTGCAATTTTCTATGTCAAAATTGGGAAAAATAACTTGCTATATTAGAAAATCTTAAAAAATGACATGAATTATCATTTAATACTTATTCATAACAATTGTTGAAATCATTATTAAGTAATGAATGCTACTTATCTTCCTTCTGTATAGCATATAATTCTCATAGTTGTTGAAACATGTGGCTAGTATAGTGTGTTTATAGTTGTAATCAAGGCCTAAATTTTATGGTCCCTATCTATTGAGAAGTTTTGTTATTACACTTATCTATTTAAAGTTGTCCTTAAAGTATCTAAAGTGTGTGTGACCTATCCATAATCTCTTGTTTCATGCAATATAATTCTCCTTAAATTTTGATTGTATTTTTATAAAAGGGAAGAATACAACCATATGACCAACAATATTAGGCCCTAGCTGCAATGATGATTTTGAACACCTTGTCCATTAATTGGGCACTCCTACTTCTTATTTAGTTTTTATTGTTATTTAATGGTGAGATTTGCATAACCATATCAATTTCCATTTAGTTGTGTGCCTATTTAGAGGAGAGTGTAGACATTTGGATATCAATAAATGACATAATTTTGTGCGAAGTTGAGCCCCTCCCCCCATGCAACTTACTTATCAATCTACATATTCCACCTTATACATACCTACACACATTTCAATTCATTCACCCAAGTTACACATTTGATTATACTTACCTATACTTATATCCCTATATATTCTATTATCCACTTGATTTAATTCTTCACTTATCTTGGGCCATTACTATGGGCATGTAGTTGACCTTCTTGTCACAAACTTGACACTTACATTTTTTAAACTCAAATTCAAATTCTAGTTGATTCCTATGCATTCTTTTTTGGCACTTGAACCTTACATTTTTAAAGCTCAAACTCAAACTCTATTTGACTCCTATGGACCCCTTTCTTTGCAAAGGCCTACTAAACATACATTTGTGCAATCTATTGCTATGTCCTCATATTTAAAATTATTTAATTACTTTTATTTTATATCTCTTAACATATTCTCATTAAATTCAAGTATAATTGACATATCATTCACATTTAAGGAGAGAAACACTTTAGTTTGGTGCTCTAAAATGAATCAAGATCTAGACATTCATCAAAAGAGCATTTGCCTTGACTAGGATATATTGTCTTCAATCTTCTACTCACATTTTAAAAATTAAACTAGGAGAAAATGTTCCCCACAAATATATGACATCCTTCAAATGTACTTCTAACTAGTACAATTCTTCATATTAATGAAAAAGGGTTAGCAAAAAAAATGGTGGTTGGGTAAACCATGGAGGAGAAGTACATAGTAAGAGAATTGGACCCAAACCCATGAACTCAACCTAAGACAAAACATAAATGCAACATAGAATCTAAGAGAGTTCATTGAAAAATAAATAGTTCTTATCAAACCAACAATGATCAAGTATTTATTCTTGTCACACAATATTTATTCTTGAATTATAAAATTAAATAACTTTGTTTATTATATTTACTTTCTATACTTTAACATTTAATTTTCTATTTTTAGTAGATAGGCTATATATAGTGTGAGATTTGAGCCTGAAACAAGTCTCATGCCTACAAATCACTATTGAGTCGTCAAAAACAAGTTTCAACTATCGTTTAGTGGTAAAAGCCTCCAAAATATTAGGTAAAAGCCTCTAAAATCTCACTTATCACATAAAAGTCAGATAAATATTGATTTGACAATTGGATGAGAACATTCTATTTCCATTTGTAGTGTTTATTATCAATTTGGTGACAACTTTCTTTTTTCATTTGTATTGCTTTACGTATTAAATCTATGTGCAAATATTTCATAATCAGATAATACTTGATTTATTTAAGAAAAAAATATAAATTTGTCTATGTTTATTTCATTCCATTATTTAGCGCTTATTATTAATTATTTAATCTACCTACATACAACTAGAATTTGCATGAATCCATGCACACACATGCTCTCTAACATATTAACATATATATAATTTTCGATTGTTGTAATCCTTGAATCTCCTTTAAGTACAAATACTAATTATGAATATATTCTATTTAACTTTATTTAATAAAAAATAGTACAACATTTTAAAGAATGATAAAAAGACACCCACAAATTACGCTACCCTCAATTCTTATTTATCAAATATTTTAGTTTTTATACGTCTTATTAATTCAACCTAAATTAAATAGAAGAAAGGTTAATTTTCCTTCACAATTATGTAAAATGGTAATAAAATATCTTCATAAAAAAAATTTACTAGAAGGGTGGAGAAATCTAAGCTAAATTTAAAAGCTAAGAAAAAGTGAAAAGTTCTATATGCGTAGAAATGAGTTTGATTGTTTTCTTTATGGCCGGCGGGAACACGTATTTGGCGTATTCGCCACTTGTAAAGCCTTAAAATGGGACTTTAAGGAAATTTGTTGCTTCCAAGTTTAAGATTGCATAATAACGGAATTGAAACGAGGATGAAATTAGTCAAATGAAATTGAAATGATCATGGACAGTGTTTTTTTCAATACAAGTAATTGAATTTTGTTTTCAAAAGCTTTTGAAAAGTTTGGTTTGATTTTTTTTAATAATGATTTTCATATAGATTTGTGGAGTGATTTTATTTTATCTATTTTTTTAGATAAATTGTTTATTATATTTCTGCTATTTTAATTTAAAAGTATAGTATTCAATATTTTATTTTATTTAAAAAAAAATCATTTCATAATTTTTGTTATATAAATTTAGAAATATATGTATTATTATAATTAAACAAAAATTATTAAAATTAAACAGTGAAAATAGAATTTTGTGATATTTTTTATTTTTTAATAATTGAAAAAATTAATAAAAAATTATTACACATGACAATAGAAAGTAGATTTTTGTTTTTCTTTCACAGATTTTCTCACCACTTATATGTCATGCTACCATTGTAGAGTTACCTGACATATTACATTTTAAAAACTCCACTACTTATTAAATATTTGAAAATATCCCAATATTAAATCTATCCTCAAAAAATATTGTGTAGACCTTATAAATTGTCAATTGTTAAAAAACTTAATTATTTATTTATCCATTTCCAAATATTATTAAAGTATAAAAAAATAATAAAACAAAAAAATAAAAATAAAATAAAATACTTCATTAGGTCAAACAATCAAATATTATAATAAAAAACTCTATATTTTTATATTAAAATATAATAAATAATTCATATAAAAATAATTAAAATAAAATCACCCCACCAATTTATATTAAAATTATACAAAACTAAAATAAATCAATAACAATCAAACCATTAAACAAGTAAAACTACTGTCAACAACTTTTGAAAATGCGCATAGCCATGTCAATTTCAATCCTAACTTTGAGGCAACAATTTTTCTTTAAAATGCAGCGCCATTTAAAAGCCTTATAAGCTGTGAACACGCCAAATACGTTTTCCGCCGAACAAGCATAAATTTGGGGAACAAAAGGAGTCTACACTAAAGAAACTATCAAACCCAATTCTACAACATATAATTTTTGAGTAACGGGAATTCCTCAAAATAATATGTCATAGCACCACCCACAACTGGATTTCTTTTTCATTTCTCTTAAGGTTTAAATATACCTTAGATTTCTCCACCCTTCTAATAATCCATTTTTATAAAGGTTTTTTTATTACCATTTTACATATATGTAAAGGGAAATTAAATAAGATGTATATAAAAATAAGGAAAACTTATTTGAGAAGTGAGAATTGAGGGTCAATGTAATTTTAACATTAAGTATTAAAATATAGAAAGTAAACATAATAAATGAAGGTAATTGGTTTTATGATTAAAGAATAAAAATATTAATTGATAAGGATTTTGAAGTTGATTATTATTTGTTTGATAAGAAATATTTCATTTTAATTAAATGTTTTAGATTCTACGTAGAATTTGTGCTTTAACATAGGTTGGGTTCATGGGTTTGAATTCAATCCTTAGCGTGTATTTCTTCTTTGTGTTTTGCCTAACTAACCTTGATATGGTCAACCTTTTTAGTTGATATGAAGACTTGTAGTATTTAGAAAAACCCTTGAAAGGCTATCATTATAGTTGTAGGGGACATGCTCTCTTAGTTCAACTTGAACAAAATATGTGTACAAGATTAAAGACAACATATATCAATCAAGCAAATGCTCTTTTGATGAATGTGTAATTTTTGATTCATTTTAGAACACCAAACTAAAGTGTTTTCATACTTAACATGAATGATACATGAATATTACTTGAAAGTTGTGAACATGTTAGGAGATTTGAAATAAATGTAATTAAATGCTTTTAAATACAACACAACAATAGATCACACATAGGTATGTTTAGTAGGCCCTTGGCAAGAAAGGAATGGATAGAAGTCAATGCAAATTTTAATTTGAGTTAAAAAAATTTAAGGGTCAAATTTGTGACCACAAGGTCAACCTTGTGTTTGTAGAAATGACCCAAGATAAAGAAACAATCAAATAATGGATAATAGAATCTATAGGGGTATGTGTATAGCTAAGTATAATTAATGCATATCCTAGATGAATGCATTGAAATATGTGTAGGTATGTATAAGGTGAAATATATAGATCGATAAGTATGTGGCATGGGGGAAGGGGCTCAACTTTGCACAAAGTTATGTTGTTTGTTGATATGTACATGCATTAACACACTCTCCTCAATATGGGAACTAAAATAGATGAAAAATAACATGGTTATTCAAAATTTACCATTACAATATCAACAAAAACTAAATAAGAGGTAGGAGTTCCTAATTAATGGCAAGGATATTCAAAATCATCACTACATCTAGGGCCTAATATTGATGGCCCTATGGTTGTATTTGTTAGAGAAGCAAACAACAAACACAAAATTTAGAACTTCTACAAAAGAATCAAGGACAATAAGTTTGCCAACAAACTATCATAAAATATGTGCATGTAAAATAAACTATTGTTGTATATATAGGACAAGGAGGAAGCAGGAAGGTGAAACAAAATAATAACTAACTCTCTAAAAGGATGTGACACATGTAGAAAACTTGGGACGAGTGTGAGTGCATGTGTCATGTGACTATGAGGTGAGACAATCAAACCACTGAGTGAACTTAAGCTAGTGTGAATAGGACTACCAAGTTCAAAAACTATATAAAATATAACGAGAAGCAAAAATACACTTTTAACTCTAACACCCCCCTTAAGTGATACTTAGGGAGTGAGTCACTACAAGATGAGTCCCAATAAAAAGGCATAATGAGGCACTCATGTACAAAATTAAAGTCTCTCATGAAATGAGTAAAGGAAAAAACCCAACGGGAAAAACCTCCTCTTCAAAAAAAAGAACAATAAGCAAAGGAAAGAGGACTCAAGAGCCCCTAAGGACAACTTCATTCACCCCAAGAAACTAGCATAACACAAGATATCAAGGTGATGCTAAAGGTTTAGTTAATATGTGTGCAACCTAATCCTCAATTTGTAATTTATCTAAGGATAGAACACCATCATGGATAAGAAGCTAAACATGAATTACATATTAATCTCAATGTGTTTTGTCCACTGATTCTCAACTAGGTTGTAAGAAATATGAATGACACTTTGGTTAACACACCAAAGTGTAGTAGGATGATTAGGTGGAAGACCAAACTCTATCATAAGCTATTGAAGACATAGTACCTCTTTGTTAGCAAAAACTACTCTTCCATACTCAACCTTAGTGGATGATAATGCAATAGTGATTTTCTTCGTGAAAGACCTTGCAACTATCTATAAATCCTACTATTGGTTAAGCCCCTAATACTAAATTCCAAAATGAGTGGTGTCACAAATATACCTCAAATATGCTTGGTTTCCTTCCAATGACTCTCTTGAAGGTCATGTGAAAAATGGTAGACAAGCCTAATAGTGAAGGTGATATCAACATAAGTTATTCAAACATAAAAGGCTATCAACTAACTTTCTATATGAAGTAGCATCAACAGTAGGTGTTGTGCTGCAAGTGGTAGTCAAAGTGACACTGAACTAGAATGGTGTAGGTGTGGTTTTACAATCACTCATATGAAATTGATGAAGCAATTTAATGGTATATTTTTACATTGGTATATGGAGATTCCCTCACTAGATTGAAGAAACTAAATACCAAGAATAAATAAAAACCCCCTAGATATATCATGTCAAAATATGCCATCAAACTGTGTTGAATATCCTAAAGCATGGATGAATAAATAATAGTAAGGATCTAGTCATCAACACATAAGACTAGTATCAAAAGACCATATCCATGTCATTAGATGTAAATTATGCGATCCAAATTTGGTAGCAAGTGAAACTGAATGCAAACAAGAAATAGTAAATATTATTATACCAAGCCCTAGGGGCTTGCTTGAGGCCATGCAAAGGATAACGTAACCTACAAACAAGTGAAGTTTCCTAGAAAAAACTTGGAAGCTACTACATATAGATCTCCTCATGAAGATCACAATGGGTGGGTGCATGGAGATGGGTAGCCAATTTGTAGCCACATTCAAAAAAAAGTTTTGAAAAGTCATAACACAAGCATGTTATAATGCGCTTGTGTTATGGCTTGGTGGGACAACACTAAGGCTTGACCACAATGATCCCATAACATGAGTGCGTTATAACGCACTCGCGTTATGACATGTTGAAAACATAAAAAAGTGAAACTCATTCATTTTGCATTTTGACTGTGTTTTTTGTTGTGCATGCCGCCAAAACCCCCATTTTTCATGCTCGCATTCTAGGAGGAAGCATTGTACAAAAATCTCCACCAAAAATTGCTATTTCTTTGCAAGGATGACACCACAACAACGAGGAGGTGGGAGAGGTAATGATTGCTTGATTTTTGTTATTTTTAGGTTGTATTTGATATATATTTTTTTGAATTTGTAGGAGATGTAAATCAACCTGCAAACCCTCAAAATACTCAACAAGAAGATCAACCAAAATCCTCAAGAACAAAATCAACCACAACAACAACCTCCTCCACCAATCACTCAACACCCTCCTAGCACTCAACAAAATTTAATGAGTGAAATTGAGAACAACAAAAAAAATTGAGGATTTAATCAATAGGTTGAGTGATCCAAATGGTTCAACCACAAAAAGAATGTCCCTAGCAAGTTCATTGAAAGATATGTTAAAAAATGTAGATTCAATTAGCAAACAAATAACTAGATGGCAAGATAAGAGGTAGGTGACTAGGGTTATTATGTGGATAAACTATCATATACGCATGTAAAGGATTTTAAAATTACAAAAGGTGATTTGTGCTCATTATTCACTAACCAACACAAAAATCAAAATCTTACCCCTCAATGCTTAAGAGGTTTCTATTCCGGTGCCACCGCCAACAACAAATTGGGAACTATTTTATGGTAGGTGGTACATGGTTTTTGATTACCCATTGTGCAACAATTTTGAAGTCCCATAGTATTTCTTTAGGAAACTATACTGTGAGTTCATATTGAATAAAATCCTAAATTATTTTGATATGAGGGACTTCCATGGGAGAGGTGAGGGTTCAACTCAGGATAGACCCAGTGCACAACCAAATCCTACGTGGTAAGGGAGACGACCTCTCACTAGGCCGCCTCATG
>VDFB02047230.1:395499808-395664516 GCA_007258455.2 Sequoia sempervirens
TTTCCACCTTGAAAGCATTCTAAATATGGGTATACTTCATGGGGAGCTGAGGAGTCTCTCCCAGCAACACCATATGCCAAGAGAAATCTCTGACTAGAAGGTCCGAAATAAATTATGAATCCAATTCCATAACTGTTGAGCTCCAGCGTGGAACCAAAAGAGGTGCTAAAAAGACTCAAACTGCCCATAGAAAGGGCAACGAGGGTCCTAAACCTGCAAATGGGAAAGTTGAGACCCCATTAGTAAGCCTTTGAAAAGAATACACCAAGTGAAGTGGGCAAGCTTGGGCTCAATAATGGTAGACCACAAAAAAGAAAACCTTTAGTGCCAAACATACATTAGGGAATGAAGATATCACCTCTGGTTCAAGCTTTTAATTATCGATAATGAGGCGAAAGCCACTGGTAACCAATCCAATGCTTTTAGTTTCTAAACGGGGTGTCAAGAACCCACTTCCAATCTTTCCACCCAGGCTTGGTAGAATGGATACCAACTTTGTGAAGTATAGCAGTTGGAATGGCACTAACCAAACCTTCAAAAGTTTCCCGATCATGATTCTGTAAGCTAAACTTGGCTTTAAAATCTCCCCATGTCATAATATGCTCATCATGGGTCTAGAAAACAAGTCTTGAGGATACTAGATTCCCTTTTTGTGGAATCTGAGAGCTTTAAGCCAGGATAACTTGGCTAGAGGCCAACCCAAATTGGAAAAAAGAGGAGACCACCAAATATTTTGTTGATTGAAAGAAAACCTATCTCTAAATCTAGAGCCATTCCACTAGAGCCAAGGATTGACAACCTTCTAGGCACACTAGATGCTTTTGACAACAAAAGTTCCCATAATATGAATATGCTCCTTTTTAATGAGAAGGGTGTGAAAACCAATACCTTTCTAGGAAGTTTTGTGAGCGGGATATCCCACTGAAATATAGTGTCTGAGAAGAATTTTTTAGGATTCATTATTAGTGAGAGAATGAATAATCTATTTGACACATAAAGTAGTCACTTGCCTTTGAGTGTTTTAACTCTCAAAAACACAGGTAAAATACCTCAAGAGGTTTCCAATCTCTTGATACATTTTAGGGTAACAGACAAGGCCAAATGGTTTAGACCTTCTCTTCAGGTGCTGCTAGACCTAGGTAGGTGTACCTATATGAATAAAGTAGACTTAAAGTTGTATGACTTGATTGATTTGAGGGATCTATTACAATGGCACAAAGTGTAATAGATGAAAGCTCACTAACTATTCCTACTCCTAGTATTCAAATTGAGATATGGATATTTTAATAAGATTTTATGAAATTCTAAAATATGAGAGGTGTGACCAGTACCTACTTCTATTGGGCTAATGGAGTCAAGATTTGTATAATGGGTGACTTGCTTAATGGATATAATTCAAATTGCTTGGCACTTGTGACTATTTATAGCTTGTGTAAATGTGCAAGAGTATAATTATCAAATTCTTCTTAATGATCCAAATGTCCTTTTCCAAATTACTGTGATTAATCAAAAGGATTTAATGTTGTCTTGTAGGAACCAGTTAACTGAACCACACAAGAGCAACAAGTGTGCTTTGATAAATTGAAAAATATCCTTGATATTTCAATTTAAATAATCAAGAAATGACAACCTTGGAGACAACTAGATAATGATTTCAATAAATTCGAAAAACAAATATGTACACCATAATTGATTCACCAAATAAATATGTTCTTCTCCATTATATAATTTTAGAATATTTTACAATGTACAACATGATATTTATTTCGACAACCGTTCACCCTATCAAACTAGCTAACCTACTTATTTCTCCTAAATCTCATCTGTTGATACAATTTCACTTTGCATATATACATTATTTTAGGGTTACAACCCTTCACATTATCCATTTGAGGTAACTCTTCATTTTGATGCAGCTCCTCATTGAATTATCTTCGACAAAATAAAATATTTAATTAATTGCCTTTTGGAAAATTAAATATTTTAACTTTAATCTTTATTTTCATTCTTGCGAATTATCCTTTGCTGGCAATCTTTACCCTTCACCTCCTTAAAATAATTACACGCCTCATCCCATTTTTATCTTGTGTGGTTGAAATTTTTCACCCAATTAATAGATCACTCCCTGAGTAAAACAATTACCCTCTTCGTAATCTTCAAATGATTTCTTGGATGAATGTTTTAATCCTTAGTGAAAACATTTGTATTTTAAATAACCTCTCGTGAATTATGATTGCATATTTATTTGATCAATATAATCCCATTATGATCATTATTTTAAACAACTCTCCATTTGTATTTACACCCAGTAAATACATATTACCCACTCTAATAACTCCTTTAGTGCAAATTGTTATAATCTTTTACCCTTTATAATTTTTTGTGGGTGAAATAAACATCTTCCTTATAACCCCTTAGTAAAAACATGAAGATTATATTCCTCAAAATAATATTTTCATCGACATGACATATTCACTTGAGAAAACTTACTTCGACCTCCCTTCTCTTGCCAATAAACTTCTTCATTGCTTATTTATCTTCCAAATATTTTACAAAGTTTAAAATTTATAAAACACTGAAATATTTAGGGTTTTGAAAGCATCCATATTCATTTTAAAACATACCTAATGTCTTAAAATATACGTCATTTGAACTTTAGAACTTAAGAAAGAATTTTTCAATTTTGGCTAGAGAGCAAATAAATTAATTTCACCATGGGCACACAGAGCATCCTGGAGCCACATAAATTTGTAAGTGACCGTGATCAATTATTTTGGAAGTGGGTTTTTTACAGATTTTAAATAGCTCACCAAATCAAGGTACTTCCTTTGTAAACTAGCCTTGTTGTAGCATGTAGCAAGAAAAATGAAATTTTAAATTACTGAACCAAATGAGCTCAACATCCAAAAAAATTGAAATTGAAGACATTTGAGGCCAAAACACCAATTGGGTCGTTCTTATAATTTCAAAATTTGCAAATTTTGAGGAGTGCCAAATCTAGCCTGGGAGTAGTGGTGAAACAATTAAAAAGCATACCAGAACTCCTCTAATGACCATGAAAATGAACATAAATGTTGAGTTGTGATAGGAGAGTATGCTTGTCAAACAATTTGACATGAAGTTGTCAAAATTGCAAACTATAAACTCCCAAAGTTGCTTACTTAGCATTTTTTGAAAATTACCACTATCAAGCTCAATTCAAACCTTTCATTTGCCCTTTTTGAAAAAATATCAAATGTGATCTTGGGAAGCTATAACTTTGGATATTAACTAATTTAGGCATGGTGAACATGTGTGCAAGAGAATTTTTCACCAATCATCTTCATTCATGAAATATCAAACAACAAAGTTGACCATTTTGTAGCGGCTCTAGAAATGCAATTTCCAAGCTGTGTAAAATCCATTTGAATTTGATCTTGGAAAAATATCAAACGATATTCTGAAGCCCTGAAAATTGACATGGAAGTAGATTTTGGTGTAGAGAATCAAATGCACCAATTAGTTTGTTATAAAAACCTTTCAATTGTTTAATATTTACCCTCAAAGTGGGCCACTTTAACAGATTTCATTGTGTCGACAACAGATTTTCTCAAAAACTCTTCAACTTGGCCTTCTAAAACTTTGTCAAAACTGATCGTATGAAGCTAAAAATTGGTGTGCACATTCCCATATGGTAGATGAACACGTTGACAAAATAATTTTGTGTGAAATTGAACCAATCCAAAATTATGATTTTTTAAAATGTGCTCCTAAGACTAATTTTACACTTGAGTTTCTGAGTGTTAAAATCCCTTCTAAAATTTGTATGAAATTTTAAGTCCCAATAGTGGCTCCATCTAGGGATGAATGATTGTGAGATCATTGCAAGAATCCATATCACTGGAAGAGCATACCAAATATTTTATTCACTTGAGTAGCAGACTTGAAACTCTTTTCTGTCATGAACTGTAATGGTTTTATGAAAAACCACACCATGGTTGATGGCACAAGGCCACCAAAAAGAATTTTCTTTATTTTTCCCTGTCATACACTTTGTTCTAATATGTTTTCATCAAATTCCCTTTGAGAACATTCATGTAATCAATTGTGCCACTGTCATTGAAAATTTTCAAAAAATTATTGTGCTCATCTTGACCCGAATTCCTTTCACCATTCTGCAGTTTATATGTTTCATTATCATATGATAAATCTTTCTCATCTTCAGTGTTCAATGTGTATGCATATTTAATGCAACATTCCTCATTGTTTTGTTCACTATCATGTTTTGTAAAACATTCTCTCAGTTGTATTAAAAATTTACCATCAGAATGCCATTTTTATAAATCTAAAAATTCTTCCATTTCAACATTTTTTGAAACAATCAGATCTGAAATATTTTTTACTTCCTCCATATCACTAATTGGCAGTGACACAAAATTATGATCCACACAACCATCATCATACATATTTGAATCAATTAATGCTGGAAATGACTTTTTTGAATCTTGATGTGTATATTTTATATACTCCATTTCCAGTAGATCTGAGATTTGCTCACTGTTGAGTGAATATGCTTCATCATCCAACATACTGCTACTGTGTTCTTTATTCTTCTCATCATCAAAAAATGGTAGCTCAGATGTGTTGATCTAATATTCATTTTTCTCACAACTTGGTGCATCACTTTGATTATCAAGAAACACTTCATCTTCAACATAAAGTGGATTTGAAAATACATAAAATTGATTTTCTGGCATACCTTGGAAAAATATCATCTGATCTTCTTCTATCTTCTCATCATATAATGGATTTGAAAAAAATTGGGAACCATTTTCAAGTGTACAAACCTCTTTATTATCAACTATGTCCCTATGGTTCTCATTTGCAGTTAGAGGTATTATTTGTTCACTGTCAAATGAACTTGCTTCTTCAATTGCTTCTTCCTCTTGATCTTCATAAGAGCTGCAAGAATCACCCCGTTGTAAATCAAAATCCACAAGTTCATCTTCACAATATAAGTGTTCAATGGATCCCTCATAACATGTGCTGTCACAATCTATTATGTAGGAGAGAGTTTCTATATCTTCATCTTCTTGATCTCCATAAGAGCTGAGAATATCTCCTTGTTGTAGATCAAGATTCACATGGTTGTCCTCAAACTTTTCTTCATTATAGCATGATACACAATCCCCTTCTGTTTCAACTTGGCAAGATATCATTTGAGATCCTTTTGTTAATTGATCATACAATGGTTTTAAAAAATTCTCAAAACCACTTTCAAGTGTGCAATCTTCTTGTTTATCAATCATGTCCTCATGGTTATCATCTATAGATGAATATGTCATGTGTTGTTTGTCAAGCGGATTTGCTTCTTCATTGACTTCTTCTGCATTTTCTTCATCTTGGTTCTCATAAAAGCTATCTTCCATGAAATCTTCATTATCATTAATTGTGTCACCATGGTATTGATCTAAGAATGAAGGTGTTATTTTTTCATCTTCACTTGCTTTATCACCAATGTATTCCTCATGAAGTGTATCTTCAAGAACATCCTCATCATTGCAGTCCTCATCCAAGATGTAAGATTGATCTTCCATATCATCATCATCTTCCAAATCTGAATAATTATCATTGGAAATCCTAATTGCACACATTTCCTTTGTTTGTTGCATCACTCGATCTCCCATGATATCACTATTAAATTCATTGTTGACAGTGTCCATATTCCTTGTCCTCTCCATGGCATCAATAAATTTATTCACTTGATCACAGGCATGCTGTATTGATGATTCTGGCCAATAGGATAATTCAAATTTCCAAACTTTTATGAACTATGCAACAAAAAAGGGTCTTGTTGGCTTACAATTAGGATGTAATTCCATATAGATATTTATCATCCTATTGTATAGAGAGATTTTATCTTCTCCTTCATGTCTCCTTATGTTAAGGAATGCATCAAAGGGGTAAATTCCACATTCTGATTCTGTGATGGAATCTTCACTTTGAGTATGTTCATACTCATATTATTCCTCCTCAAGCTGTTGACTTGGATATACATTTCGTTGCAAGTTTTGATTGACACATTCATGTGGACTAAAATTGTGTTGATCATATTGATAGTCTTGATAGCTTACCAACCTTTGTCCAAGAAAAATTGAATAAGCACTTACTTGCTTCGACTATTGTGGTGAATAAGCATTATAATGTGCATGATATGCATCACCTCCATTGTGAAAATTTCCAATTGTACTATCAGGCGCTTGTAGGGCCCAATGCTTGCCTGCATTTGTGTATTCATTCTTATTGCATAATTCTCTTAATTGTATCAATTGTTGGTTCAATTGTAGTGTTTCTTTCTTCAATTGCAGTGTTTCTTTCTCCACTTGTAGTGTTTTCCTTTTCAATTCTTTAATTCTTATCAACTATTGCCTTCTAAAATATTCTTTTGTTCCATACACAAAATTTCTATCCATTCTTCATCAATTTTTTACCAGAGTCGTCACCTACTTTTCCAAAAGTAGGAAAATGTTTCTTTTAAAATTATTTTTGATTTTCCCCAACAGAATCTCCTCACTCCAAATGTGAAATTTATATTGAATCTTTAAATGGAAAGGCTAGAACCAAATTTTCTGATGTTATTCCCCAACAGAGTTGCCAATTTGTTAGGTGCATGACTCATATGGGGAGTGAAAATGAAATAATTGTGGACCTTTGGTTAAAGAACGATTTTAGAACTTTATTGACTCTGGATGGATACGTTGGAACCATATTTTTTGATGTTTGTCCCCAGTAGAGTCACCAATTTGTTAGCTCTCAAAAATGTAGGTAAAATACCTCAAGAGGTTGCTAATCTCTTGATACATTTTAGGGTAATAGACAAGACCAAATGGTTTAGACCTTCTTCTCTTCAAGTGCTGCTAGACCTAGGTAGGTGTACCTATATGAATAAAGAAGACTTAAAGTTGTATGACTTGATTGATTTGAGGGATCTATTACAATGGCACAAACTGTAATAGATGAAAGCTCACTAACTATTCCCACTCCTAGTATTGAAATTGAGATATGGATGTTTTAATAAGATTTTATGAAATTCTAAAATATGAAAGGTGTGACCAGTACCTACTTCTATTGGGCTAATGGAGTCAAGATTTGTATAATGGGTGACTTGCTTAATGGTTATAATTCAAATTGCTTGGCACTTGTGACTATTTATAGCTTGTGTAAATGTGCAAGAGTATAATTATCAACTTCTTCTTAATGATCCAAATGTCCTTTTCCAAATTACTGTGATTAATCAAAAGGATTTAATCTTGTCTTACAGGAACCAGTTAATTGAACCACACAAGAGTAGCAAATGTGCTTTGATAAATTGAAAAATATCCTTGATATTTCAATTTAAATAATCAAAAAAGGAAAACCTTGGAGACAACCAGATAATGTTTTCAAGAAATTTGACAAACAATTGACACCATAATTGATTCACCATATAAATATGTTCTTCTCCATTATATAATTTTAAAAGATTTTACAATGTACAACATGATATTTATTTCGGCAATAGTTCACACTATCAAACTACCTAACTTACTTATTTCTCCTAAATCTCATCTTTTGATACAATTTTACTTTGCATATATACATTATTTTAGGGTTACAACCCTTCACATTATCCATCTAAGGTAACTCTTCATTTTGATGCAAATCCTCATTGAATTATCTTTGACAAAATAAAATATTTAATTAATTGCCTTTTGGAAAATTAAATATTTTAACTTTAATCTTTTTTTTCATTCTTGCGAATTATCCTTTGCTGGCAATCTTTACCCTTCACCTCCTTAAAATAATTACACGCCTCATTCCATTTTTATCTTGTGTGGTTGAAAATTTTCACCCAATTAATAGATCACTTCCTGAGTAAAACAATTACCCTCTTCATAAGCTTCAAATGATTTCTTGGATGAATGTTTTAATCCTTAGTGAAAAAATTTGTATTTTAAATAACATCTCGTGAATTATGATTGCATATTTATTTGATCAATATAATCCTATTATGATCATTATTTTAAACAAATCTCCATTTGTATTTACACCCAGTAAATACATATTACCCACTCTGGTAACTCCTTTAGTGCAAATTGTTATAATTTTTTACCCTTTATAATTTTTTGTGGGTGAAATAAACATCTTCCTTATAACCCCTTAGTAAAAAAATGAAGTTTATATTCCTCAAAATAATATTTTCATCTGCGTGACATATTCACTCGAGAAAACTTACTCCGACCTCCCTTCTCTTGCCGATAAATTTTTCATTGCTTATTTATCTTCCAAATATTTTACAAAGTTTAAACTTTATAAAACACTAAAAGATTTAGGGCTTTTAAAGTGTAGACACGTAAAATATACTGATCGACATTGTGCATCTGATCCTGACTACTAACATCGTTTCGTCCTGAATCATCCCTCGATCTAACCATTTAATCAAATCACCTTATCTGATTAAATTCATCAATATTCCTCCCTTACTTAAATAAACTAGTTATTTAATTAAGTCTCTCTCTTTTGTTAATTCAATCAATCATTTGATCTAATTATCCTTGTTTAATTAAATAATCAATTTTATTTAATTAAATCTCTAAGGTCTATTCATTAAATTAAATAAATTAAAAACTTGTTTAATTTAATCTAACCATCATCTCCTTTTAATTAAATAAATCAAAATCTTTATTTGATTAATCTCTTATCATATTCCTCTCTTATTTGATTTAAATAAATCCATAAATTTGAGTCAAATAGGTCACATCATCTAATCTTCTATTAAATTAATTAAACCCTTGATTAATTTAATCCCATGTCATGTCCCATCCTCTAGATTTTGCAAGTTGCAATTGAAAATAGATTTAATTCATTTATTAAATCCCTATTTTCCTCACAAGGCATCTTTTTGGAATATTCTCTAAGTTTGAATTCAAAAATTCCAAATGGACATGTACATCCAACAAGGCAATAACTCCATCTTACATGTCCTTTTCCTTGAGCCAAGTGGCATTTATTGCATTTTCCCTTCCCTCTTACAAGTCATTTCAACAAATTTGAAACTCAAAAATATGCATTTATTGGCACAATCCTCTAAACTTGCACATCCTCCATCTGTTGTGTGGCGACTGATCATGCATATTGTATAGCCCATGGTATACTATACACCCCGACATGTATCCCCTTGGACATAATCAAGAAAATAACTTCTACAGGGCGTAGCATGAAATGAAGCCCCTGAATCTAACACCCAAGAATCATCAACATTATCAAGGGACAGTAGTGAGTTGGATTTCTCGATTGCAAAAGGTGATTGCTTTATCCACCACAGAGGTAGAGTACGTTGCTGCAACAGAGGTGACAAAGGAGATGATATGGCTGCAACTTTTCATGGATGAGTTGGGAAACAACAAAGGCTGAAAATTACTTGTTTACAGATAGCCATAGTGTTATACATCTTGCAAAGAATTCTACCTTGCATTCTAAAACAAAACACATATAGTTGAGATATCATTTCATTTGGTCAGTGTTGGAGGATGGATAGGTCAAGCTAGACAAGATACATACAGATGTCAATCCAGCGGATATGTTTACGAGGCGGTGCCAAGGGAGAAGCTGAACTCCTCTTCAGCCTTCAGTTGGGCTTCAAGGTTGAATTTAAGTATAAAGAGTAGCAGGGTCCAAGGTACTTATTTCTAGTGGGAGCTGTAAGTGCAGCAGTGTCATCTAGGACCAGTCTCGAAGTGGGAGATTGTGATGGTGTGGAGCCTGATCAGTCTCCACATTACATGATACTGACATGACACAGAAAAATTTTCCTCCTACTTTTTCGCGTCATCACCGAAAAAGGGAAAAAGCAATGAAAAAAGAAAAATCCATTTTGTAGAACCCGAAATCTGGAAGCTTCTAAGCTTGTTAAAAAGGGGTTCAGTTGGGTATTACAATATGATGAAAAACACAGTTATTCGAAAGATTGTAATAGGGTTTTTCACTGGATAATAAAAGTATTGGATGGTTGCGGTTTGGTGGATGTAGCCCAGATTGGGTGAACCACGTTAAATTCTTTGTGTTATGATTTATTCTGTGTGTGTTTTAATTTCTTTGTTTTATTAATTAAATATGCATGTAATTGTTAGATATATGCCATCTCTAACCCTAACACCATCCACTCATAGATTGACAAGTGGCATCATGCCATTGGATGAATGTTAGTCCCACATTGCTCAAATTTGGACATTCATCCATCTTGGCATTCTATAAATAAAGATCTCATATCGTCATTTTATCATCCACAATTTATGCAAAGTTACCGTGCTAAAATATCTCTCAAATTTCACCCACCATCATTGAGTTCTTAGCTAGGTTTTTGCAAATGTTTGGCTTGGAGTTCTCATCCTTCATCAACCAAGTGGATCAAATGTCTTCAACACATCAAGCTTGCATCTTAGGAATTGGAAAAGGGCCAATTTTCACATCAAATTGGCACCAATTCCCCCATGGGATCATATATTTGCTATTCTAATTAGGATTGAATTTATATTTCTTCGTTTCATTGTGTTTTTCATTGTTCATTTTCCTAATTTGAGTCTTATAAATGGATTTCATGGGGAATCCTTGTTTTAGCTTGCAATCTCTAACTTAATGTGTTTATTCATGTTGTTTTGCAGGTACTAGGATTGGGGTTCACACATTTGGTGCTAGAAGGAGAGCTGCATCTCATTCTTTATCACTTTTCTCACAAAATTCCACGTTTTTGCTTAAACATAGAAAAATTCCCACGCTGAGAGCTTAGCGTCGCTATTTTAGCACCGCTGACCCTTTAGCATCGCCATATAGCATCGCTGGAAACCTAAACTATGACGTTGGAATCTTCCCACCCAAAAATCTGAATTCCAAACTCCACCGCTTGACCATTTTTAGTCGCTGGAATTTTCAAAGAAATCAAACAACAACATTGGAAAAAAGTGTGACATAGTTGAGCTCACTGTCCTGACACAAAGCGACGTTGACTGGTAAGTGATGCTATCAGAGCACCGTTGGTAAATCAAACTACGACGTAGTCATGAGTTGTGCCACTAGCAGGGAGTAAGAAGTGGAAATTTAATTTTAGCATGTGCTTTTGGTCATTAATAAGTTTATCTTCTATTTTCTGCTTTTTAATCTCTATATTTTGTAGAATCTAACTGGTTTTCTCTCTTGTAGGTTGAAATTGAAAATGAAATAGGGAGAAGCATGATGATGATATTTCATCAAATCAAAGTGTTTTTAAACACCTTAGTGTTTGTTTAACACTTTTTAAGGAATTGTTATCACTTCTTTCTTAGGACATTAATTTCATTTGGGTTTAAAAAGAATCTTTTCATTTTTTACAAAGGGGTTTAAAATGAACATTAGGATCACAACATACTAGAGTTTGTTTTTGGTTAACAAATTGAACAAAATGTCTATCATTTTTCCTTTAGTGATTTAAAACGAATTCATTATTGCTTTGTGGGATCTAAAATGAACATGTGCTACATTGTTTTGTGAGAGCTTACTTGAACTAACTTCATTGGAAAAGGACATATGCACTTTTCTCACACTTTATAGCGATCTTGAGAATCAAAAGGCCTTTTTTCATGATTTTAGGTTGAGATAAAGAAATCACCTCCACACTTCGTTTTGGGTTTAAGAATTGAACAAAATCTTGTGTGAGTGTGAGTAGGGGCATTATTGCATACACTCTCTCTTTGTGGCAAAGAAAGATTGATCGAGTTACGAATATTGTCTTTGCTTGCTTTTGTTTATCCTAGAGGGCCTACCTTGGGGAAAAAGTACTCACCCAAGGGAACGACTCAACCGGTAACACTCTAAAGCCAAGAATTTTTCCAACCAGGATATAAATGTGGGTATTGGAGTAAATGCCAATATCACACAGTTGATTCCGACAAGATGGATCCAAAATGGGGATATTGCCTTATGGGTCAATATCCATGAACAAAAAGTCCTTATTAAAACCCATGTTCTAGAATTGCCAAAATCCTTTGATCTATTTGTTGGTGCAAGAACGGTTATTTTGAAGCCAACCCACATTTTTACTGTCTTTTAGTAGAAATAGAAAGCATACCATGGGACTTCCATGGGTGTTGATGCTTGGCTGCCCCGTATAAGTGAGTGTCGTAGAGGGGAGCCAGTGGGGTCAAGCATCTAACCATTCACTAAAGATAAGCGTAGTTGGAATTTTCCAAGTTGGAATCCAACAAATATTGTTCTTCACATCTGTAGGGTTGTACTTATTCATGGTTTCAAAAATTCTTTGCTTGCTCAAAAACATCTTGGAAACAAACACTTAACATCATTACCCAAATTTTAAACCCTTTAGGAGACAAATACCATTGACTCAATCCATATGTTATTGCTTGCCCTTGGGATTCACATCCTTAGAGGTTTCTAAACATTGGATTACATCTCAATTTGTCTACTAGAGTTAAACAATAGGTAACCCTTGCCTTGAAATCATCAAACCTCCACATAATATACTTTGTGGGATTTGAAGAAATTAAGACATTGGACATCTAGTTTGGGAAAACTTAATCAAAGAAAGTGTTTATGGTAAAATAAATCCATTAAGAAAAGCTAAACAAAATAAACTTTCATGTGTGTTGAAGCCTCACGATTCTCAAAAAGTCCAAATCCCCAAAAAAAAATTCATTGGTTCAAAATCCAAAAATATATGTTCAAATGAAATCACTTCTTGGTTACAAAGGTCTATAGAAGCATTGTATGCTCTTCAATACCTAGGTCTAGGAAAACAAAGTGTCTTTTTTAGGTTCATCTTAGGAATGAAACAAATCAAAATATTTTTCATCCATCCTTCAAACATCAAAAATCATCTCATTATCACCTTTTGAGAAATCTTTAAAATCATCCTTAATACTAGACTTTTTGGAAAAAAAATCAAAAATCATTAAATCTTTGAGACTAAATCCTTGAAATCATTAACAAATCATCTTTGGCTAGGTATGTGTAGATGCATCATTTTTCATATACTTAGTCAAAGTTATCAAAATCATCTTGTTTAGCTTGGTATATGAATAAGCATCCTTCTTCGTATGCTTAGTTAAACTATCATCTTGTTTGAATAGGTGTGGGTAGATGCATCCTTCTCCCTACACATATTCAAATTATCATCCTTTGAGAAAATCTATCCCTTAGATAATCATCCAACATCTTGGGGTCTATTTGTTCAAAATCAAAGCAATCAAAATCAATCAAAATCAAGGACAATCCCAAAAATAAAATAAAAATTTGAAACATATCTGAAAGTCCCAAAAGCCTAGCATCCCCTTCAAAATTTATCAAAAGACCAAAAAAATCCACATCATCCATCTCTTACATCATCATCATATCACACCTCTTGATCCTTAAGATATCCTAAAATTTTCTAAAAGTGAAGATCAATCCAAAGAATCAAGAGATTCATCTCCCCTATTCTTAAAAAAAATTGATCCTTGTTTTATGGTTCAAACTAGATCTCAATACAAGAAGAGCATGGAAACCGACAAAGAAACACCCGCTTCAAGTGATCTTAGCCAAACAAATGTTGAAATGAATCCCGTTGAATCAAGCAATCCTTTGACCATCTCATCATCACAAAATCCACAAGAGGAAACCCAAGGAGAGGATCTTACCTTTGGGATGTCTCAAGAAGAAATAACTAAAATGCTCCAAAATTCGGAAAACCATAAGATCATCAACATCATGATGAGGCTTAACCCTTCGCTATAAATGCTTGAACTAGCAAAACAAGGGGCCAAATTACCTTTGGATTTTGGCATGAGTACGATAGTGGAGACATCTTTTCCTCCAATCTCATCCACCATTCCCATCTCATCTACACCACCATCTCAAAACATCACCCAAAACATTCTGCAAATCATGACATCTTTTGCTCCAATCCAACCCAATGTTAATAAGGGAAATGCATTTCTTAATGTTATTCAAACACACCCCCTCGTTAATAATCAAAACTTGGATGAAAATACCATCTTGGAACAAAACATACCCGAAAACCCATTACATAAGAATGTTCTCTCACTTTCCATCATGATCCATCATCATCTTTCTTCCACACAACACCTCAAACTTCTCTCCTCACAAATTCACAAGAGGAAGGAGACATGTTTGGACCAGGGGCATTTTTGACACCACAACATTTTTGCAAGAACTCACACCCCTCACATTTCTACCCCTTCCACCATTACCATCATCATCTATATCACTCCTTGGCTTAGGGCTTCCCCCTTTACCAAGTATCAATCAAACCAACATCCCAAATATCAATCAAAGCATTATGCCAAATGCTCAAAACTTGTCATCGATATCGCAACAACAGATGAAAACAACACAAGCAATAGAAACATCATCAACCACTCCCCTAACATCGCAAAGCATGGTCTCTCAAGGGCCAACCACTAACACAATAGCACCATCCATCACTCAAAACACCAGCACAACATCACCACTCACCACCTTCACAAATTCCATTCTGAATCCACCATCACCCCCACCACCACCAAATTCCAACATATCAAGAAAAAACAACATGGCATTACAAGTTGCTTTTCAAAGGGGATTCCAACAAGTGAAAAAACAAAAAGCCGCACAACTAGCTCTTCAACAAGTCGCTCAAGCGGCACAAGCTGCTCAAGACACCCAAGTTGCATTACAAATGAAACAAGCTACACAAGCCCAATCTTTATTGCAACAACAACAATAACAAGCCACTCAAGCTGCACAAGTTTCTCAAGCGACCCAAGCCGCACTATAAGCACAAAAATATGCTCAAGCACAAATTTTATTGCAACAACAAGCTACACAAGCACAAGCCCAAGCACAAGAACAAACTCAAGAGCAAACAAACGCCCAATATCAAGCACAAGTCCAAGCACAAGTAGTGCAAGCACAAGTTCAAGCTCAGGAAAATGCTCAATATCAAGTACAACAAACACAAGCACAAGCACAACTTCTTGCACAAAGACAAGCAGCAAAATTGCAAGCATATCATAAAGCAATAAAGAAATATCAAGAGTAAAAAGAAGTAGCCCAATTGGTAGCCCAACAACAAGCGTTGTTGGAACAACAACAAGCACAATAACAAGCATTGTTGGAACAACAACAAGCACAACATCAAGCACAACAACAAGCACAAATCATAGCGCAACAACAACAAGATCAACAACAAGCGTTGTTCATACAACAATAGGTGGAAGCCTACCTAGCTTGGCATAACATACATATACCATCAAAAAACACACCAAACAACCCACCCATCCAACCCACAATTGAAACACCCCAAAACACCTTCATCCCACCCCCTGATCCGCAAAATGATGTAATGACACAAATCAGGTTGCTCTCGCAACAAGTGTTTGATCTTCAGTCAAGGCGAACCACAAAGACACCAAGTAACTTGTGTTCATATCCATTTGATAGGAGCCTAGTGATGAAACCATTCCCCAAGGGATTTGAGATCCCCAAATTTGACAAATATCGAGGGACGGGAAATCTTGAAGATCACATCAGGGAATTTTAGGTTCATTGCATTGAAGTCGCATATGACGATACTTATCTGATGCGGCTATTTTCTAGGAGTTTGGATGGTCACTCTATGGAATGGTTCTCTCACCTACCTTAAGACATTAGAACACTTCAAGAAATTATAGATGCATTCATTAAAAATTATGCATGCAACATTGCAATGGATGTTAGTCTAGAAGAACTCTTAGGTCTAAAACAAGGAAAGGGTGAATCATTTGCTTAATTCCTACAATGATGGCGATCCAAGGCCAATCAGAGCAAGTGGATCATGCCAGAAGAACAACAAGTTTGTACCATCATAGCCAAACTTGATGGCCTCTTGGAATTTCATCTCAAGGTTCAAGAGATAAGCACATATAATCAATTGATCCCCAAGGTGCTTAGTATCGAACGAGCCCTCATGACTCAACCTGTGGGATCAACTTCATACCCAGAACAAAAAAACAACTGCCCACCCTCCAATTACAATGATAAACCTCACACATGGGCAAGGAAAAAAAACATTACTAATGATGGTGTCATCGATGCCAAGGTGGTCATTGGTGACCCTCGCCAAAATACACCCACACCACAAATCCAAATCCAACACCAAAACAATCATCAGATAACACAACAACCAAACCACAATCCAATAATCAATGATCTCAATGACCAAAGGGGACCACCTCAATAGAACAAGAGTTATCCCAAGCGAAAGTACACTACTTTGGGGGAACCATTAGAATTCATCATGAAAAAGCTGATAGACGAAAAACTCATCAAGGCTCCCACCTTTGAGAATTACCAAGAACCAGATGTGAAACCTCCTTGGTATAATGAGAACCAACTCTGTGAGTTCCATAAAATCAAAGGCCATACCACAAACAGTTGCATGAGATTAAATAACATAGTTCAAGATCTCATTGACCAAAGGATTATAAACGTGGAACAACCTACAGGAAACCAAGATCTTAAGATATACATGAATTTGATGCCCAATCATGGAAATAAAGGGAATAAAAACAACAATGATAAAGGAAAAGGCACCCAAACAAATGTAAATCATGTGTACAAAACTTTCATCGCCTCCTTAGATGGAAACTGCATGGTCATCACCATTAAAGGCCCCCATGCCAATTGTGGAGTCACCACAAGAGGCATAAAATTCACCATCATAGGATCATCCCAGCAAAATAGTGTCCTTGCATCTAGACCTGTTCCTAATGGCTACAATGTCCTAGATCAGCCCAAGAGAACACCAACACAAATCTCCATCATGGATTTGCTAAAAATCTCATCTGCCCATAGGAAAATCCTTGAGGAAGGGTTAGCTTCATCCACTATCCTTGTAGACCTTGATGTAGAACAATTCCAAGCTATGGTCAAAAATATCATTACGCCAAATCTCCTCACATTCTCTAACCAGGACTTCTCGCTCAACCATCTCTCAATCGTGTGCTTCACCTAGAAGTCATAGTACACAAAAGTAAAGTCAAAAGGGTCTTGGTGGATGGAGGTGTGGGTTTGAATATATGTTCTCTCAGCCTCATCAAACAATTGAAAATGCCAGAGGATTCTATTGAAAAAGGAACGGGTATCACAATAAGAGCATATGATGATCAAGAAAGAGTGTCCCAAGTCATGATCAAACCCCCTATTCAAGTAGGGCCGACTCTCATGGAAACCACTTGTCAGGTCTTGGACCTTGACTTACCATATAACATCCTTTTGGGGCGTCCATGGATTCATACAATGAAGGCAGTAGCATCTACTTTCCATCACTATGTGAAATTCACACATGAGGAACAAGAAGTCACCATCCACGAAGACCCCAAACCCTTCTCCTATTGCAAAAATATTGAAGCAAAGTATTATAAAATCCCCCAAGTACCAAAAAATGATGAGGGCCCACCCACACCTTACATTGATCCCACCACCCTCGCATCCACTTCTACGACAGAGACACCAGTCGCTCCCGCCATTCCCACCATCTCTTACATTAAGCTCATCATACAAGATAATGGTTGTGGTAGCTAAAATCTCCCTAACAATGATTTTGTGGTAGGAGAGTTACCACAATCTCCTAGATCACGAGGACGTCCACAAGAAAATGAAGCTTCCACATCTCAAACGTCTCTTGAAGACTATCCCAAATTCACAAGTTAGGGAGTCCTTGGCTAGGAGGTTATTGAGGCAGATGCATCACATATGCTATATCAAGATGAGATACCAACATATAATTTACCAATGGATGAAAGAAGCAAGGGTCTACAAATGATGCTCACAATGGGCTATGACATAAATCAAAGACTGGGACAAAACGACAATGGGCTTAGAATACCTATCATTCTGGAGACGCGATCAATAACAAATCTTGGCCTTGGATGTACCCCTTTGAGTATAACCATACATAGCCGAAGTTCTCTAGTTAGAATAGTTAATAAACCTCATCAACCAACCGCAACAGAACTATGCTTACCAGTATCCACAGGTCGTGTCTTAGATAACTATATGTTTGATATAACCGATGTTTGTAGTAGCATCGATGACGAGGACCCCACTTCCAATCTACCTAGGCTATTTGAGGATACCACTCTTTGCATGATTAGCACCTTATCTTTTGAATCAGACCACCAAGATCTTGAAATCTACCTAGTATATCCCCAACTGATTGACTATGACCAACAAGGACCACCAGTTCTTGATACATTCAAAAATGATGAGGCACTCTCAGAATTCATGGGACTAAGGGATAACATTCCATGTGAGGATCATAAATCAGGGTTCATAATGGAGTTAGATACACATGCCTATTATGGGGAAATGATTGAATCCCTTAGTTGCAAAAGTGAAAAATTAAGAATCATATCCAAGTCCTTGAGTGAAAACCACACTATAGCACTCTCTGACCAGAAAAAAAGTAAAAATAAAGGACACATCCAATGGTGAAAACCTCTCTGAGGCACTTGAGGATGGGGGATTCAATCTTCCTTCTAGAGCTATTCATCAAGAGAAATCAGTAGTCCTGGTAGAAAGGTGTAATCCGGTCAATCTAGGAAAATAGGAAATCACACACATAACATTCTATGTGGAATCATTACTATCAAAAGAACAGGAGCTCCTAGTAGCCTTCCTAAGGGAAAGATAGATAAAATTTGCATGGAGTTATGCTGACATGCTAGGGCTTGATCCAGAAACCATAGTCCACCACTTAGCAGTATATCCAGAAGCAAAGCCTGTTAAACAAAAGCTTCAGAAAATGCACCCTCAGATCATCTTATTGGTCAAAATGGAGCTAAAAAAGCTATTAGATGCAGGATTCATTCGACTGATAGATTATCTAGAATGGGTATCAAAGTTGGTACCTATTTCAAAACCTGATGGAGCCATTAGAATCTGCATAGACTTTAGATATTTGAACAAAGCATGTTCAAAAGATGACTTCCCACTTCCAAATATTGACACGATAGTAGATATGACAACAAGACATGAGATGCTATCACTAATGGATGAATTTTTAGGATACAATCAAATCATGATAGAAAAAGAGGATCAACATAAGACAACTTTCACTTGTCCATGGGGGACTTACTGCTAGAACATGATGCCATTTGGCCTAAAGAACGCAGGAGAAACATACCAGAGGGCCATGAAATTGATATTCCATGACATGATCCATAAGACAGTCGAAGACTATGTCAACGACATCCTAGATAAATACAAAAAGATAAAAGATCACATAGCAACCCTAAGTGTTATTTTTGAGAGACTGGAGAAGTACAAAGTCAGACTAAATCTAAAGAAGTGCATCTTCGATGTACAATTAGGTAAATTGCTAGGATATATAGTATCAATGAGGGGTATCGAGGTGGATCCAACAAACGTGAAAGAAATCCTCAAAATGGAAGCACCAAAGACATTAAAACAATTGAGAGGCCTCCAAGGTAGACTCCAATCCATTCGAAGATTCATAGCATAGTTGGCAGACAAACATAACCCATATTCTCACCTACTCCACTAGGGAGTAGCGTACAAATGGGATACCAAATGTGAAGAGGCATTCAACAAAATCAAGGATATCTATTGATGCCACCAGTCTTAATGCCACCAATCCCAAGAAGACCATTGATTCTTTACGTATCTGCAACAACAGCAGCCCTTGGAGCTCTCCTAGCTCAACACGATGAAAATGGAATGGAAAGGGCTATCTACTACATCAGCAGAACAATGGTTGGGCATGAGCTAAACTATTCATTCATAGAGAAAGCATGCCTCGCAGTAGTATTTGCATCACAAAAATTTGGACATTACATGTTGGCACACAAGATAAAGCTCATCACCAAAATTGACCCCCTCAAATATCTATTATCAAAGGCAATGCTCACAGGAAGAATGGCCAAATGGGTGATGATACTGTTAGAATACGACATTGAATATGTTTAGCGAAAAGAAATCAAGGGTCAAATTATTGTAGATCAATTGGAAGAGGCACCAATCTATTCAAAGAACTGTCTCATCTCAGAGTTTCCTGATGAATCCATTTTTAATCTCAAAATAGCTGACCACTGGAAATTGTACTTCGATGGTTCATACACACAACATGGATCAGGAGCCAGCATATTCTTTATCATTCCACAAGGGGATTGCATACCAAGGTCCTACAAACTAGAATTTCCCTACACTAATAATATTGCAAAATACGAGGCCTTAACCATAGGTCTCAGGATAGCAGTGCAGTGGAACATTATAGCTCTTAGAGTATATGGGGATTCTCAATTGATCATAAATCAAGTAAACGATGAATACTAAACAAAGGATGACAAGCTCACTCCATACAAGAAATTGGTGGAGACCCTCAAAGAATCCTTCATTGAAATAACATTTGAGCAAATTCCTAGAACCAACAATAGAGCAACAGATGCCATGGCAACAATCAGGTCCTTACTAGATATCCCCAATAACACTCCAAAATATGAATTCCTGATAGAGCAGCTTCTCCTGCCCGCATTCGAGGTACCAAAATCAAAATTCGTATGTGAAATCATTGGTCCCGACGATCCTTGGTACCATGACATCTATACATACCTTCACATAGGAGTCATACCCGCCGATTTACCCTCAAACCTAAAGTGAACCTTCGTAAAAAAAGCATCTAGATTCGTCATCTTAGGAGATACTCTATACCGTATGAGCATATCAGGAACCCTACTACGTTGCCTAATTTTTGAGGAGGTATTAACCGCTCTAACTAAAGTACATAATGGTATCTATTGTTTGCACTCGAGCGGAATGACCATAGCTAAGAAACTGCTGAGGATGGGGTATTATTGGCCCACTATGGAAAGAGAAGCACATGATTATGCCAGAAAGTGTCTACAATATCAGCAGCATGGGGACCTCATCCATGCTCCAACTCAAGAACTTTATCCTATCATCACACCATGGCCCTTTTCACAGTGGGGCCTCGATCTCATTGGAAAGATAACTCCAACTTCATCTAATGGCCATAAATTCATCATAACCGCAATGGAGTACTTTACTAAGTGGGTGGAAGCCATACCCATGACGTACATAACTGGGAAGCAGATCTCAAAGTTTATCCTGAACTATCTCATTTTTCATTACAGTGTCCCACAAGCCATTATCTCAAATAATGGGACACCATTCAAGAATTAGGAGGTTCATGAATTATGCAAGAAATTCAAAATCCAGCATCGCTTCTCCACCCTATGCTATCCCCAAGGAAATGGCCAAGCAAAAGCTACAAACAAGACCATTCTAAAAATCCTCAAGAAAACAGTCAATGATGTAGGTCGTGATTGGCACCTACAACTTAATCACGCCCTCTGGGCCTATTGAACCAGCATCCGCACACCCACCGACACCACACCCTTCTCCCTAGTCTACGAATCAGAAGCATTACTCCCCATCAAGATCGAGATCCCATCACTTAGGATATCACTACAAAACCTCATCACATATGAAGAGTATCAGGTATCAAGATTAAACGAGCTAGAGCTACTAGATGAGCAGCGTATGGATGCTTTGAATCATTTGCAAGTCTATCAAAATAGACTTAAAAGGAGCTACAATAAGAAAATCAGAAGTAGGATGTTCCAAGTCAGAGAATAGGTATTGAAGGAGAATCAAAAGAATGTCTCAAACCCAAGCAACAAAGGAAAGTTTGAACCTAATTGGTTGGGACCATTCGTCATCACAAAAGTTACAAATCAGGGCCATATTAGCTATCAACACCTGAAGGGGAACCTCTACAAGAGCCCATGAATAGCTCTCATCTCAAAAAGTTTTATGCCTAAATCTTTCAAGGTATAGAACCAAAAAATCCAAAAAATTAGAAAATGTCCTGAAAAAAATGGTTACTTCAGTGAAAACCAAGCAAACAGGCATCTTGGTAACAACAAAAAAATCCAAAAATCCAAAAATCCAAAAAATCAGAAAAAGGATTGAAAAAAGTGAGGATAAAAATCGTCCTCTAGTGAAGAGAACTTTGATGGCACTTTGGACAAGTACCTTGGTGAAAACTTGGCAAATAGGTGCCTTGTGTAAATAAGCACGTTCCATCCATCAGGATCTCTATGATTTTTTCTACATCATCCATCCATCACGTTTCCATCATCCATCGCATTCGGGTCTCCATCCATCACTCATCCACTCACATCCGCATCATAGCTTGGTCCTGTTTTCGTATCATGATCCCTCCTAGTACTACTCGGCCCATCCTCAAGGTTAGCTTGTCCTGCCTTTATCAGAGTAGTCTATTGCATCACGTTGGGGGCATGTAATAATCGAATCGGATTCGTGTATATTCTTAAAAGTCCTAAAATCATAAAATCCAAAAACATCAAAACATTATAAAATCCAAAAAACATCAAAAAATCATCAAAATCCCAAAACATGTTGAAAAGTCAGAAAAAGTAAAAAACAAAGTCTTCTTGTTGAACTACGTCATCTCTGAGCTTGAACAGAGGCAAAGTTGATCTTTGATCATCCCTTGAGACACTTAGGTCAGTCCTTTAGGAGTCTGTCATAATAAACTGACACCTCATCATGTATATCTTCATTTTTAAATCGGTAAAGTCATCAGTCGAACTATGTGGTCTCTGCATGTATAACGTAGGCAAGGATAATCTATTGATCAGACCCTAAGGCCCCTATGATAGGTCTTTAGGTTATTTTCTTGGTCAAAACATTCAGAAAATTGAAAATCAAAACATTTGTAAAATCTCAAAAAATACCAAAAATAGCCTCAAAAACATCCAAATATTTGAAAAAATCCATCCATCTCATCTCGTCTACACCTACAATAACATCACTCATAATAAATAATCATCATCCTCAATCTTTGGTAAGGCAATCAAAAACAAGTCTAGTAGGTTAAAGGTGAAAACTCAAATAATCAAGTCTTAGGTCTAAGTTAGTACATAAGCAAGTTGGTCAACTCTTTGTATCAGTAACTCATCATCCATTTGGTCCCATATCAATCATTGTTTAGAACACTTTGGATAAACGAAATGAAATGCCACCATCTACTAACATGTCCTAGGATGAATCCTTCCTACAATGGGAATTATCTTTTGGCAATAAGTTTCGGTTCTGATCATGTAAAACACATCCCTTTTTGGTTAGCGGTATTGAAGAGCATCAACTTGTTTGTATACTTTGTCTTTATATTTTGACTTATCTTATTGCGCTCATTCCAAGGACTTCTCTATGATATCCAAATAGAGGATTTAGAGAAACAGGAATGGGGCAATGATCATTATCTTTTTTGCTACTATGCTTGTTGGACGTTCTTGTAATATAACCTTGGTGAATACTTGCTTTGTTAGGTATGTATGGAGGAGGTTTTGGGCAACTTGTTGAATATTGCATTGATAGGTTGTACCTTTCTATGTTTTGGTCTGAGGTGTTTAAAACTTCTAAAATGCATCGTAGCAAAGTTTCCATATGTCAGGTGTGAACAAGGATACTCCTATCTGCTTGTCAAGTCAAAGTTCATCACACTAGGTACCATGCCATCCTGGTTTTCTATACCTTGATGCATCATACCACATGTGTTATCAAACATAAAGAAAATTTGGCCCTTTCAAAATCCCAATTCCTCGACAAGTAATCATCATCATCATTTGCATTTGCATCATCTTGAGTCTCGTTGAAATGACTTCTTCTCTTCTTGTTGTTCGCACTAAAAAAGTACTATGATAGTTGATCATCAACATCACCATCATCATCATCAATCCTGCATCCACAAATCATCAACATATTGCATCAACATACCATATGGGAAACATATGCATTACATTTCCATCATCATATAAATATGGCATTATAAGCATTCTTCATAAATCAGCACATCCATTTGATTACATTACATTGCATCCATTTTTGCATCAAATTGCACTCATTGCATAAATCATCACATAACATTCATTTACACTTGCATAAGCATTACCACCCATTGCATAAACATACATCATAGGTACATAAGCATTATAGACAATCCATTGCATACATACTTACATAAAATTATAAGGTCATCTCACACATTACATTCATTAAGCATCATCATACCACTTTACCCATCATTATCATATCATTGCATATAGTACACCACATTAAAAGGCATCACATACATTACATGATCATTTAATATTTTTAGGATAATAATTTTTCTTATTCTAAGCATCTTAAAATCATCTCATTTGCATCATATCATGGCCATCACATTCACATTACATCATCCATTTCATCTCATAAATAGCATCATAAATCATTCATGGCATAAATCATTACACATCATTATAAGCATAAATAGGAACATAAGAATTCATTACATACAAAGTGTACATCCATCCATAATCTATTCATATATAAGCATAATTCACATTATTTCACGTATACACCATAGATCATTTCCATATATTTTTTATCACATATTACATCATCATTTACATCAACATAAATAGATAATCATATAGACAACATCATTGCACATCACCTAAATACATCTGCATAATATAGATCTGTTAGTCATATTCATTACATAATGCATTCATTATCATTAGAAATAAATACATCCACAAAAGTATCATCATAAACATTAGTGCACAACATATAGAAATAAAATCATCCATGCATAAATAAAAGGTACACATCACATCACATCACATCAAAATCATCATCGGCTCATATATATATCATCAATAACATAACTGTCATAGTACCAAAAAAATGATGATCACTGTACATGTATGTCAATCAGTACAAAAGGCCCATTGGGCTATTAAAAAGGAGCCCATAAGGCACAAAAAATGATATCATCTTGATCAAAAGGAGGCCTAACCCTCCTGCCTGCTACCCTCACCCCTGTCATCGTGACCCTGCTGGTCTGTGGCTAGTTCGCTCTGAGTACTCTAGGACCCGTCCTACTCTGGGTACGGCCTCATGATAA
Source organism: Sequoia sempervirens (assembly GCA_007258455.2). Lineage (NCBI taxonomy): Eukaryota > Viridiplantae > Streptophyta > Pinopsida > Cupressales > Cupressaceae > Sequoia > Sequoia sempervirens. The sequence continues at coordinate 395,524,851 of VDFB02047230.1, forward strand.
TGCCTCTGATAGTTCTCAGCCTCTCAGATGACATCCCTGTAGGATCAAACAGACATTGTACCTTGGGAAGAGGAGGCTACCATACTCTCCAGCTGCTGTCTGTGCCCTAGCTCAGTGGCTGCTTGTAGCTTTGTGGCCTATCTTTGTTGAATGGCATGATCCCTCAGCCCTGAGCTACTTTCTCTTAGCCCTCACCTCATCTCTCGGCTGTCACGACCTGGACCTGAGCTTGTAACTACGCAATCAACGCATCCCAAGGATCCACTTGTCCTACTGGGGGTTGTACCTGGTGTTGTACCTAAGGCTACACTAGAGGCTGATCCTCAACCCGTGGTGGACCTAGTGGCACTTGTTGCTGATCTAGCATCGGTACATCTCCCTACCTTGGCTGAATTGGAGGCACAATTGGCTACTCCTATCGAGCATTAGCCCTCCATCCTTGTCTTCCCCCTCTACCTCTCACTCTCTGCTAATCTAGAGCTGTAGCTAGAATAGTCAACCGAAGCAGAGGCCAAAACCAATCCCTGTAGGCCTGTGTCATGCCTAGATCTGTAGGCCCTTGATCATAAGCCCACAGTCGAGCTACCAACTACCTGAAGTTGTCCATGACCTCTGAAGTAGAAATGTACCAACCCCATGAAACCTATGTCATGGTGCGGGCGAAGACGGCTACATAGTCATCATTAGGACGATCCTGCAGCTGACCAAAATGACACTACACGTGCCCGAGCAAGTACCTCTTGATCATCGTGTGCTCCCACCCCTGTATGAACCAGTCCTGGTGGGCATAAAACAACTAATCAACATCGTCGGCCCATCCAAGCCGACCAAGGTATGGTCGCCACGTGAATACTTGCATCTCATCAAGGACCCTCCTCTAATAGGGGATCTCGTGCTCACCGATGTGTGTGAAGGACACACCGCCTTTGTACCGCCATATGAGGGGATCATCTGGCATCATTGACACTAAAACAACTCGTGGTCGAAGCACAACAATGTGCTCCCATGCCCAAACGTGAAGAAGGGTCACCCTTGCTCCAAGTGCCCTTCCATCCATGTAGACGTACTCATGGAGATCTTTATATAAGGAAGCTAGAAGCACCGGCCCCCAAGCAAAGCGAACTGGCCTATCTTGAACCATCCGCCCCCAGTAATATCCTCAGTTGGGACTAAAGTATCAGCCTTGTCTGTTAGGGGCAATGAGACCCAAAATAACCACTACAACAACTAAGCGGTAGGGAGGTGCCAGGATCCTATGTTGCTCAAGCTCAATCTACCCCTCACAAAAAACTATGTCCTCTGTGACGAGGACTCTATAGAAAGCATCATGCCCCTCGTCCATGTCAAAAATCACTAGTCGATTGTGAATCATCAATCTTAAAATATGCCAAACCTCCTCTAGAGTGATGGTGGCCTCACCAATGGGAAGGTGAAATGAAGAGGTCTCGTTGTGCCACCTCTCGACCAGTGTTGACATCATCCCCAAGTGAGTGTGAATGGGCACTGTGTAAGCAATATACCATAACCCTGCAATCCAAAGTCGATCTTGGTCCCTGTCACTCAGGTCCCGCAAATAGCCAAACAAGTCCCGCGACCTGTGCTCTCGAGAGTAGAGCTCTCTCGCTGCGTCCATCATCCAAGAAGGTCACCATGTTAAAATTTTTGAAAAATTATTTGCTAGGCATTCAAAAAACTCCTCCAACAGTGCAACTCATGATGGCATTGCAGTTTGATTTCTAATCAAACTCTGACACTAGGGCTTAAGAGACCAAAATTGGATCATCGCGGTGCACTTTTACCTCCAGCGGCACACTTTGAGCAAATGAGGGACCGCCACGCCGCAGTTTTCAAACCACCCTGCTAGCCCTGAGCTTAGCATTGGAGTTTTCAAACTCCAAACTGCATCGCCACGACGCTATTTGACACCGAGCGGTGCAGTTTGATTCCTGAGCGGCGCTATATAGCATCGTTGTAGACTGACCGACTTTAAAAGCATTAAATGAAGGCAATAAATGAAAATCGAAACTCAAGAGTCACTTATCGGTGCCCCAATGCTAGGTGGTCACTAGTATGTCTAAACTCGATCAAAAATGTGTAGGGGAAGTTTTTGTTGCACCATATCATCACAAGGTCAGAGCTCAAATCTCAAGGTTACGAATGGATGTGTGTGAAAATGACTTGAAAGTGACCCCTCGAGCCCCTTTTAAGCTTGAAAATTAGGGTTTTTTCACCCTTATTGGCTGTCTTGTTAGGGTTTTGGACCTCCAAACTTGTTTTCGTCCAATTGAGGCATGTTTTACATCATTTTATTGCGTTTAGACACGTTTTTGGCCTCATGGGGCCTTTTTGGACTTGTCGGGCACCTTATCCTCTTTTTTTCGTGAGATCACCCAAAAATTGAAATTTTCGTCCAATCTCTCGAGGGGGCAATATAATGGCATGTTCTCTCTCACCAGGCAGCAGTGGGGCAAGATTTTAAATAACAATTTTTTTTACTTTAATCGAGATTGTTTATTCTTTGAACCAATGCAACAAGTGCATCGCTTCAAAGAGGGGCAAAATGTAGACACGTAAAATGTACTGATCGACATTGTGCATTTGATCCTGACTACTAACATCGTTTCATCTTGAATCATCCCTCGGTCTAACCATTTAATCAAATCACCTTATTTGATTAAATTCATCAATATTCCTCCCTTAATTAAATAAACCAGTTATTTAATTAAGTCTCTCTTTTGTTAATTAAATCAATCATTTGATCTAATTATCCTTGTTTAATTAAATAATCAATTTTATTTAATTAAATCTCTAAGGTCTATTCATTAAATTAAATAAATTAAAAACTTGTTTAATTTAATCTAACCATCATCTCCTTTTAATTAAATAAATCAAAATCTTTATTTGATTAATCTCTTATCATATTCCTCTCTTATTTGATTTAAATAAATCCATAAATTTGAGTCAAATAGGTCACATCATCTAATCTTCTATTAAATTAATTAAACCCTTGATTAATTTAATCCAATGTCATGTCCCATCCTCTAGATTTTGCAAGTTGCACTTGAAAATAGATTTAATTCATTTATTAAATCCCTATTTTCCTCACAAGGCATCTTTTTGGAATATTCTCTAAGTTTGAATTCAAAAATTCCAAATGGACATGTACATCCAACAAGGCAATAACTCCATCTTACATGTCCTTTTCCTTGAGCCAAGTGGCATTTATTGCATTTTCCCTTCCCTCTTACAAGTCATTTCAACAAATTTGAAACTCAAAAATATGCATTTATTGGCACAATCCTCTAAACTTGCACACCATTCATCTACTCATAGATTGACAAGTGGCATCATGCCATTGGATGAATGTTAATCCCACATTGCTCAAATTTGGACATTCATCCATCTTGGCATTCTATAAATAAAGATCTCATATCATCATTTTATCACCCACAATTTATGCAAAGTTACCATGTTAAAATATCTCTCAAATTTCATCGACCATCATTGAGTTCTTAGCTAGGTTTTTGCAGATTTTTGGCTTGGAGTTCTCATCCTTCATCAACAAAGTGGATCAAATCTCTTCAACACATCAAGTTTGCATCTTAGGAATTGGGAAAGGGCCAATTTTCACATCAAATTGGCACCAATTCCCCCATGGGATCATATATTTTCTATTCTAATTAGGATTGAATCTATATTTCCTTGTTTCATTGTGTTTTTCATTGTTCATTTTCCTAATTTGAGTCTTGTAAATGGATTTCATGGGGAATCCTTGTTTTAGCTTGCAATCTCTAACTTAATGTGTTTATTCATGTTGTTTTTCAGGTACTAGGATTGTGGTTCACATAGAAAGCATCCATATTCATTTTAAAACATACCTAATGTCTTAAAATATACGTCATTTGAACTTTAGAACTTAAATAAGATTTTTTCAATTTTAGCTAAAGAGCAAATAAATTAATTTCACCATAGGCACATAGGGCATCCTAGAGCCACAAAAATGGGTAAATGACTGTGATCAATTATTTTGGAAGTTGTTTTTTTACGGATTTTGAAGAACTTGCCAAATCAAGGTACTTCCTTTGTAAACTGGCCTTGCTGGAGCATGTAGCAAGAAAAATGAAATTTTAAATTACTGAACTAAATGAGTTGAACATCCAACAAAATTGAAACTAGAGACATTTGAGGCCAAAACACCAAGTTGTTCTTAGAATTTCAAAATTTGCAAATTTTGAAGAGTGCCAAATCTAGCCCGGGAGTAGTGGTGAAACAATTAAAAAGCATATCAAAACTCTTCCGATGACCATGAAAATGAACATAAATGTTGAGTTGTGATAGGAAAGTATGCTTGTCAAATGGTTTGGCATGAATTTTTCAAAATTGAAAACTATAAACTCCCAAATTTGCTTACTTAGCATTTTCTGAAAATTACCACTGTCAAGCTCAATTGAAACCTTCCATTTGCCCTTTTTGAAAAAATATCAAATGTGACCTTGGGAAGCTATAACTTTGGATATTAACTCATTTAGGCATGGCGAACATGTGTACAAGAGAATTTTTGACCAATCATCTTCATTTTTGAAATATCAAACATCAAAGTTGACCATTTTGCAGCTGTTCTAGAAATGTAGTTTCCAAACTGTGTTAAATCCATTTGAGTTTGATCTTGGAAAAATATCAAACGATGTTCTGAAGCCCTAAAAATTGACATGGAGTAGATTTTGGTGTAGAGAATCGAAGGAACCAATTATTTTGTTATGAAACCATTTCAATTGTTTAATATTCACCCTCAAAGTGGGCCACTTTAATAGATTTCATTGTGCCGACAACAGATTTTCTCAAAAACCCTTCAACTTGGCCTTCTGAAACTTTATCAAAACTGATCGTATGAAGCTAAAATTTGGCATGCACATTCCCATATGGTAGATGAACATGTTGAAAAAATGATTTTGTGTGAAATTGAACCGATTCAAAATTATGATTTTTCAAAATGTGCTCCTGCGACTGATTTTACACTTGAGTTTCTGAGTGTTAAAATCCTTTTTTTTAATATGGAGACCTAAAATTTGTATGAAATTTTAAGTCCCAATAGAGTGGAAAGAAGGCCAAGCCCACCAGACTCTCTGGGGAGACAATAAAACTCCTAGGAAACGTAGTGAAAGCCTTTATGAGACTCAAAAGAGGCCCAAAGAAAATCTCTCCAGCTTCACATAAGATGCCTTGGAAGGGGCCCAACATGAAGAATAATACACATGAATCACTTCCAAAAGTTTAGAACACACCTAAAATTTACTAGTTAGAGAGAGCAGCTTGGTGATCTAGAAAGCAACTTTTGTTTGATCCAAGAAAGAACTCCTTTCCATAAATTGATAGAGGAAGCCTAAAAAGCAAAGGGGATGCCAAGAAATATGAAGATTTCCCCTTGAACAATCCACTTCGAAACATATTGCTAAATCCAAAGAGGACTGGGAAGAAAGGACTGATGGTAGAATTGAATCTTATGCCACTGGATAGCAAAGTCAGAGGCCAAGAAAAAAGGTCTCAAGACAGTCAAGGGTAACTTTGACATTATCATCTTCTTCTAGCAGAGTAAGGAGGGAATCATTAGCAAAGTTTCCATTAGCAAGATGGGTTGAAGAATTAGGAAAATAAATTCCTTGAACCAACTCGCAAGAGACATAATTGGCATGAAGATAGACAAAACCTTCAACAACAAGAACATATAAAGAAGGAGCAAGAGGACATCCCTGCGAATGGAATGAAATAAACTAAAAGATTGAGATTGCAAGCCATTAATGGTGATGCAAGAAAAAGCATCAACAAAAATAATTTTCATAGACTATATGAAATTAAGGTGAATAGGGAGGGAAGATGGACCCCTCCTCCTCTTGGGGTCCTAAAAATCAACTCGGATGGCTCTTCTCGTGGAAATCCGAGTCATGTTGGCATTGGGGGTGTGGGTCGGAATAGCTCTGGAGATGTTCAGTTTATTTTCTCTATGTATAAGGGTATTCATATGAATAATCTTATGGAGGCTTAGGCCACTTTGTTGGCTGTGGAGCGAGGCAGTCAATTAGGATGGTGAAGGATCATATGTGAGTCTGACTCCCAAGTTGTGGTGAACTTATTGAATAGGCGATATTTGGATGATGTGAGCTGGCAGTTGGCTTTGATTGTTGAACAAATTCTCACTCTTTGTGCTTCTCTGGAGTATATTACTTTCACTCATATTCCTCAAGAATGGAATGGTGTTGTTGATTTCTTGGCTAAATGGGCTTCTAATCATATTCATGATTGGAATTTAGTGGATTAGGGTCAACTACCCCCAAATTTGTCTCATCAATTGGATCACTTGGTTGAACTTGATAGGGCCATTTAAGGCTCTTGCTTTGTAACGTTTCCTTGTTTTAATAAATTTTTACCCCTTGATGTTAAAAAACCAAAGCCTAGAACATAAAGCATATCCAAAATGAAGGACCACTCAATGCGGTCATAAGCCTTAGCAAAATCAATCTTAAAAAAAAATAGTTTTTGGTTAGAGTGTCTATCCCACTCCATACCTTCCCAAACAACAATTATGTTATCAAGAATAAATCTGGACTTAATGAAACCAATCTTCTTAGGGTGAAAAATTTGAGGAAGAAGGTAGCAGATCTTTAAAGAAATAATTTTGTAAGAGAAATTGAGGAGCATAATGGGCATCCAATTGCAAATATCCTTGGGATCACTGGTTTTAGGTATGAATTTTATGTTGTCTTTATTGATGAGACCACCTAAGGAATTATAATGAAAAGCTTCTAAATAAAATTTATGCAAATACTCTCTCACACAATCCTAAAGAAACTTGTAAAATTTGCACAAGAATCCATCAATTCTTGGATCTTTTTCATCAGTTGTAGTGCTCATGGCTTCCTTTAGGTCTTCAATTGTGAGTAATTGCTCACTAAAGGATTTTTGGGCAATAGAAAGCCTATTTAGCAAAACAACAAGGAAATATTGGAGTGCATTGGTACACTTTGGTGTGTAATATTAGGCAATGAAGACTTGCTCATAGTGCCTAACAAACACTTGGAGAATGTTAGGAAAGTTAGTGAGAACATGATTTTCGTCTTTAATCTACTTGATGCCAAGTGATGAGTGCCTAGAACGAAGATTCAGAAAGAATTATTTTGAGGCACAGTCCCCAATTTTGAGCCAGTGAAGTTTGGCTTTGATTTGCACACCTTTAGTAGTATAACAATCAACCACTTTCTTTTGGTGTTTTAGCTTCACAACTCTACTTGCAAGGTGGAGGAAAAGGGGCTATTCGCTAAAGCCTCAGTGGCTTTGTGAAGATATGTTTAGTGGTCACTTCATAAGACCATCTATGAAAATGGCCAACTAGCACCCATAGATGTGAAGAAACCTCAAATTATGGGTGATGGAATCATTCCACCACCTTATCCAACGCATGGAATGAGTAGGTTTGCATTCAAGATTCTAGATAATTTTGATGTGGGCCAACATGGGCTGGTGATGCAACAAAGAAGTATTTAAGAAAACTTGGGTCTTGGCATGCAATGGCCCCACTTACCATTCAATGCAAAAATGAATGGGAAAGTGTTCTAACAAAGTGACATCCACTAACATCATAACCGAAAGTAAAGAACAATTGGAAAAAATGAAGAAATATTGTGCAGAAATCATAGCACGAACAAGAAATTTAAAGACCTTGTTAGACCCAACTTGATATGAAAAACTTTTAGAATAAATTTCTAGGGTTGCTTGTTCTGAGAAGCCATTGTGCATAGCCATTGAACTACCAACACCGACAATAAATTTTGGGTTGGAGTTGACCATAGGCATAATAAAACAATAAAAAAATTGCAGTAAATACAGTTGTACAACACAAAGTAAATAAAAATCTTATGCCTAAGGTGCACTATAACATAAGAGAGGCCAAGGGTGACTGCAAAAAAAAGAACAAGGAATACTTTTCAAATCATTCACCAGTATGTCATCCCTTTGGGTTAACATAAGAGGGCTACCACTATTAAAAGTGACAAACACTTGATTTCTAGGGATAATCATATAGAATAATGGTTTGTTTATCTAAGTGGTAGGAGTCCTAGATTGATGCAATTTGATGAATGGAGGTGTGGAATGGAATCCAAGAGTTACAAAAACTCTTCTTCTCCTTATTAGTGATAAATAATGTCTATTTCTTCTTCTAGAAGTAGAAAATGATAATTCCTCGTACTAAAAAATACCTCTAGAAGATGCTCTTATTTGAATTTTGGATATGAATTTGTAGGTCTAATCTGGAACCAAAAATTCAAAGTTTTTGAAAGGTCACCAACTTGATTTTATTGTCACCAAGTACTTTCTTGGATGCCTCTTTAAGGTTGAAAATTCTAAGAAAAACACCGCTTTGTTAGTAAGATGAATTAAAAGTCACCACTTGATTTGACCCATTGGGTGTGCCAAAAACTATTGTCACATGAAATTGCACCCTACTGAACATGGAGTTCATCATTCCAATGACACAATGGAACTAACCTCAAGGTGTGGGACCTTGCAAATGAGGTCAAATCTTTGGAGAAGGTCGAATTCTTAAAATTAGATGCAACAATATTGCTCCAACCTAGAACTAGGTAACTCTATACTAATCCTAATGATCTATCAAGCCACAAAAGGAAAAGGGAGAAGAGAATGTTGAAATTTGGAAATATTGTGATGCACAAAGATAATTGAATATATTTCTTCCTACCTATGATCTCATAAATTATAAAATAAACACTGAAGATGCTCACATAGTTCTCTATTTCACCAGTTTTATAAGAGAGCATGAAGGCCAAGGTATAAAAGATCTTAAAAGGGGTGAAAATTAACCACAATTAACACTTAAAACAAATTAGCACAGTCAGACAACTTGTAAAAGATGATGAAATTTCATGCATGCATAGAGATACCAAACGTTACATAATATACAAACATCAAGAAGAGGTAAAAATAGTGATTTTATTATCATAGAGGCATGAAAGAAAATTTTACAATTGTAGAATGCAAAAGTAGCATATTTTTTCTAGAGAAAATTCAAGGAAGAACCCTTACAATGAGAATAAAAGTGCCTTATATCATCTACGGTTGAAGGAAAGAGATAGGGCATGTGACTGGGTAGGAAAACCTAGGAAAAAAACCTTGCAAATCAAGTATAGACATGTGTACTTCAAATCCTGAGCTGAAATCATACCAAAACAACCTTGACACTATGGCCATGCTTCCACAATAATGAATCCATGGATAAAGGGCATAAAACCCCATAAAATCTATAAAATAATCTTAGCTAGGGATGACCCTATGAGAAAAATTAGTATCCAAAAAATAAATGAAGCATGGGCATCATTTTTCCACTTGGAGTTGGTAGAAAAAAGCATTTAGAATAATTAATGTAGCTCTAAGAATTAGATCTTGTACTTGGGGAAGTTATTGCAACATTAATGGCCATTTTTGGGTCGAAACATAAGTATCTATCAAGTGGCAAGAGTGGGGAACATGGAATGGATTGGACATGGGGTGATCCCACAATAGTGGTTTGCAATTTTTGGCCAAACTGGACACTGAATTTTTAATTTTTAACTAAATCTTCACATTCAGGCACCTATAGCGGCTAAACCATGAGGAATTTGAAGATGATGCAAACTAGAGTTTCATCAAATTTTGTCTATAGTATCTAAAAATATTTTTTTCAAATTTTTTAAAATTAGATTGCACTTATTTTTCCATCTCCCACAAAAACTGGTATTTTTCAAAAAACAACATTTTTAAAAAGTGACGCACACCGTATAACGCATAACTTTTTTTACATGAAGGATAAAATTCCAATTCTTCCGAATTTACATTTGTGACTATGATATCTAGTGCTTCCACTTGGTTAGATATTTTTTATTGAATATTTTTCTTTAATCAAGTTTCGAAGTCAATCAAATGACAATTCAGACATAGCATGACCGATAACGCATAACTTTTTTTGTAAATATCAAAATTCATTTTTTTTGGTTGGATCAAGGACTTCAATATCTAGTGCACTCATATTTTAATTTTTTTTGATAATCTGCTATTTTTCCACATGTGCAAAACAAAGACCTTCATTTTTGATGAAAAACCTATGTTTAATAAAACTAAAAAAACAAATACATAATAAAACCAAAACATATTAAAATTATATTCATTGGATAGCTCGTTCTGAAGGCTACTTGATTCCAAGTTTTGTTTCTAAATATTCCCCCATTTTCATCCTCAACCGGAGCTTGAAAGTGTAAAAATTTAGGTTTTTTGTGTGAACAAATTAAAAAATTAGGGAAAGGGGGGGTTCGCTAGAACTAGGGGGGTTCTAGCGAACCAGGGTTCATTCAAACCCTGGTTCATTTGAACCCCCATTAATATGCATTTTTCCTTTATTTTTTGGGCGGGAAATGTCGGCCTAATAATTAATGGGTTCACTTAAACCCTAGTTCGGTCAAACCCCTTTATGGTTTGGTCAAACTTGTAGGTTCATGCGAACGCCTAAAACCAATTTTTTTGCCATGGGGTCATTTTTTCTCAATTTTTCTTCCTCCATAAAATTGTAAACCACTATTATGGCTTCACCCCATGTCTGGAGGGAACTTAAAATCTTGAAAGGACCAAAATGTCCTTGAGGAGCTAAAAATTCTAATAGAACATTTTGAAGAAAAGGGTGAAAGAGGAATAAAGAATGGATTTGGACATTTGGAATTTGTCCAAATGTCTGGAGGGAATCCAAAATGACGAAAAGACCAAAATGTCCTTGCTAAAAACCTCAACATGACATTTTTGAAGAAAAAGGGGAAAGAGGAACTGGGAATAGATTTAGACATTTGGATTTTGTCCAAATGTCTAAAGGGAACCCAGTCTCAAAAGGACCAAAATGTCCTTGGGGAACTAAAAACCCAAACATGACGTTTATGAAGAAAAATGGTGAAGAGGAACTCGAAAAAAATGGACATTTGGACTTCATCTAAATGTCTAGAGGGAACCCAAAATCCCAAAAGGAACAAAATTTCCTTGGGGAATAAAAAACCCTGATAAGACATTTTGAAGAAAAAAGGGAATAGGAAATGAGAACAAATTTTGTCTAAAGGGAACCTAAAATATCGAAATGACCAAAAAGTCCTTGGGGAACTAAAACCCCAACAAGATATTTTTGAAGAAAAAGGGGAAAGATAGACACCCTTGATATTTTCAGCGGGGTATTTAACTAAAGATTGGGACAACAAAATTATGTATAAGTGTGTTTTGCTGGCATTGTTAGTAGTGGGACAACTTTGTTTTGTATTGGGGTGGCCTATTTTTGAGTATAGATAGGCTCAAAATTAACTCTCTATTTAGGAGGCCTAGTTCTATATTGGGGCAACCTCATTCCCCATAAAAAATTAGACCATTAATGCTTCCTACCTCAGTTAGCCAATGATTTTCTAGCCTAAAGACACAACCAACTAATTTTTATACCACATTTTTTCCAATGACAATCATTTTTTATCATTCAAACCTTCAAAACCTATTCAAAGTGTTGTTCTCCTTGAACACGAGAATTCCTCCATATTTTAAGGATATTTTGTTGTTCTAAGTCTTTCACTTGTGTAACATTGTGTGGTGACTTGATGTCATGTGTTTTCCTTGTGCACATAGTTACATTGAGGTGGTTGTGAGTGGATTTGAGGTGAATGTATCCTCATCTTACTCCTTGTCTCCAATTTGACAATGTTTTCATCTAGATGAGTATTGTTGGCTCCTAAGAATTTTGTCATTAGTGTTAGTCGGTGAGCATGTTGTAAAGTGTGTTTGGGTTGGGTTAGAGGTAAATGATTCCCTTATCTCATCATTTTGTGGTGTTGTGAGTGGAAATGATCACGAGTTGACATCTGATCATCATTAGGTGTTGTCATCACTCTCACATTCATCATGGTAGATTTTCTTGTGATTGTTTAGTCTTTCACTAGTGCCACCTTGTTTGTGTAATGGCAAGGTCATCCTTGTTGTGGCTTTCATGTTATATTGCATATGAAATTCGTGTGCACCTTGTAGTTCAAGTGTGACATGTTGATGTCGTATGTTTAGTGTTGTGGTTGTTGTTTTAAAAAATTGTTCTGTCAAGTTTTACCTTGTGCTTCGAGAAGAGCGTTATAGATGACACCTTAATCTTCACAAAGTTGGCTTTATAAAAGATAGGTCACATCATATATGAAATTGGACTCCAGTGATATTTCCTAATCATTTGAGACTAACACACCTAGTATTGCTCCTACAAATGTCACATTAATTACAAAGAATACAACATCTAGTGCCTCTTTCTTAACCATCCAACCCCTACTTTAACCTAATATCCCACCATTCATATTTACTTCCTTTTCATTCTTTGCCAAATTATCTTGCACTTTATCTATATCTCCAACTCCACTTTCCACTCATTTCCTTCATATACCCAAGTGCTCATAACTACCATTGCATCCCTTCCTATCACAACTAACATGACCTCTTCTCCTACCTTTACCAAATCCCCCTTCATATCTTACCATTGCTATATTCCACCTCCCTATCATCTAATGATACCCACATCATACACCATTATTTTTAGTATTTTACACTCCCTACTAATATCCACCATATTCAAATCATCCTATTCCTATTCTATATTCATCCACACTTCACTCCTACACCATTGTCATCCATGAATGATCTTGCCATGACACATGATCATTCCAAACAATTCAAGGGAGACCTACATCATAATCCATTATCCTATTATATCCTCACTCATCTATTCCCACCAAAATTCATGGCACATCACCTTCCCTTGACTTAATATGTGTATGATGATCACATTCTATACAAATACTCAAATAACATGTATTAGAATGGTTTTATTCCTTACAACATGGTTCCACACCATATTTGATATGATATCTAAAGCCTTCATCAACCATTTCCAAATCTAAATCTCAAATGAAACAGGCTTCACTAATCTCACTCTCCAAGTAAGGACAACAAGAAAAAGTAAGTGATTCTATCCTACACTTGAAATCTATCATGGCTAAAAAGCATTGTCACTTGCATGATATTGAAATTCAAAAGATATTTATGGACAACCTCATTCTCACCATCTTAGAAAAGATTATATTTTAAAAGTAAAATTCTTTCATTGATTTATGCACCACCCTTAGGGATTTTGAAATAAAGATGGAAAAATTAGGTCCCTTACTAGCACATCACAAACAAGTACATCAAACAATTTTTTAATGAAAAACTACAAGAAATCATGCAACAAAAATAATAACTCTAGCACTAGCACCTAGAACACCATACATCTAGTTAACAATGTTACCATAATATTCCAACCTCCACCTCCCTCATTATCTTTGCTTCTATTACCACCTTCCACAAACACAAATCTCTCAAAACATGACCTTTCTAACAATTCATGAGATTGATGGATTTTGACCAACATATCACTGGTTATTGATCAATTATCACCCAAGGTATATTGGCTTGGTAGTTGTCATACTAGCTATAGGTTTCCACCCAAGATATTAGCTATTTGGTGGTTGCCACCTTGGCTATTAATAATTGGCACTTGAGATATTAATTATTTGGTGATTGCCACCCTAGCTATAGGTTGCCATTTATTTTTCCTTACGCACATGACCCATTTTTCTTGACCAAAATGAGGACCTCACTTTTTCTTTTGAGTCTTATTTTAGGTTTTCTTTAGTACCCCTTTATCTCATCTACACATTTGTCACATTTAAGGTTTGCATTTTGTCTTAGGAGGTCACCAGTTAGGCAGTAGGAGGTTTCATCCTTGATTTGATGTGGGGTTTGTTATAGTATTTAGGTTCCACTTGTTGTGCCTTGCACACACGTCTTTGCCTTTTCGATTGATGTGAGTCTCGTTTCTTAATCCTTTGCTCAAAAGTTAGTGATTTTCTTTGAAGGGCTATTGAAATTTTGAATTATCGTTACTTAAAATAGGTTTTGATAATTTGAATGTATTATGTCAAAATCTCCTAATTGTTTGTGAAACTCATACTAGAATTTAGATGCAAAGCATTTAAATCCTTATGAATAATTTCATTTCGTTAACATTTTGATCAAAAGACGAAAATTTTAAGACATTTGATATATTACAAAAATTCATAAAGAAATATGAATATGTCCCTTATACCTTTGAATCTCTACCATTCCCTCCCACGATATATATTTAACTATTCCTATCCTTTGACTTCAATGTCTCTTCATGTTCATGCATCTCCTCTTACACTTCCTTTCCGTGCTTAAATGCATATCCTATTGTATCCTCAATCCCGCCCATCCCGTATTTCTTCGTTCGCCCGTTCATCCATATCCAACCCACCTAAAAACTCCACTAACTTCTCACCCCCCTTTAAACTCCGTGGCGTCCATTCTGCCCTTACTTCCCCACAAAATCCTCACTGAGTGTCGGCTCAAATCCTACTGAGATGCACCGCCAAATCCCGTGATATCCTAAAACATTGAATCGAGATCTGTGCTACTTTACGTAGGATTAGGATATCTTCCTATTATCTCTGAAGTATTGCCATATTCATTTACTGCCAATATTGGATAAAGTTCGTTTATGTAAATTTTCAAATTACGAAAAATTGATTTAAGGGAAAGGTCTCAAGAGTTGTGCAATTTTATTTGTATCAATAGTGCGTGATTATTGAGAATTTGTACATATGTATTGAATCAATTATGCAAATTTTGTGGTCGTTAAAGTGAATGGTTATCGAGGCACTAGAGAATATGTATCAGACGTCAACTTGAAATGACCACTTTTTGATCTTTGTGTACATATCGAATCCACTTGTGTTCACTATAACTACCAAGAAGTTGAAATAATAGCTATAAGCTCTTAAGTTGCATACAAAGAAAGCCAAAAAAAATTGTTGAAATCTTTGGTGTTGATTAATTTCACCCTTCATTGTATACTAAGTTTCCTTCCTTCTCTATAAAAGACAATCATTTTTTCATGTAAAGGATTGGATCATGACTTGTTGAACTCAACTATTATGAAATTAATATAGGAAAAAGCATTGTTTATTGGTGTCATCTATTGTTGTTTCAATTAGTTTGCATGATTTATGTTCAATATTAGATAAAGTTTAGCTGTAGTAATGATGGAATTCTTTGGTATTTGATGGATCTCCAATTCATACCATTTGTGATTTGCTAATTATAAGTTACTTTGTATAGTTAGTCTAGAAATATTATGAATTCAATTCGATTGTCAATATTTGATTGAGTTATGCCAAATATGGGTATTTGTGAATTTTCATAGTTCAAAAATTTTTATTCCTTTGAAGATTGCACAATTTTTGTAGCCTTGTGAGTCCCTCTAATTAAGCAAAAATTGGTTATATCTAGGATCTGTCTATTTGAAGTATTAAATTGTCATTGTGATTGTCCATAGGATTTCTAAACCATCGACCTCCCTATCTTTTGACATTTCTTTTATAACATCAAAATGAATTAGAAAAGCACCATTTCATTGCTGAATTAGATGATGATCTTTTTCAGATATTAGATCTAGAAAGGTGTCTAGGGTTTCCTTATTTTTCATAGAAAATCATATAAAAAACCTCATTAGATTTTTGACTCATAAAGCAAGGCCCCTTGTTAAAACAACAAAATAAATCGAATAATTGTTATCTTGTAAAGTCAAGACCTCACATGTGAAGCCTTAGGGTAGTCATTTTCTTATTTGTTAGGATTTGATTCCTTTCAAAATAGATAAAATACTCAATATTTTATCTAAGTTGTGTGCAAAAAACACCCCCCAACACCAATATCTAGTTCACATGGTTTCCTTGCATACTTCTAGATACATATACCTTGTCACATTTAAATTTGTTGTTTTCTTCTCCTAAACATCTTGATTTTAGTTTTGGGTCATTTTGATATCATTTACATAGTCTTTTTAAGAGGATCTTGGTTATGAGGATGGTCACACTGCTCCATGTTACATAGCCACATCATAAGCATGCAAGAGGCATGAATGTTATTTTTGATATTAATATGATCACATTCTTAGTTGGATCAACTTTGAATGGTGATCTTTGCCTAATTTGACCATATTACTATAACATTTGATTGTCTTAAAACATATATTTAGAGATACTAGATTTCATTTCATACTCTCATTTTATAGTGAGAAATCTCTTTGAAACAAGATTATTGTTACTTAATAGGCTAAATGAAGGTTATTTGAAGCTTGATGCTGGGTTAAAAGCTTTCATTAGACTTGAACAACCTCCTAAACCATCTAAAAGTGCTTAAAATCTGTTAAAAACCCTTTAAGAAACTTCAAAAGAGCTAAGCGCCAATATTTTTGAATTAAATATGGAGGGAAGGGGGTTTGAGTAGCTTGAATTTGAATTATAACCATTCAATCTTCATCTCCAAATCAGGATCGTTGAATGTGCATTTAGTAATGCACTTTTTATCTAATAATCTATCATTCTATTTGACCTTAAAATTGACGTCCCTATTTTCTTCGTATGTGACGGTCTAGTTGCTGTCCTAAGCTCATGTAAGGCATTTTTTGCACGTCACAAGCATATAATAATTGTTATAAAGGGTTTTTGGACAGCAAAGAACGAATCACCCGGTCCCACACGTGTGGCATTGGTTTTATGCCTTCTACTATATATAAAAACACTTGTAACTTTATTTTTATCTTTTCTGTACGCCGTATTATATGGAAATTTTTTTTATTACCTTTTTTTTTTTTTGGGTCCAAACACCTGGACTAAGATTTATTGTAGATTTGAATAAAGGATTGAAGAGGTAAAGTATGAATAGTTCATCGTGATAAAGAAATACTCCTTCCTTGATTTCTGATTTAGGGTCAAGTGCAGATTGCATTATTGTATTTCAAGGTTTTCTGATTCTTCTATTATGGGAAAGCATTTGGTACTGTTGTATTATGATTGCAAGGAACTATGGCATTGGAGGCATGTTTTCTGTCATTCTTGTGAGGTCATAAAAGCTTGTTGGAGGTTCTTGTGGCTAGAAAGACATGAGATGCTGATTTGGTATGACTACCCCCTCCTGTTGCAGCACAAGCTCCTTCATTTTTGATTGAATGCTTAACCTAAAGTTGATGATTCAACATGCAGAGACTATGAAGAAGTTTACCAACACGGTGTTTCTACAAAGAACCTTGACAAGCCATTACGTGGACTTATCCCATGATGGAGGAAATGGAAACTTCTGTCATGTTGGATCACCATCATAAGGGGATATATCAACAATGTTTTTGCATACACAGTTTTGAGCCTTCACTTGTTTTATATATGTACTGGTTGGATATTGTAAATGACTTATGGAAACCTATACCTTCATATCTGGAAGACCCTAAAGCTTATTTGCTCTCGTGTTGGCATTATCAGTTATTATGGCTTTAAGATCTATTAGATTTCAGATTTGGTTACCATTATTGCAACTAATCAAATCTTGATGAGATAGACAGTTATGCAGCTTACTCACAAACCACCATGACTATCATAAAGCTAAATAGGCTATTTTCCAAGAATTAGGGTTGTCTTGGCGAAATGGAAATGTTACAAGGTTGCAAGAACTGCCCTAATAGGGTATAGATAGTCGTACATATCCTTCACAACCCTGGGTCTGCCTCAGCTACCATTAATGTTTTAATACCATAAAAAGATAATCGTTATCACCCCCTAGATGCTATCACATTACCCCAAGTAACAGGAAAGGACACCCTCATGTCAATAGGACTATCACAGCCCAAAGATAATCAAGATAGCGATAAGGACAGTCCAAAACCCTCCTTGACATTGTCATCGCATCATGTAGGTAGTCACTTTTTCATTGTCTTGTTTTACTGTCAAGTTACTAAGATCATTCAACAGTTAATAAGTGGTCATACTATACTATGGACAGTTAGGTAGAACTCATAGCATCTAAGGAAACCGAAGAAGACAGTCCTCATAGGCAACAAGAATAACCCTAGCTAATTTGAGGACAATTACATACCAAGGAGACAAAGGTTGTCATGAAAACTATGGACAAGTCATGCATGTTAAAAAGAAGATTTACTAAGGAGGATTATCATATTTATGAAGGACAAACATGCCATACTCTTTTGGATTCAATCTTATTATCCTCCTATGGGTAATTGTTTCACAAATGCAGAACTATGAGTATGCCAAGATAGTCATCGTCAACAATTAGGACAATCATGAACCTGAAAGGGCCAAGACTCGGGAGATAAAAGGTTAGCTAGTGCTTTAGAAGATTATTATGGACCAGGATGACTGCTACCAACTTTGAAGGCCTATCTCCTACTATGCAATAAAAGGTAAGCCTCATAAACACTCGTGAGGATAGAAAAAATTGTTATGGCAATAGTGAGCAGTAGATAGACAGTTGATAATACTGATAGACTGTTGCATACCCTAGTGACACAGTCAAGTCAAGAAGAAGATCACCTCAAAACTAGGTATGCTACCGTTGCCTAGAATGTCATTATAACCCCTTGACTGTCACAGAGACCCTAGACGACAGTTATACCACTAAACACTCCCTTAGGACTGTTATAAACCAAAAGGACATTCATTATACAACTGAATGCTATCAACACTTAAAGGGGCTGTCATAAGACACTCATCGAATTCCCAAGTCAACAACATTGGTAATTCAAGGAAATAAATGGACTGTCAAGTGATGGAGGACAATTACAATGGTGTAAATTACTGTCATTTCCTTAAGTAGTACACTGATCTCAACCTATTATTGAATGTCATAGTCTATAAGGTCTATAATGGAATCAAAACTCATAGTCAATAATGATAAGGGAAACTATCCATAATCAAACCTGGGGTTACCTACAATCCAATAAACTGTTACATAGTATTAAAAAATCATTCAGGGATTGTTGTGGAGGGCAAAAGAGCAGTCATAATGCCTATTTGTTGTCACTGCAGTCATTATGCCATTAGATTTTCATAATCAGTCATTAGGACAGTTGCAACTATATATTCAGTCAAGTATAATACTAGGACTGTCACCAATCCCAGAGCTATAATGAACACCTAGAGTGCTATCATGGGGCTCTCATAATAAGCAAGAATGGTCATGTAGTCCTGCAAACATGTTCACTTTCTCTTGTAACTTCAAATTGATAGCATTAACCTTTTCCAATTTCACCTCTAGTTTCTTTATTGTTTCTTCTATAAATAATGGTGTATTTATAGTAAGGGTGGTTGCTTGGAGGGCACTTGTATTTCCTAATATGTTGACTATCATATTGGTAGTGAGTTTTTTTACATATTTTATTACCTAGGGTTATTGGTCTATAGGAAAATTGACCAAATTGTCAAGATCTCATACCTTGGATTAAATCCATATCCAATATATAAAGCATCACTATATGATTGTCCTTTTTAATTAAGCTCAAGGCTTTATAAATTTCCTCTGCAATATAGCCTGCATAATCATATGGTTTGTTGGCATATCTACTTTAAATTTCTACAACCAACACCATTAAATTTACTAGCATCTCGAGCTTGCAATCCATGCCCAATATTTGGAAATCCTGGGGAAAATATATATTCATGAAATAATCCTCAAAAATATCATAGTTGATTAGCTCCAACTACCCTTTGCAAAACCTCCTTAGATTTGTGTTTGGCCCTCTAGGCTTGAAGCTTGGTAACCACTTAACTCTATAACCGTCTCTATGCCTCTGATATTCTCTAGCCAAAGCACCCAAATCTATTGGTAGCTAAGCATTAGTGTCCAAATTGAACACTTTACAAATGTAGCCCCTATTTAAATTCATTAAAAATTATCCATCTGTAATGTACAAAGCGTCTTTCTCTCGATTGTATGTTTGTGCAATTATTTTGATAAGGTCTACATTTACAAACACATTAGGCACCACCAATCTCCCAACTGCCAATCTCCAAAAATTGAAAATAGGCATGTCGGTCAAGCATTTTTTGAAAGCATGCTTAAAAAGAGCATACCCCTGAATTGGAATGATAGGGTCCCTGCAATTCTCATTCTTATCAATAATTTGGTCTATAGGAATCCTTGAAGCTTATGACATGTTGGGCCTCTTGGATGATCTAGGAATCAGAGCCATGATGTCATCATCAAGACCTCTCTTCACACCCCTTAATGTTCCGACCATGGATTTTTTTTTTTGGGTTTTGATTTATACAAGGTAGGGTTTAAAATTTTAAACTTCTTAGAAGAATTCCTTAAAATTTTAAATAATTTGCTAACCCTTCCAAAACCCCATTTTGATTTCTATTTCTAGCAAACCAAAAATTTAACTTTTTACACCAAAATGCAACAAAGAAGGTCTAAATTAACATACAACTTTAAGATTGCTGAAAACCTTGGAAATGTCACAAAAAAATCCCATTCGTCTAAAAATTGGAAACAAATTCCCTCTGCAATCTTCATTTTGTGCTTTGAATGATACAAATGCATGTATTATACCAATACAATAAAAAACTTGGTAAATATAGATCAAATCCACCATTAATTTCTTCACATGCTTGAGCACACAACTAGTGATAGGCGTTCTTCATTTTTGGATTTGGATCATCAATTTGATGAAGATGAATGGTATTCACGGGCATTTGAATTGGAACACATGTCAACATTTCGGGGATTCGCAGGAAAAAATGGAAACTTTATGAGCTTCCTCGACAAGGCTTTCTTCCACAAAACAACAAGAATGAGCAGTGATGAGATATGTGGCACGATTTCAAGAGATAGAGGAAACAAAAACTTGACTTAATATTACCCCACAAACGTTTAAGCCAACACAAAAAGAAAGAAACACTTACAATTAAAATGACTTGGCGACACCTCAGCTTAAGACCACATGAAAGATACTTTTCAAGGGCTCGCAAGAAGAAACTATCAAGATTAAAAGCTTCCTTAAAGGTTATAGCTAGTCAATTCAATTAAATGTCAACACTTGGAACTGACTAGGATAAATGTGGGACCACCCGATGAGCTCATCTTCGAACAACTTAAAAGATTTTAAAAGAATGTGTACAAATGAACAACCTTAAGTAACTAGGAAAAAGAATGTGCACAAATGAACAACTTAAGTAACTAGGAAAAGGAGTTGATAACACATGGTTTAAGAGACATCACGAAAATTCAAAACACTAGAAACTTAAAGAGCAAGTAATCAACTAAAAAGAACTAAAGGGAGTTTGCAAAGAATCCATACAGGTCAGCAATGAAGGGAAGCATTTATGGCTGTTTTTTATAAGGTAAGCAGCATTTATAGGGTGCTATACCCTTTACACGGAGGGCCCACAAGGCCAAAAAAAAAGAGCTAGTTCAAAATAGGACATGAACTAGAAAGAGCTTACAAGCAAGAGCCACAAGGCTTGACAAAACATGCCAAACAAGCCACACACAAAATAGTACCAGAACACGGACAACCAACAGACAATGTCAGAAAAAGTACTGGGACTAGACAACCCTAGAATCTAGGGGGATAGGACTGACTCCCAAAACCCGAGACCGCAGTTTGGGGAGTCCTTTTTTTTGCACAATAGACTAGGAAGGCTTGGAGCCAAGGTCAATCGAGTGAGGTGAGATGAGCGGTTCATCCACAACCACAATAGACAAAGAGCCTCCACAAAGCGAAGCCGACAACGCAGGGGAGGAGTTGGCAGCATTCGGGGAATCAACAACAATGTTCAGCGAGGGACAGGTAGAATCAGTCAGTGCAATGACAACAGAGTGGGACAATTGTTCCATAGAAGGGTTAGCTAGAGGAGGAACTCAAGGAGCCACAACCACCAAGGAAGAGTCCTCCTCAAAGGGATTCTCCGAAGGGGGAGAGCCCACTGTGAGATGGTCTAAGAGAGAATCCTTCCACCAAGTAGCAGTGTCTTTGTGGTGAGCAAGGGGGCAACCAAAGACCAAATGACCAATAGAGAAACATTTCCTGCATCGAAAAGGGAGCCCCTCATAGTCCAGAAGTTGTTTCCAAGGTCTGTCCTCCACCATCTAGACCACATCACCATGGAGAGGCTTGGAGATATCCAAATCAATTAAAATACGAGCCACTATAGTATGCCCAAGATCCCGAGACGTAGAATCCACCTTCAAAAAATTACCAATGGAATTGCCAATAGCTTCAAAACAAGAATCCTCCCAAAACTGGAGAGGGAGATTCGATAGACGAACCCAAACTGGTATGATATTTAGTGGCTTTGTAAGAGGGTTGAATGAGCAAGACCAAGGCCGAATGAACAGTGAATGGACATCCCACATCCACATCTGGTCAAGCACTCAGTCACGACCCTCAAGGAAAGTAAATGTTGCAAAGAAAAAGCCTCTAGCACTAGGATAGAGGTCAATCTGCCCAGTAACAATAGGTTTCCAGGAAAGAGAAACCCACTCATGGAGATTCAGAAGGGAGGGCCACAAGCCATTGATCTTGCAGACCACACCTTGGCACATATAAAAATCCTCATTCTCAGCAACCTCTGGCCCACAGACCACCACAGGGGAGGCACAAGCATAGGGCAAAGGTTGAACCCTAACCTGAGTAGCAGGAGGCTGGGCACAAGCAACATCAAAAAAGGATTTTCGTTTATGAGGAGGAATAGGGTCCCCATCCACACAGCCCCACGCAACACCAACAAACACGCCAAGTTGAGGGAGAATGCCATTCAGAGGAGGTTCAACGCCAAAATCTGCCTGTAAAGGAGGGATTTCACAACAATTGACAGGAGCAAGGGGATCAACCTATTTTCTCCCTCCCAGCTTCTCACCCACATTCGCAGCAACCCACCCAACAAGGGGAAACCCATCCAAACTCGCATCAAGAAATAGAGGAGCCCAAACCAAAGGAGAGCCAACCAGAAGTGCAGCCCCGTCCTCTTGCACAGCCCCGCTGAAACTGACCTACACAACAACGTTCAAAATTTTTGCCCGTTGGGTATCGCTCCCGCTCTCGCACATATCTTGAATGTTAATGAATAAGTAGCATTTATGGTTGTTTCACTAGTTTGCAGGGAGAAAATAGTGCTCACGAATTGAAGGAAGTGTGCAAAATAATGCCATATGTTAAATGGGAGTCGGTGAAGCGCAAAGGGTTAAGCGGTATCTTAAAAGTATATAAGGGGAAAGGGCTTAATCAGTACTCAGGTACATGGTGCTGATTATAAAATGAAATGGAAGTCTTGAAGACATAACTTAAGGGATCAAGTGATTGAGGCAAACTGTTAACATAAGAACGTAACAAAAGTGCAAGGGTTCGGCAAAGATTTAGAGTTTTTCCACAGCCTTAAAAGCAATTTTAAAGAAATCCTAAATAAAAGGAAACTTATAAAATTTCAAAGGATCTAAATAATTCAAAGAGTTAAAATATTGGACAAACATCACCACATGCAGAATCAATCCATTACCAACTGGATGGGCTTACAAGAAAGAACTTTGTTTACCACATTGGTTCGAAAACCTCTACTATATCTAAACCATCTAAATGCCAAATCTAAAATGCCATCAAACACCAAAAAAAACAAACAAACAAACAAAGCGATACTTGAACAGCTAACTGTGAAAATCTCAGCCAAACTGCTGTTTCCTACACTTGCATTAATAGCACCATTTTCCATAAAAAATGAATTGGCAACACCCCTTAAACAATTTCAGTAAAATTTCAAACGAAAAAGTATACTAAAATCATTCAAGTTAAAGTTATATATCTGTGCAATGTCTGTAAACAAGTTTTCAGTACATAGTTGATGACACGTGTGTAAATTGAATTTCAACTGCGAGCATTGGTGGTGGTGGACTTTTATTGTGTCCACTTTGCTAGCATAGTCGGTAATATGAACTACACTATGGACCTAAAACAGAGGCATCCCTTTGATCAGATCCAGATCAAAAGTTTCAGTGAATTCGTGCCCTGTCGTGTCTGAAATCACACTTTTGTTGAAATGGACTTACAAAAATGAAAAGATAGGAAGACGCGTAAGGACACAATGGGCTTTAGAAAGCCATTTTTATTGACACATTACAATTGCATGCGTGTCATGCCTGCAAATGCACAACTCTTTGACAAGATAGGTGTCAACCATTATACCAACCTACTTTTATTGTGCCGCGTAAAAAGCACAACCTTTTCTGACATTCGGCAAAGCGGTTTCAGAGAACCAATTGGGTCATATGATTTTATCTGCTTAAAATATGTGCAGGTCATGGGTCATATGATTTAGCCTTAATGTGTAACTCGCATCTTCTTCTGACAATCTGGCACCACCAAATGTAGGCCAATGACAAGGCCTTACTGCAGGTGCAACATCCACGAGGTTTGGGAGAAGACAAAACACTGTGGGAAATCTAAATAGCTGGGCCTTCTCTTGCCTTGCTGATCAGTCAATCTGAATCTGATGAAATTTAATTTTAATTGTCCAACCGTTAAAATTTTATCAATTTCTATGTGTCAAACATTGCAAAGTAATTTATCACAATAGAGGTGACAAATCTGATTGACTGCAAAACAGAACTAGTAATCACCATTAAAAGTGGAGCCTTGACAGAAACTAAAAATGCAGTCCTGCAAAACTCTTCAATCTTCTTAATGGTTTAAACAACAGCACCATATTAAAAACTTGTACACAATATGAAACCATTCCTACTCGCTCATAGAACCCACCCCAAAATAAAACTTATATGCTACAGGAATAATACATCAGAGGTTGGCATTGAAGGGAGATAAAACCTATGATGGGCCCAAGATGGAGCCTCAAAGAACTGTAGGCGCTGAATGGAATTATCTGCCATTCAATTAAAATATACTACATTGATTTCCTTTGCAATACATTGTTTATCAACCTATCTTTCTACCATGCTTAGTACTTTATTTTTTTGGTCTTTGTTGTTTTTTTAAAAAATTTATATATATACATAATCTGAAATAAAAATAGAATAATATAAAGCAAAGATTATAGATAATATTTCATTTGAAAAGAAAACATCAGTGAAAGACTCAGTACAGTGAAAGCTTTCATTATTATAAAATTTCAATGTTCTTCAATATAATAATGAATTTCTCATACTTCATTTTTAAATATGTAAGGTATATTGAAAATTGTTTTTAACATTATATGAAATTATGTAAAAGATAAATATAATTACTTTACCTATAATATTATATTTTAATTAATAATATATACTCTATTCATAAAAAATATATATATATAATATAATTTCTAATAGATCGATATGACAAATTTATAGTTCTTCACCTATTTCAACATTACAAAGGCTTTAAACCTTACTTTTTCATCTTCTATTCATAATATGTCTATTTGGATCACAATGATGATTATACATTGATAAAAGAAGGTAAACAACATTTACCAGTATTGTTTCATCTGGAATAGGTTCAAATACAGTAGCAAGGAGACCATTTGGACAGCTTGTGGGTTGAAGAATATCAAGACCATCTACAGACGCCAGATTGGATATAATCATACAAGTTTATCAGCAATAGGTATTTCAAAACTTTTTTCTTCAAAAGATGACGCCAAAAGAACAAACTGAAAATTTCTATGCAACAATGATTGCACTTATACTGAAGAATTGCATTATTGATCATACAGCGACCAGTCTGCCTTAATCTCAATCTCGTAAGAACTTTTTTTTTTTTCCATGCATCGATTACTACAAAATTGAACTTTTTTCTGACTATTCCATAAAGTGCCTGCAATCGACTTTGCTTTCCATCATGCTAGGAATTTTCATTCATCTGCTGTTTTTCCTCTCAAATCCATTAACTAAAAGTTCAGAATCTTAGAAGAATGAATTGCTTTATTATCTCTCATTTGCATCTTAAACTAGTAGCTGAAATTTTCTCTTTAATTGCAACATCTATTTGTTCACCATCTTGTTCTACATTGGCTGAATCCCATTCTCTTTTTCTTGAACCATTACATGGCTTGCACATTTATTCACAACCACATTATCCATTATCTTCAATTTGTTTTTCTATGCTCCATTAATACTCTTTTTAGCAGTCTGTTTCAATATGCAACATAAGCTCTGATATGATAGCATGAGTGCTACAGCAATCAATCACACAATTTGTATTATTGAAAGCAAGTTACAATTACCTCTTATTTATAGAGGATTTGATGCATACGATTCTACAGATTTAGGAGATAAAAACAAAATAGGAAACTACAACATAAGTCTATGAGAAGTGGAGAACAGAGTAGGAAATGTGGTGGATGGACTTAGCAAACAGTTTTAACGGATGGTCAACAAAGTTCAGTTCAGTTTCAATTGACTGAACATGTGGGAGATGACTATGGAGAAGTGTTGGAAATTAGACTGTTTCAACACTCCCCCTTAATTTCCACCATTAACAACTTCAGCATCAATTATTCCCAAATTTTCTCTTAGATACTCAAAGTTCTCCTTCGGTAATGCTTTTGTCTACTAACTGATCTTTGGATCTACAAAATTCCAAATGAATTTCTCCATTATTCACCAGTTATCTGATGAAATGGTATCTTGTATCAATGTGCTTGCTTCTTTTGTGAAAAACATGATTCTCTGATAATGCAATCATTGATTTGTTGTCACAAAATATTGGTGTTGACTCCTCTTGTGCTTACAATAAATCTATTAATACTTTTCTCATCCGTACGGCTTGGCATGCTACTAATGTGGCTGCTACATACTCTGCTTCAGCTAATGAAAGTGTTACTATTGGTTGCTTCTTTGATGCCCATGAGACTGCACCTGTCCCACAATGAAAGACATATCCAGAAGTGATCTTCCTATTATCCATGCTACTTGTAAAATCACTGTCAAAATACCCAATAAAGATACATTTCTCACTTTTATCATCCAATTTCTTCTTAATTCAGATGGCACTAAAGAATATGCAACACAACAAAAAATTCTAAGATGAGATAGACAATGTTTCTTACCGTTCCATGCTTCTTGTGTAATTTTGTCCTTAAAACTCTTTCTATAACTTGTGTTCAAAATGTAAAATGCACACGCTAGTGTTTCTACCCAAAAATCATTAGACAAGTTTTTGGCTTTCAACATAATGCTTGCGATTTCCATTATGGTTGTGTTCTTCCTCTCTACTACACCATTCTATTGTGGTGTGTACCTTGTTGTGAGTTGTTTCTTGATCTCATGATCTCTACAAAACTCTAGAAACTCATTAGAACTAAATTCACCACCCTATCAAATATGAGTATCTTAATGAATAGTCCACTTTGTTTTTCCACCATACCTTTGAACTCCTTGAATTTATTGAAGGCTTCAGACTTATGCTTGAGAAATTATATCTAATTTTTTTTGCTAAAATCATCAATGAATGTTAAAAAATATATACTTCCTCCTAAAGATGTAGTTTGCATTGGTCCAAACATATTAGTGTGAACTAACTCCAATGGAGTCCTTGCTCTATTTGAACTTCCAACAAGAAAATTTTCTCTATGTTGTTTAGCTAATATACAGCTCTCACATGAATTGGTTGGTTTCATGATGGTTAGTAATCCACTTAACATATTTTTCTTTTGCAATAAGCTCAAACCATCAAAATGAAAGTGTCCATACCTCAAATGCCATAGCCATGTCTGGTCTAAGTGTGTTGTCCTGAAATTGACTTCTTCTATTCCTTGAATACAATGAATCTGGAGGGGGAACATCTAGTTCTTGATCATCTCAATCTTGCAATTAATCTGTCACTAGGATTTCTATCCATAATTGTAAAAGCATCATTGTTAAAGAAAAATCTATACCCTTTTTGCATTAGTTGTCCTGGACACTCATTAGATTATGTTTTAATCCAAGCGAAAGTAAACATCAGGGATATATCTATTTTCTCCAATTTTTGTAAAAAACATTTATAACACCTTTCCGCATTATATATACTTTACTATCATTTCCCAATTTTACTTTATATTTCACAAAATTATCAAAACTAGAAAATAACTCTCTATTTCCAGTCATGTGAGTGCTACATCGACTATCTAAAAACTACATATCCTTAGAACTTTCTTGAGCCACATTGCAAGTTATGAATAAATTTTTGAATTATTATTAAGATATATTTGAATAATTTACACCATTTTTTCCCACTTCTTGTTTCTTCCTACATTCATTTTCAAAATGACCATATTTCTTACAGTAATAACATTGGATGTGGTATTTATCAAACCTTGGTGATTGTTCTTAAACTTGATTTCTTTTGTGTCCTCTATTATTGAAAATATGATTGGACTCATTCATCCTTTCTCTTTGATTTGAACTTCTATGACTATTTTTGCCTCTTCCTCTTCCTCTAGAGTTCGATCTTCATCTTCCTCTCCTAGATTATACTTGAGATCTAAAAACATTCTTTGTAGAAGAATTGTTATTCCTATTCATTCTAGGTTCATGAGATTATAAGGATCCCAATAGTTCATCTACAGATAGTTGAGTTAAATCTTTTGATTCTTCAATGACAACTACAATCGCATCAAATTTACTAGGCAAACTTCTAAGAACCTTTTCGACAACCATTTAATCAATTATGTTTTCCCCATGTGTCCTTATTTGATTAACAATATTCATTACTTCAGTAAAAAAATAATATGTAGATTCAAAACCACTCATATGAATATTTTCAAAACTTCTCCTTAGTGCTTGTAACTTAGTTACCTTTACTTTGGTTGTACCTTGATAAGCAATTTCCAATGCCTCCCAAGCTTGTTTGGACTTAGTTGTTGCAGCAACCCTTAGGAACACCAAATCATCCATAGCTTGTTGCAACTACCCTTCCTCTTCAAAATTTTCCAATTGTCTAATGTGGCTTAAATGATTGGATCTAATACCAAATTTATAGTAGAGAGAAAATAAAATCAAAAAAATATGATACGAGTGTTACAACAATCAATCACACAATTTATATTATTGAAAAAAAGTTACAATTACCTTTGTATTTATAGAGGATTTGATGTATATGATTCTATAGATTTAGGAGATAAAAACAAAAAAGGAACTACAGCATAAGTTTGTGAGACATGGAAATGTGGTAGATGGACTTAGCAAACAATTTTAACAGATGAACAACAAACTTCAATTCAATTTCAATTGACTGAACACATGGGAGATGACTATCGAGACATGCTAGAAATTAGACTATTTCAACATGATATTTGTTGGATAATGACAACAAAATTAGAAATAAAGCATCAATTTATTTGTAGAAAAGATAAAGGAAATAAAGATTTAAAAGCAAAATAAAGGATAAAAACAAAGCTAGTTTTTTCCAAGTTTGACATAGGTTGAAGATATTATATA
This sequence comes from Sequoia sempervirens, assembly GCA_007258455.2. NCBI lineage: Eukaryota > Viridiplantae > Streptophyta > Pinopsida > Cupressales > Cupressaceae > Sequoia > Sequoia sempervirens. Next base: position 395,554,260 of record VDFB02047230.1, read on the forward strand.
TATATATATATATATATATATATCTTATTGTCTTGAAGGAATAACCACTATGGTAATGAATTGTAATTGAAAAGTAGCAATTGTGTGAAGGTTGTAATCAGTTTCTTCAAGCAATAAGAATACAGATACTTTTCTCATGGATGTTTCGTTGGCATATTGTCAAGGTTTTGTACCATGTAAATTTGTGTATTGTCTATTATTCTATTATTTTATTTAATTTTCTTCTATATTTTTTGTAACTAATTTGTACTATAGTATTTTAAGTTTATGGGTTTTTCAATTTCGTTTCTACAACAAGTGGTATTAGAGCAATTATTTTGTAGCATTTGTGTTAGGATTTGGTGTTTGTTTTGTAGCATCAGACAATAAAGGTTTTGAATGCAAGGTTTGAGGTAGATAAATTCAATAGGAAGAACAATTTTGAACTATGGAAGCTCAAGATGTGTGATTTGTTAGTGCAACAAGGATTGCACAAAGCGTTGGTAGGAAAGTTGAAAAAATATACAAATATGACTGATGAAGATTAAGAGGATCTTGATACAAGAGCTCTTAGCACAATTAAGTTGTGTTTATCAGATGATGTTATTTTCAATATTTTTGAAGAGGAAACGACAACAGGGTTATAAAGTAAAATGAAGAGTCTTTATATGATAAATTATGTATGCTATTATGGTTGTGTGCTATCATTTATGTGTGAGCGACCATAGCTATTTTGGGTGTTTTGGTATTCCTTTATTAGCAATTATCACTCATTTTATAATTGTGAGTTTCATTTTAAGATAATAAACTAGTACGTGTTTTGTTAGTCATACATGTGTACCAAATATTATGAAAATAACTACATGTGAGTTGTTATCCTATCTTTTATTTTTAAAATAAGTCTTATTTTGAATTTTTTTTTCCTTCTTTCTAGTTAAACGCATACCCTAGAGAATTTAAATTTCATCATAAGAGGGAGTTCTACCTCTAAAATTTAGAGGAATTTTATGCAAAGAAAAGGATAACTTATCCAATTGTCAATACATTTGTTACTTGAAGAAGGCATTATAGAGTTATAATATAAAATTATATAGTAACAAATTTGTTAACCAACAAAGGAGGTAGATGATAAAAAGACTATTGCTATTCAACATCAATAATTATCATATATTTTTCCCCACTTATGGGAAACATGGAAACCACTTTTTTAAAGAACCCACCCATATGAAACTAGTCCTCAGCTTGATTCAATCAAAAAATAAATTGTTGAATTTTAAGTAGATCTGTATATGCCTTGGTGATGTCAATAGTGGAGGAACCCATGCTTAGGAAACTCTTTACAATTTGCACCTAATATTGGTCACTATCTAAGTTATGGAAGCTACAATACATGAGAAAAAGATCTTTTTCTACTTCTAGAGGTTGGTGAAAAACTTGAGGATAAAAATGAACGATAGAGTAGGAATGGAGGATTTATGGAAATCTTGCTAATCTGGATGTTGCTAAATTTCCTTTTGTTTATGTTTATGTTTATGGGTGTCTTTTTTGAGAGAGGGCATGCCCTTAATTATTAATCTATTTTCTTGGTTGTCTTACTTGACACTTGGACTACTTGTTCTATGTTATTTCTTTCTTGGAACAATAATCAAGGGGTTATTTAGAGTATGGTTTATAATAGTTTCTATACATCTTTTCACTAGTAAAAAACATTTGGTACATGTAGTGAATTGTTGAGGGCTACTTGCATTAAATTACAAATAATCCATTGGTTTATTTACGTTAGTGTGATAAGGGAAAATAAACAGGAACAAAGAAAGCATAACAATAGCAACAATCACAAATTGCCTAAATCATGTTAAGATTCCCCAATTCAATAATGAAGTGCAATGTAACAAAATAATTCAATAAAAATTGAACCATATCACTTAATTCCCATGCTTACTTGACTCATCTCCATTATCCTCCTCCACTTTGCTTTGAAATGCTCAAATTCCCTCATATTGTGAGTATGCAATATTAGCCTATAAGTATCTTGACAACAAAACTTTGAAGATTGTGATTACCCATGAATAGAATTCAAAAGCTTCTTTTATAGAAACTTCATAGATTCGATGGTTGAGATTGATTGGAATTTGAATGGTCTAGGTCAAGTGTGAGGATCTGATTGAATAGTTAAGTGACTTGATTGTTTAGATTGATTGGATAGTTAAGTGATTTGATTGAATAGTTAGCTAATATGATTGAATAGTTAGCTAATTTTATTGAATAGTTACCTAACTTGATTGAGTAGTTAGCTAATTTGATTGAATAGTTAGCTAATTTGATTGAATAGTTAGCTAATTTGATTGAATAGTTAAGAGATGTAACTAAAAGAGTGTGTGAGTCAAAAGGAGATGACAGATCAATTAGGTGAGTGAACTGTAGAGATTGTTAGTCAAGAATGGAGAGGATTATGCATTAGATATTAGATTGAAAATGTAGGAGAAATGTACTCAAATAGAAGAATTAATTATAAAATTAATTCTTTATTTTGTGGAAGAAGTTGTGTGTACGTGAATCAAATGAATTAAGTGAATCATTCAATTTATGGAGTCACTTTAGATGAGAAAGTAGAATAATTAATTAAATGAATAATCATTTATTTAATTAAATGTGGGAAATCAAATAAATTTAGGAAAGTTATTTAATTAGTGAGGAGAAATTTAATGAGATGTAAGGAGAATATGAATTAATTTAAATGTGTAATTAAATAAATTTAGGAAACTTATTTAATTAGTAAGAAGAAGAGGCAACATAATTAAAGTAAATTAATGTAATTTGTACTTAATTAATCATTTTTAGACTTGAATAATGAAATGAATTAATTAAATGGTTACAACTATTTAATTAATTAGAAGAATTAGGATGTTAAGTTATAATTAAATGATAAAATCATTTAATCATTTTGTGAGTATCTCAAGAATTGATGATGAAAAATATAGTCATAGGCCTAAGCCATTTTTCAGCGTCTACATTTTTCCCCTCTTTGACATAATGTTATTTCAACATTTGTGTAAGAGAATAAAGAATAGCATGCCTTATATGTTCCCCAGTGTGAAAGGGTAATGCCCCCTCAGGAAAATTGACGAATTTTTGAAAAATTCAAAAAAAAAATGGAAATTGTCCCGATTAAGTAATTGGATAGCCAAAAGTTCAATGGTGGCAAAAGAAATTAGTTTCAACAACATTTAGAAAGGGAAATGGTTGATGCAAGTGTCCAAATAGTGTGTCCAGTACATTAGGCTTCAAAGCAAACCCTAAAAACCCCTAGGTATAAATAGAAATGGGGTAAAAATGAATTCATTTTCACCCTTGCATTTTGAAAACTTGTGATTTTTCTCTAGAGCCATCTTGAAAAATGTCTCTCATTTCCTACTTCGAGCATCGCAGATACCACATCAAGACATTTTGACGGCCGGCTAATGCAAACCCCCAGTATATACCCCAAATCCGACTTTTGAATTTTGAATTTTTAAGCTTTTCTGGGCCCTTAAAGTTTATTTTTCACATGCGTCATTTCTCGTGCGCCACAAATGCATTCGTATGCGATGCATCTTTCTACAATACAATGCATTTGTGGAAACACATGGGGGGTCATTTTTGTTTTTGTTTAAATCAACGCATATGCATGATTTTGCACCGTATTTGGCATAGCTAGTTGCATATGTTAGGGGAAGTGACACATTTGTAATTGTGCAACACATTTGATAGTCCTATGATACATTTGCATGTTAAGTCACATTTTTTGAATAGTGTGACACATATGTCTTTGTGTGACATAAATTTGACATATTAAATGATGCATTTGCAATTGTGCACCACATTGGTCAAATTAAACGACACATGATCTGTCTGTCAAATTTTTTGAACTTTTGAAATGTAAAATTGGTTTTTTCTTTTGAATGATGCACATTTATTGGCTTTCTGTTTCTGACGCAATATATGTGTTATGCATTTGCAAGTTGTTTTGGATCTGATATACACTAAGGAGTCGAGGTTGACTACTCACGAATTGTGGGACCAGTTGATTAGTGTAGAGAAATGTTTGATATGGCATTTTGGACTACACCATGTGACATTTATGCCCAACATTCGGGAAAACCAAAGGGATGCTCACTACTCTTGATGAGTGATGGAATTTAGACACTTTGTCTTTCCATTTGCCTACAAGAGAGGTGATAGTTACATTAGAGGATGTTTATAGGATACTTAGATTATCAATCAGGGGTGAGAGGGTTTAGTATGATAACCAAAGGAGTTACAGTGATATCACCCATTACTATGTATACGAGGATATTAGACACCTTGGTATCGAGCACTACGAGATTAGATGGCATGTGCTCACAAAGAGATAAGAGTGAATCAATTGTTTGTTGTGTGCTTCGATTGTTGGGATTATACTACTAGATCACTAAGGGCATGGGTTTCTTGTGGGTTTGGCGAGATGTTAAGGGGATGTTGGAGAGGCAGGTTGTGTATGCATGGGGCCCCTATCTACTGGCAATGTTGTATTTCCATTTGCATGATATAGCCTATAGAGGTGTGTAGTCCATGAGTTGTGGGACTACGTTATTGATGATCTAGGCATGGGAGCACATTGTTGTTTTTTGTCCACTAGTTGTTCATCAGGTAGATGAACGATCTATGTATGTATTTTAGTATGTCAAGGCCATTACATAGACTCATGTTGGAGACACTGGATATTGGAGGCATGCAATTGATACGCTTGTCCAGTTTATTTGGAGGTCATACATGGACTGTGCGCAGTGGCAAGATGAGGATCAACACTTTCCTTTCTACCATTAGACATGGTATTTGATTGGGAGGACCATTGCCATTGTACACATCATTGAGAGACACTTACCAAATAGAGTGCTCTGTCATTTTGGTGAGATTTAGGATGAGCCATGTGGTTGAGCCAAGTTCATTAGATCTATTGGTTAGCGAGGTTTCCCTATGGCGGAACATGGTTCTTGTAGCAACAAAAGAGGTAGATATTGATGGTCTACATCCATTGTAATGGGCATGGAGGGGTGGGCTAGCATATGCTAGTATGACAGTAGCCTTTGATACTTGGTGGGTACAACATAGACTTGTGCCATACATATATCCTGATTAGCCAGCACCTATAGAGTGTCGAGGTATAGGCCCACATGGTCAGTGTGGTGGCAGAGGAGGTGGTCGCGGTGGTTGAGTTGAAGGTGGTGATAGTAGAGGAGGAAGTGGGAGGGGTGGTCGATAAGGTCAACAAGGTGGTAGAGGCCAGGATAGATCATTGTCACCCATCCATGAGGGTGAGGCAGAGGGAGAGGATGTAGCCATGGGGGAGGCGAGTGGAGAGGAGTTTGTTGGTGAGGAGGCGATTGGGGAGGAGGTCATTAGAGAGGAGGCTAGGGGACAAGAGGATTTGGATGCCCTTGATTTATTACAAGAAAGATATTAGGATGTTGAGTACTTCCCTAAGGAGGAGATGGGAGACAAGAAGAGAGAGTTTTGAGACTAGATTGTAGAGGAGTGGGATGTGGATGAGAGGGAGAGACCAATGTGGGAGGAGGGTCTTGTAGATTAGTGGCTAGCTGATTTGCAAGCCAGTGTAGAGGCCTTGGAGGAGTGGGTTAGGTTTTTGTTCATAAAGAGACGAGATGCAGTTGGAGAGGGATAGTGCATGTACTTGGAGAGAGATCAAGCGATGGCATGGAGACAGGAGACATAGCAAAGGTTCATAGAGTTCACTACTCTTTGTAATGGACCAGCTGCAACTATGGCTTGAGAGTTGGTCAAGGCTGGCGATCAAGAGTGATATTACAGGGATTTGTATGACTAGGAGGTACATCTTGAGAGACGGGCTCCCAGTTCTTCTCAAGCACTCAACAGTAGATCACATAGTCGACAGTCCCACAACAAATCTCAAAGCAATGGTAGTGTTCTAGGACCTCACAAGTCAGAACCTTATGATAGGCCCTCATCCACACAATGATCGTTAGGCTCTCCCCATTAGTCACCTCCTCATTCTCCTCATCAAAGTAGTGGGAGTTTAGCATAGGGACATGTTTATATATTTGTAGACACTGTATTATGATTATAGAGCTTGTGAGCTCCATTTTTGATATACATCTTGGATATTATACTGTCACACATTTATATATATATGATCTAGGCATTTTTTTGGTGGACATTATATGATTTGGTTGCTTATGTGATGTAATGATGATTCATTTATGATTCATGGTTATGTGATGATGGTGTATGCTTTTAATTATGACTGATACACTTGATTTATGATGTAATGGATGCATATGAGAAATGATATATAGTCATTGTATGCATTGTGTTATGAATGTATAATATGATAATGATTTAATTTTTTAATTTACTTATGCAAAATGGATGTGGATCTAAGATGCATGCTATTCTAACATTGTACTAAATGTAGGTGATTTTTGTGTCGCAGTACACCATCCAGATGCGATGGAAGAAGAGTGCTAGCTTGAAAATGATTTATGTTAGCATGAAAGAAAGATATGTCATCACTTTACTGTCATTATACTAAGCATTTTCATTTTAATCATCATTGGGTGGTTTATTGCAACGGACAAGAAACACCATTATATGAAATACACCAATGGTGTGCAATGTCATGCATTTTTTGAAAACAAACAGTCATAGAAAAGGATTTTTGTGACTCATACATAGGAACCCAATTGTTCCCAGTCATTTTGTCAAGAAAAACCACAAAGAACAATCCACATAAGGGTGCTAGCAAGAAGTTGAGTCCACTTTCTGGCCAAACAGTGGAAGTGTTTTCCCTGATTTTCAGAATTTGACACATTTGACCTTAAAATTTGAAGCACTTAGAGATGGAATCTTCAAAAAATTCACTTATCATAAAATGTAGTAAGCGGAGTCTAGTTTCCAAATATGTAATTTATTTCAATACCCAGATGGTACAAATTGAGTTTCAATAGGCATTTATTAAAACCACTATTTAAAAGTTTTTTTTTTAACCATACCATGCACATGTACGACATCCATATTTTAACCTAAATTATCATATTTTTCTAAATCCTTTTGGGAAAATATTTGTGATTCATTAAAGCACGTTTTTGATATTTTTTTGTAATTTTTTATTGAATATTTCTTTTGTTAAATTTTTATTAGCCATATTTATCATTTTGAAAAATTGTCATGTACAACATGTATAAGATGATCTAAACTTATCATTTTTTGAATTCTTTTTAAATTGAAAAGGATTTTTTGAAGTACATTCTCATGCAATCCGTTCATCAAAGTGTTATGTTGATCAAATGTTATTAAAATGGTAAAAAACCCTAATATTTAAATTTTATCGACTAGTTTCATTACAAATTAATTGAAAAATAGAAAAATAATCCAATTGTAAAAAAAAATACATATTTGGAATCTGCACTGTCTCATCTAAAATGGGTTTTAATTTCGTCAAGAAATTCTGCAAAAAAAGGTTGTTAGCCATATGTCCAAACTCAGTATTTTTCTGACATTGTTAAGACCTTCAACTTTTAGGTCAAACTAGGTTGAAGGCCTAGGTTCGGATTCCCAATGCTTTTCTTGAACCAAAATACAATCCAAAAACCCAACCACAAAGCAAATCCAATTTCAAATTTCTAGAAACGGGATGTCGTTTTGTAAATTGGGATCTCATTTTTTAATATTAAATGTGGTTATCGTTGACAAGGAAGTGGGATCCCGCTTCATAAACGGGATCCCATTCCTTTGTCAAGGGTTCCTACATTTAATATTGTGGAACAAGATCCCAATTATAAAACGGGATCTTGTTTTTAATAAATAGGATCTCGGTTTATAAACGAGATCTTGTTTGTTTTTAACCATTTTATTTAAATTTACTAGCAAAATTTATTGTGAAGTCTACAACTTCACATGTACAGTTGAGTGCGACATATTGGGCTATTTTTCACCAACTAATGTCTTTACAGGTGGTGAACTTGCATTTTTTATTGATTTTTTCAAAGGAGGCATCATGTAAACCATTTTTGAAGTGGAATTGTGTTAGTTTTGTACTTGTTTGGAGCAACAAAAGGTCTTCAACTTGTAATATCGATTGAATTTTTCAAAGGAGGCATGAAGAAAACAGTTTTTAAAGTGGAATTGTGCTAGTTTTCTATTTGTTTTGAGGAACACAAGAGGAAAAATTTTGTCCTTATAGGTCTTCAACTTCCAATTTGGATTGAATTTTTTGAAGAATTTCACTATTGACATTCATCTGTCATTTAGAATTTAATAATCATGGGTTCAAAAGCTCGTAATAAGAGGAGGAAGACATTGACTCCTCAAGAAGTTGAATCGAATAGAGAGAAGGAGAAACAAAGACAAAGAGAAAGAAGAATGAGAATTAAATCAATGAATGATGGTGGAGCATCCAATTCCACAACTATTGAAGATGAAAACATTGAGGAGACCATGGTTGTAGATGAACCTAATTTGCAAGAAGTTAATTTGGAGAAGAATATGATTATACAAGCAAGTTCTACTATGTATTCAAATCCCTCTTTCAATGCTATAGAGAATGTTTCAATCTGCACAAATATAGGTACGTCTTCAAATCCACATGTTAGTGAAATGGTAAATTTGTATGTAGAAGTTTTACAAGATGTTGGACTTAATGATGTTGACATTGACAATATTCAGAGAGATGAAACTTTTATAGAATTTGTTGAAAAAGAAAATGAAAAATATTTTGTTGCAAATGAAAATGAGAATGATCCTTTTGTTGAAAATGAAAACAAAAATTGTTTTGTTGATGAAAATGAAAATGAAAATCATTTTGTTGATGAAAATGTAAATCGTTTTGAAGTTGAAAATGTAAATCGTTTTGAAGTTGAAAATGAAAATGAAAATGAAGATGAAGATGAAAATCTAGAATGTGATTTGAATTTAATGAAATTATTTTTTTAAATTGAAAGTGGTGTTTGTCGATAATCTTCTTGGTCAAATTTCTTGGAGGAAAATAAGAACACATGCGAATAGAATATACAACAAATTATTTTATCGTTAAAAATTTGCATTTCAATGTCAACTAATGATGCAATTGATGAGAATGCAAAAAATGAGGAAAGTAATGAAAAGGTTAGACTTTTATGTTAAACCAAAAAGAAAATATCAATCATTAAAACATGTTATGTCTATTGTTGCTAGTGCCATTCAATCTATTGGGAAAAATAGTTGATCTAAAGATAAAAATGTAGCAAGAAGAGCTATAACAACTACTATAGTTAATAAAGAAACTTTGAATAAAATAATTCTAAGCAATATTAGTGAAGTTTTAAAAATACATCATAAAACATTGCTAAGAGTGGCAAAAAGAAGAGAAAGTATAGAAAATGATCCTATCAACCAATGTTGGAGTTTCAGTGGTCAACTCCCGAGGTCTGATATGAAATTGAATGTTGAAATTAAATCTTTGATCAAAAAATATTGGCATGATAATACTAGGGTTTTATCTAATGCTAGAGATGTTTTAAAATTAAGGGTGGGGTCCAAAGTTCGCGATCCTCACCCAAAACACCTATTAGATACAACACAAACTGAATTTTATAGAAAATTTTGTGGTGATTTAGTGTTACCTGGTAATATTAAAATAAGTCAAAGGTCTTTTGAAAAATGTTAAAATTTCTATGTAAAAATTAATAAGCAACGAATATCTTGCTGTTGTAAAACACATGTTCAATTTCATTATTTTTATGATGTTTTTCAATATATACATTGTACCTTGCATACTAACATGATTATACAGGAATGTGGTATTAATATGCCACCTGAAGCAATAAGGGAGTTTATTTCAAGTTTGTTTTGTGAAAGATCTAATGGTAAATTATTTTATTTATTTTTTTATTTATGGACAACACATTAATTGTGGAAATCTTTCATTCTTAAGAATTTGTATGCATGAAAGTGTTGATAATGATTTTGAACAACAATTAGTAGATGTTAAAAGATTTAAGAATGTTCGCTATTCTTTAAAAGATGGAAAAATAGGAAAGCGTTGTGATTTAGTTATAGAAAAAGTTAGTGTGCATGCATTCATGAGTGAATTTAAGAATAAGATTGTACCAAAATATGTCATGCACTCTCAACATACTTGATGGCTTGATGGCCAATTTTGCACATGTAGAAGCACATTTCCAATTGGTACTATACTTTCAGTGGTTGATTTTAGAGAAAATTATACTCTAGCTCTACAAGAGGAAATTCAATCACATTATTATAATTCAGTGCAAGTAGCTATGTTTTTCCATATTGTTTATAGACATGTAGATGATAGCACTGAGGATGATAGAAATTTTTGAGGGAGTATCATTTTTATTTGAGTGACAACTAGTTACACTCATTAGAGTTTGTTCAATAAATTGTTTCAGTATATTTTATAGAAATTTAAGAGAAAGAGGAATTCAGATGAAAGAACACCTCAAATGGTTAGATAATTGTATGGGGCAGTTCAAGAATGCTCGAATGTTCTATTAGTTAAGTAGGGTTCACAAGGAACTTAATGTCCAGCATATATAGAATTTTTTTTAAGCTGGGCATGGTAAAGGAGAACATGATGGAGTTGGTGCATGTGTCAAAAGAATTCTTGCTAGAGAACAATTAAAATTTGAGGATGCAGTAAAATTTAAATATGCATGTAGGATTATGGATTGGTGTAATGCAAGATTATCTGCACCTGGTTTGAGTGAGTACTCTAACGTTCACCGATTCTTTTGGTTAGTTGAAGAAGAGAATAGTGTACCTAGAGTTGACTGTGAGACAATCAGTGGATCTACTAAATGGAATTCATTTAGGAGTTTGACAACAAGCACATGAACTATCTAGACAAGGGAGCTTGCATTTTTTTGCCAGTTTTGTATCTCAAAAGATTAGGAAGCATGTGAAAATAGAGAATGGGTTGAACAGTGGGAGCAAAGATCGTTAACACCGGCACAAGCACATGATCAATATGAAAGAACTATTGAAGGAAATGATCAAGTGTTTGCATTTGAAGACTATGACCATGTTTCGGACCTTGTACAAGAAGGTAATTTAATTCAATTTATTTCATTTTATTTCACTTTATTAAGTTATTTGGTAATACTAAATTATTTATATGGATATGTGCAAGTTATTAAGTCAAATTTTGTTTGTAGGACATGTGTATGTTGTTGTTGCACCTGAGGGGAATGAAGAGCAAACAAAATATTGGTTAGTTGATTGTGTGGAGATTAAACATAAGTTAATATCACCTCGAGAAGATGATGATGGATATCATTATCCAATAGGTATGGTGATCCCCTTAAGACATCCCCTTAAGCAAATTTTGATAACAAGTTTTTGATCTCCTTAAGAAAATTTTTAGAACAAATCTTTGATCCCTTAAGAAAATTTTGAGAACTTATTTGATGATGGTTTTCATGTTTTCCAATAGGATCAGTGGTGGTTGTTGGCACTTGGCTACGAAAATACCTAGCAAGGAAGAATGGTCTACCTGCATTTGAAGATTATGAAATGCATAAAAAGATTATACATTATTCACATTTGGTGGTGGAAACAAATATAAAACTAGATCGGTATCATGGAAGACCTACAAATAAAGTTCTATGGAAAATTTCTATGGAAGAGCATGACACAATCATAGATGCATTGCAAAAAAGAGAGGATGCAGATGATACAATGGAATAAGTAAATATAGTTTTAGTTTTATATTGTCCTTTTAAATAGATTAAATACATGTTTCGATATTGTTCAAGTGTGTTATTAGTTTAAATTGATTTTAATTGTCCTTTTATAGATCCTTAAGCCATAATCACAAAAAGGATCTAGTCCATGCAAATTCAACCTAGACAACATGGAATACTTGGTGAAAACAAGTAATTATTAGTTAAATTATATTTAAATACATGTTTTGATTACATATTGATATTGATTGTATATTAATAGTTAAAATTGATTCATCATCATTTTTTGTATCCTTAAGCCATCATTGCATTGATCTCATACTTTGAAACAAAAAGGAGAGGATGCCTGGATTCAACCTACACACATGTGTGGAATACTTTTAAATGCAGCTACTTGAGTTGTGTACATATAGATAGTTTTATATAAATTAAAATATGTATGTTTTGATGATTTCATTGATATTGATTGTACCTTTTTGATATTAGGTGGTGTGAAGACCTACTACATTTTGGGCACAAGTTTGAGATGTTCTTGAGATGACATATCCAAATTTTGTAAATATTGTTTTGAGATGACATATATGTACATACATACAGAATTAAACATTTTGTACAAATTACAAATACATGTACATACACAATTATGTACTCTATGTACTTCTATGTATCAAAATCAATATTCTACATATTTTGTTTGTTAAATGTGCATGTTTTCCTACTTTTAAACTTTATATTTGATTGTATAATCACTAAATATCATGCATAAATTATTGTTAAATCAATTATATCCTTAAGACATTGTATTATGATCCCTTAATGCATCCCCTCAAGACGTATCGTATTAGCACATATCCTAAATATTATACTTAATTGTATCATTTGTTATGATGACTCACCCTAAAACTTATAATACTTGTTTATATCACTTAATATTTATACTCAATTATACTCTTCTTTGATCCCCTTAAGACATTGTATTATGACCCCTTAAGACATTCCCTTAAGACAACCTATAATTAGTGTTGGATGCTATTATTTGTTTTGACAACTTATAAATTAGTATTCAATGCCATTATTTGTTTTGACAGGTTATAAATTAGTATTGGATGTCATTATTTGTTTTGATAGGTTATAAATTAGTATTGGGTGCCATTATTTTTTTTGACATCTTATAAATTAGTGTTGGATGCTATTATTTATAGAATTTATTAATGCTTTTGTTCTCTAATCGTGTATGGTATTGTTTATTTCTTAAAATTTTATCCTTTTTGGTATATAAACGGATTGCTTTTATTTGTAAATTATGATTTATTGACTAATTATTGATTGATGTGAATTGAATAAGTTCATTGACTATTATCCCTAATTATTGAATGTACATATCATGTAATCATGTATGAGATCACTAAATTTGTAAAGTATAAATATTAAAATGTCCTATTAATTTCAACTTTAATTTCACATTAATGTCCTATATTAATTTCTTGACTATGAACATAAAATGCATAAATGTACACATGTAAATTAAAATTTCAAACAATAATAAAGTCCATAATTTACAACATATTAAGTGCATGAAACCAATATATTAAGCGCATGAAATAAAGTCCATCAAAGTACAACCCATGAACTAAAGTCCAACTAAGTACTTGAGCCATGAAATATAAAGTCCAATAGAGTACATGAGAAACCAAAAATGTAGTCCATGAAATAAACAAATATAACCCATAAAATCATGTTTCTAGGTCATGTATTGTCTCTATAATCAAGAGACCTCTTCACGCCATGTAGACTATGTGGATGACCTGAAACACTCTGTACAAGAGAAAGATGAAATTAGATGTAAGGGTGATCCCATAATAGTGGTTTACAATTTTTGGCCAAACCGGACATTGAAATTATTATTTTTAACTAAATCTTCACATTCGGGCACCTATAGTGGCTAAACTGTGAGGAATTTGAAGATGGTGCAAACTAGAGTCTACTCAAATTTTGTCTGTAGATTCTAAAAATATTTTTTTTTAAATTTTGGAATCAAATTGCACTTCTTTGTCCATCTCCCACGAAAATTGATTTTTTTCATAAAACAACATTTTAAAAAAGTGACGCACACCGTATAACGCATAACTTTTTTTTCCATGAAGGATAAAATTCTAATTCTTTCAAATTTAGATTTGTAACTCTGATGTCTAGTGCTTCCACTTGGTTAGATATTTTTTATTGAATATTTTTTCCTTAATCAAGTTTCAAAGTCAAACAAATTACAATTCAGACAAAACGCGACCGTATAACACGTAACTTTTTTTGTATGTCAAAATTTTATTTTATTTTTTTTGTTGGATCAAGGACTTCAATATCTAGTGCACTCATATTTTTCAATTTTTTTTTTTTTGATAATCTTCTATTTTTCCACATGTGAAGATCAAAGAAATTCATTTTCGATGAAAAACCTATGTTTAATAAAACTTAAAAAACAAATACATAACAAAACCAAAACATATTAAAATTATATTCATTGGATAGCTTGTTCTGAGGAATGCCATAATCATTTGAAATAAATTTTAAATGAATTCATTTGATCCCCCAAAAGCTAAATCAAAAGTGATTTTTTATCAGCATTTTGATAGGTGTAAAGGAGACGATTTATAGGTATTGTTTAAAACTAGCGAGGTTCTATCCAAGGGGTTTGATCTAAGGTGATTTGATCAAACCCTCTTCAATTGGAATCCTTAAAATGGAACTTTTTAAGGCTTAAATCATTATATTTTCTAAAAATATGTGATTTCAGCTAAAATTCATTCCTCTCAGGAATTGTAAACCACTATTATGATAGCACCCGTAAGACAATGAAAAATGATTTAATGACAATTTAATTTATAATTCATCATAAAATTAAATTACCATCATATTTGGGTCTGGATGCTCTGGTGCACCTAAACCAACCTCTAAATTCTCTAAATCAATCTACATGAACAAGACAAAGAAAGTTGAAATTAGATGTAAGTCTACAATTAAAAATGATTTAATTCAATTTAATGTATAATTTATCATATTTTAATTGTATTGTATTCTGAGGTTGTGTAGCCTCTTCTCCAAGACCTATTTGTACATGCTCAACTACTAGCATATATATATATATATTATTTTAATAATAATATATATAAAATACGCTGAGAGATATCCTTCTCGAGTCGCCTATTCAATTTTTATAATAAAAATTTGATTAAAAATAAAGCCTCAAGAAGGATATCTCTGGAGCATATTTTATATATATTATTGTAAAATAATATATATATATACTAATGTGATATGACATAACATGTAATATCTTAAAATAAATTATTTTTTTTATATTTGTATATATTTTAAGGTTAGGGCTAGGATTAGGAAAAGGTTTGGGTTTAGGAGTTAGGATTAGGAGTTAGGGTTAGGAGTTATGATGATTATAGTTAGGGTCAAAGAGTAGAGGGTAAGGTTAAGTTAGGGTTAGGAGTTGGGATTAGGGTTAGGAGTTTAATTAGAGTTAGGATTAGGATGGGATAAGTTCTGGGATGGGATAGGGTTAAGGTTAAGTTAGTGTTAGAGTTTAATTAGAGTTAGGAGTTAGGATTAGGTTTAGGGTTAACATTAGTATTAGGGTTAGGGATATGATTAGGGTTATGGTTAGGTTAGGAGTTATGATTCTGAGTTAGAGGCGGGAGTAGGGTTAGGGTTAGAATAGGGTTAAGGTTAGTTTTTATTAATTTTATTTACGGTTAGGGTTAGGAATAGGATTAGGGTTAGGGTTTAATTAGGTTAGGATTAGGATTAGGATTAGGATTAGGATTAGGATTAGGATTAGGATTAGGGTTAGGGTTAGGGCTAAGATTAGGGTTAGGTTTAGGGTTAAGGTTAGGGTTAGGAAAAGGGTTAGGGTTAGGATTAGGGTTAGGGTTAGGATTAGTGTTAGGTTTAGGGTTAGGGTTTAATTAAGTTAGGGTTAGGATTAGGTTTAGGGTTAACATTAGTATTAGGGTTAGGGATATGATTAGGGTTAGGGTTAGGGTTAGGGTTATGATTACAGTTAAGGTTAGGAGTAGGGTTAGGGTAGGGTTAGGGTTAGGATTAGGGTTAAGGTTAATTTTTATTAATTTTATTTAGGGTTAGGGTAGAATTAGGGTTAGGAATAGGATTAGGGTTAGGGTTGGGATTAGGGTTAGGTTTTAATTAGGTTAGGATTAGGATTCAGATTAGAGTTAGGGTTAGGATTATGATTAGGCTTAGGATTAAGCCAAGGGTTAGGGCTAAGATTAGGTTTAGGGTTAGGATTATGGTTAGGGTTAGGGATAATATTAGGGTTAGGTTTAGGATTATGGTTAGGGTTACGATTAGGGTTAGGGTTAGGAATAGGATTAGGGTTAGGGTTAGGATTATGTTTAGGGTTAGGGTTAGGTTTTATTGATTTTATTTAGGATTAGGGTTAGGTTTTAATTAGGTTAGGATTAGGATTAGGATTAGGGTTAGGGTTAGGATTAGGGTTAGGGTTAGGATTAAGATTAGGGTTAGGGTTAGGATTATGGTGAGGGTTAAGATTAGGGTCAGGGTTAGGTTTTATTAATTTAATTTAGGGTTAGGGTTAGGAATAGGGTTAGGAATAGGGTTAGGAATAGGATTAGGGTTAGGGTTGGGATTAGGTTAGGGTTGGGATTAGGGTTGTAGTTTAATTAGGTTAGGTTAGGGTTAGGGTAAGGGCTATGATTATGGTTAGGGTTAGAATTGGGATTAGGGTTAGGGTTAGAGCTAGGGTTAGGGTTTAATTAGGTTAGAGTTAGGGTTAGATTTAGAGTTAGGGCTAGGGTTAAATAATAATATTATTATATAATAATTCTTTAGAATATTTTAGTATACTTATTAATACTAAAATATTATTATATTATTATATAATAATCATAAAAAATATACTAAAATATACTAAATCTAATCTTTGTGATTATTATATGATAAAAATATATACTATAATATTAAAATATACTAAAATATACTATATACTAACCCTAATCCCTAACCATAACAATAACCATAACCCTAATCCTAACCCTAACCCTAACCCTAACCCTAATCCCTATTCATGATGATAACCCCAACCCTAATCCCAATTTTAACTCTAACCCTAACCAAATTACTATATTTTACCATTTATAAACCTATCTGTAACCATAACCATAACCATAACCATAACACTAACCCTAACCCTAACCCTAACCCTAACCCTAACCCTAATCCCTATTCATGATGATTACCCCAACCCTAATCCAAATTTCAACTCTGATCCTAACCAAATTACTATATTTTATCATTTATAAACCTATCCCTAACCCAAACCCTAATCGCTATTCATGATGATAAACCTATTCATGATGATAACCCCAACCCCAACCCTAACCCTAACCCTAACCCATATTCATGATGATAAACCAATTTTTATGATAACCCTAACCCTACTACTGAACCTAACCCTAATTCTAACCCTAATCCTAAACCTAACACTAACCCTAACCCTAATCATATTCTTGATGATAAACCTATTCACAATGATAACCCTAATCCCTATTCATGATGATAACCCAAACCCTACTACTAACCCTAACCCTAACCCTAACCCTAACCCTAACCCTAATCCTAACCCTAACCCTAACCCTAACCCTAACCCTAATCCTAACCCTAACCCTAATCCTAACCCTAACCCTAACCCTAACCCTAACCCTAACCATAACCATCACCATAACCATAACCCTAATCCTTTTCATGATGATAAACATATTTGTGATGATAAACCTAACCCTAATTCTAACCCTAGTCCTAAACCTAACACTAACCCTAACCCTAATCCAATTCATGATGATAAACCTATTTGCGATGATAACCCTAACCCTAACCATAACCATAACCCTAATCCATATTCATGATGATAAACCTATTCGCGATGATAACCCCAACACTAACCCTAACCCTAATCATATTCTTGATGATAAACCTATTCACGATGATAACCCTAATCCCTATTCATGATGATAACCTAAACCCTACTACTAACCCTAACCCTAAACCTAACCCTAACCCTAACCCTAACCCTAACCCTAACCCTAACCTAAACCTAAACCTAAACCTAACACTAACCCTAACCCTAACCATAACCATAACCATAACACTAACCCTAATCCTTTTCCCTAACCCTAACCCTAACCCTTACACTAACCCTCATATCTATATAGTTAGGGTTGGGGTAATAATTGGGGTTACGATTATCACGATTAGGGTTATAGTTATGTTCTCGATCAAGATTAGGGTTAGGATTATTATTATACTAATTTTTAATAACCCTAATGCTAACGCTAACCCTAAGATATATATATCTAAAGATATCTATATATATCGGCTTTATTTACTATAACCCTAATTATTTTAAGATATTAATAACCCTAACGCTAACCATAATCCTAAGTTTTACCCTAGAACCCTAATTATAAAAAAAAGTATTGATAAACCTAATCCTACTCATAACCCCAAGCTATATCTTATACCCATAGTTGAACCTTAACTCTAACCCTAATTGAATCCTTGTTGAATCCTAACCCCAATTGAACCATAACTCTAACCCTAGCCCTATATGAACCATAACCCTAACCCTAACCCTAACCTTAATTATAAAATCTTAACCCTAACCCTAATTTAACCCTAACCTTAACATTAACCCTTACCCCAATTGAATGCTAATCCCAACCCTAAATTTAATTGAACCTTAACATTAACCCTAACCTTAAAACTAATTGAATCTTAACTTTAACATTTTCTCTAATTGTGCCCTTATTGAATCCCTAATTAAATCATAACCCTAACCTTGAGCCTAATCCTAACCCTAAGTGAACACTAACCCTAATCGGACTCTATCCATAATTGAACCCTAATCCTAATGCTAACCTTAATTGAAACTTAACATTTATTAAACCCTAACCCTTGAATTGAATCCTAATTGAACCCTAACCATAGAACCCTAGTTATAATATGACATTAATATCTATTACTATAAGTGTAACCCCAAGCTTTATCTTAGAATCATAATTAAACCCAAAACCTAACCCTAATTGAGCCCTAATTTAATTGTAACCCTAATTGAATCATAACCGTAACCTTGACGATAACCCTATCTGAAGCCCAAACCTAGCCTTAACACCAAGCTTTATTGTAAAACCCTAACCTTGACCCAATTTGAATGTTAATCGAATACTAACCCTAACCTTAAGTGAAAACTAACCCCAATTAAACTGTAAAAATACTTGAATCCTATCCCTAACTTTGTCCTTAATTGAATCTTATCCCTAATTAAACTCTAACAATAATTGAACCCTAACCTTAGCCCTATGAAACCTTAACCCTTATCAAACCTTAATTTAAATTAAAGCTTACCTATATAACCTTAATTTAATATGTGAATGATTTCTCCTTTATGAATTGTTTTCAATTGTTTAAATCCTGATATTAGGTATTAAATATTTTAATTTAGAAACATATTTTTATATGTAATAATAAATTTAAGATTTTTTATTTTTTTTCTAATGTTAAATACATTAATTTATAATCTTTAAAAAATACAAATTTTTTTCATTCCTATATAATTTATTTCTATTTACAATGCAATTAAAAAGTACATATTTTTTAATGATTTTCAATACTTTTAATTTTAACTTTTTAAATTTAGAAACTTACTTTCATATGCAATAGCAAATTTAAGAAAGTTCTTTCATACTTAATTTTCTAAATTTTAGAAACTTCTTTTTATGGTAGTAATTTAACATATATATATCTTATTAATAATTATTATTTTTTGTTGAAAAAGATTAATTAAATAAATTTATATAAAAACCTAAGGGATATGTTGTTTTAAAAGATCTTGAATTTTTATATTTTAGTTATATTAATTTAAAAACTACTTTTATATAAAATAGTAAATTTAAAATATTGCTTTTGCATTTAATTTTATAAAATTAGAAACTTCTTTTTATTTCTAATTTAAAAACTACTTTTATATGAATAGTAAATTTAAAATGTTTCTTTTGCACTTAATTTTCTAACATTTAGAAAAAAACTATGTTTATATGAAAGTAAATTTTAATTTTATTTTTTTTTATGTCTAATTTAAAAACTACTTTTATATCAAATAGTAAATTTAGAAAATTTCTTTGACACTTAATTTTCTAAAATTTAGAAACATCTTTTTATGTGTTATTTAAAAACTGTTTTTATATGAAATGGTAAATTTAGAATTTTTTTGTTTGCATTTAATTTTGTAAAATTTAGAAACTTATTTTTATGTCTAATTTAAAAACTACTTTTATATAAATAGTAAATTTAGAATATTAGATGATAGAAACAATATTCAATCTTTATTTGTAACAACATTTAAAATTAATATCAAAACAAACAAACAAAAAATAGGCTTATTGTTATAATAAATTAATTCAAAATTAATTATAATAAATTAATTTATAGTAAAGACATTTTATTTCAATATTGATGCATTCACCTCTAGACCATTGCTAACATGCATGCCTATCAAGGCAATTGCAGGGAAGTGATCAATTTAAAAAAGGCCGTGCAAATTGAACTTGAAGGCCGTGCAAATTGAATTTGAAATTGATCTATAATGCAGAAAGAAAAAAAAAGTTGAATTCTTGTATTTTAAAACAAATTTGCCCACCATTTATGAGGACAATGCCCTATTTTAATGGGGCTGTACTCCAAATACCACGGCAATAGTTTAACAAAGTAAGGCAAACAATATAAATGATAAAAATTGTGCTTAGAAAATGCATGCATCCTAAACACCTTAAACTATAGATCTAAAGTTTCTTGCGTCATTGAAAAGTACCCTTATTTAATAAAAGTAAAACAAATTGTATTATTAATATGCAAACACTTTACATAAAACATTGAAAAGTACCCTTATTTAATAAAAGTAATAATGATATATAATTACTGTCAACTATGTGTTCAATGTATTAATGGTCAAAAGAGAAGGAATGATATGGTACTTTATTTTTGCCGTTACTTTCTTCCTCTTTCCTATACCCTTGTCTATACTTAGTCATATCTAATTTTACCAAAAAATAATAATGAATGTTGCTCTGTTCATAGTCACTTCTATTTGCTGGGAATCAATTAGGTACAAATAAAAGCATAGTTTTCTGCTTCCAAAATGAAAACAAAATAAAATAAAAGGAGATACCATACTTTGGGATGATGTCTGCAATAGTATTATTAAATAATATTAATTATAAAACACAATTTTTGGTGCATAAGTAATCTAAGACAAGCAGATAGGGGGCACTGGTTGGTTGTATTTCCAGAAGTTAAAAAAAGCTCTGCAACAAATTAACTTTGCACATTCTAAATTATTTTCAACAAAGGATCAAATAATTCTATTACTTACTGGAACCTACTCTTTTAACATTTTTTTTAGAGGAACCAAGAATTCAACATATTAATTGTCCTTCAAAATCTGACTAGGATGGCCATCAATATATCATCAGACCATGAAAAAGCAAAAATGTTACTAATCTACCATTTCTATCTCCACCTGCGGAGCAAATGAATGAAAGATGTAAAAGAGAGCAACTAGTAAAGAGGGAACCAGGGCCATATAAGATGTGCGAGTAAACATTGATGGAGCAGTTGCCTTTAACCCCTTCACTTATCATATAAAATCTTCCTTAAAATATATTCTTCTATATGTTTGGATACAAGTACAAAGGAGTAGAATGAGAAACACTGTATATAAAAGCAAGAAAGTGTTAACGATCCCTCATAACCATTCTACTGCCACCACCAACGATTTGTGATAGGCCGCATAATAAGCCTGCATAGCTTTCTCCTCACCAACGAATGATGAAAAACGTGTAAAATTGAGCCATGGCTTGCAAATATTGTTCCAGTTGTCGAAATAATTAGATATCAACGTAGAGGCAATTCAATTAAATATTCAGTAAGAAAGGAAAATATATTTTCTAGCTTTTGCAAGCGAGCTGGGTAGCTATGCAGTAAAATCCCATAGTTGATAACGATGAAGCCAATAAAATTGTTTTGCTCCACCTCTTTCTATATACAAATAACCACAGACACAACAATGGTAAGAGTTGCCACACCAACCCTATTTGTTGCAACGGAATCCGCCAAAATAAAGAACAAATACTGATTATGCACCGAGCAGATATAATTTTTAAATTGTTTCTAATTCCAGAATACACAGTTGAATTAAGAATCCCTTCTCTGCATTTGTCAAGTGGTTGTAAAATTTAGAAACATTTTGATTTATAAAGACTTTCTAAATCAATGGTATGGGAGACATTCAAGTATTATTATTTGCACATAAAGACTTTCTAAATCAATGGTATGAGAGACATTCTTTTCTTAATGGATTATTGCTACCTACAGAGTATAGAAATATTGGTAATCACCAACAATGTGGACGCAAAATTGTAAAAAGTTGCATAAACCATGAAAATAAATTAACCAACTTTCATTGCATCCAGCAGAGATCTGGTTGGGTTCGAGTTTCTGCTATCTTTGCGTAGTCCATCAATAACTGCATCAAATGCAAACTTATCGTGAGAAGGGCAAAACTTAATATTTTTTACAAATCAGGCCCAACAAAGAAAGAGGCATATTACAACAATAAAAACACAGACAAAATACCAGAAAATGCTTCAAAAAGGAGAGCACTTTCACTACTATTTGTTTTTTGAGTAGCAAGGAAGAAACAAAACTTGCATAGAAAGATGAAATAGAAATGAGAAGGCGAGGGATACCTGCGCAGAAACCAAAAGTCAAGATTGATGGCAAGAGAGCTGCTTCAGATAAATATTCTTTGATGCGTGTCTTTTCCACTCCCATCGCATGACTCTTGAACTCTCATCCATTACATAATGCTAGCAGTTTCGACAACACAATCCACTCTTCCTACCATGCATTAACCTCACCTTTTTTTAACTGCCATCTGTTTGTAACAGTAGAGCTTTCTTTTTATGTACTCAGGTTTTTTCCACCCCTGTTGTGACTGTAGAATGCCTCTCGGCATAACAAGATGTGTCTCATGCTATAAAAGAAAAAGAATTTAAAACATGTATGAGCTCATATTATATATATATATATATATATATATATATATATATATATATATATATATATATATATATATTCAATTTGAAATTTAAAATTAAAGTTATATTCAAAATATATAATTTAGAATTGACTTTAAATATAATAAAAAAATTAAATTACCATGATATCTGGAGCCTGCTCTACATGTCCTCCTGGAAGTGTAACTATGTTTGGGTCAAGGCTGAAAGGAAAACTCACAAAGTCCTACAAGATCAAATTTAAAGCATGTATACTTGAATTAGATTAAAATATATATATTCAAGTTTGCACATTTTGTGTAGAAATTTTTTTAAACAACCTGAAAATTAGAGACCTCACGAGTAGCCGCAACATCTAATGTTTATCTGATGCCCATTCTTATTGTTGTATCAACCTAGACATACATGTAGACATTTAACACTTATAATATTTACAAGTGTACATGCACATTTCATATGTAGTGAATTCAAAATTCATAATTGTAACTATACTAATGTAAGTTAAATAATTTACAATATAAATGTACCTACCCCTAATCTACAATGCCCGATAGTGGAGGAGTGCTCAACAACCCCTTGGGTGGAATCGATGTGGAAGCCAATTGACTCACCTAAACCAACATAAATATTTTAACATATACATGTGATTCAATTATAAATTTAAAACTCAAGTTAAAAATCATTTCATATATAATTTAAAAAATTGAAATCAAAATAACACATAAGGGTTGTCGAGTAGGACTGGTTGTAAAACCCTGTCCTGCAACCTACAAGATGATGCAACACTACGGAAGCACAACTAATTTTTTTCCTTAAAAAGATTAACAATGATGAGTGAAGTAAACTATTCTAACACGTACATCCTCTAGGCCACACAACACATCTACATGTGAATTTCAAAAACTTACAAAGTTATTTTAAAACATAGCATATGAAATTAACTCATGATAACAACATACACCAAAGCATTAACCCATTGCATAATAAGTAAACACGGAAATGTAATGAACATATTTCCACATATACAACACCATATAAACAATATATACCATTTAATCCAATGATGAATAGATCATACATAATGTTACAATTACAACACAAGGAATCCACCTTGATTACAAAAAGGAATACAATATATAGTGCCCCACTGTTACAATAAATATAAGAGAAGTACAAATCCATAGAAACACACGAGCTCCTCGAACTAGAAGATCTTGCCATCACGAACATGAAGAGAAAACACAACAGTGTAAGGTGCATGCCACCCAGCCATGTGGTACCCGTAGAACCAACCCCCGTGCTAGGAGATAGTAACAGGTAACCAAGACTAACCTACTACCTCTAGACACAAGAAAATTACAAAACCACACTGTACCAGTAAATACAAAATATAGGGTTGCATTTCTTCCAGAATCACTGAATCAAGAACAACCACTGTACAATACAAACTAACTGTTGTCATAGGAGTGCCATCACAAAGGTTGCATTGGTTATATCCTAAGGAGATCTTCCTAAGTCCCAACCCCCATCTTGGGTTATCCTGGTAACCTCTCACTAACTCCAGCCCCACATGCACACTAGTGCGGAATCGATTATCTTTCGAGAAGACAAGATAATGATCTTGACATTTCAGGCCTTCCTGACTCATCTCAAGTCTAACACAAGCCCTTGAGCCAATGGGCGAGGCTAATTATCAAGTTAAATGTGTTAACTACCAATTCCCCTAATGTAGGTTATTTAATTTTCACTGATTACACTAACTCTCACACGAGTTGTCTTGGGACCACTTTGTCTCTCAACCCCCATTGAAAGCCACTCCCTTATCGACAACACAATAACTCACTCTACAACCCAAGGGTAGACAGTGCACAAACTGATAATAACATAACAAAAGAGATAACACATCCCTATAGATGTCCAATACTTAATCCAACTATGTGCACTATCCAAGGAAATCACAAGGGCGAATAACAAAAATGACAACCCTTTCACAATTACAATATGGAAGACTTATATTTTCTCTACAACAAATATCCACCACAGTACCCAATTACAGAAATACTAGAAATTACAATAAACAATCTCATGTAATTAAAATCACTACTATTTGGATTTCCTAAATCCAATAGATCAATATCTCACACTAAAATACATTATTCGAAACACAATTCCAATTAATAATCAACAATGAAATTATATTAAAAGTTTAGCTACAGTTTCACAACCACACATAATATCTAACTCAATTTCACAATTAAAATAATTATGAAATATTCCGAGCCAAATATTTTCGTTTTTCAAATTACAAGTTACAAAGCAGTGCACCCGTTAAGGTTAGAGATTAAACCAAAACGTGCAAGAAAGCAACTCTAACCAGAATGGCGCCGATGAAGGCGAGCATTGGTCAGAGGATCTAAATCAAACTGCTTATGCTGTAACTCTAACCAGGATGGCACCGATGATGGTGAGCATTGGTCAGAGGATCTTCTACTCTAATTACAGAAAGGAACTCAACGTCAAGTATGTGCTACCCAATCCAATGCGGAGTGAGGGGCGACCATATGACGGAGTGAATTACAATAATCAATGCTTAAAGAAATGCTGAAGGAAGAAACTGCTCAACACCCAGAATGTGCTTGCTACCCAGAATGGGAAGTAGCTACCATAGGGCGGAGGTAAAACTATTACAATAATGATTGAAGAAGCTAGACTATTACAACAGCAAATAGGCAATATTAAAATAACAACTGGTCAGTACTACTGCCAGCTTACAACATATCATTGCCTGCAAATGATGTTCAATCGCCTGTTGATATCATAGAAATTTGTCAACTTAACATTACATCAAAAGATCTCTTTTAGTATGGATAGAAGAGCCAAACACAATAGATCTTTCAATGTTCAAATACAAACGCTGTTTTTAGACAAATCTGCACTCTTGAATTAAAAACAGCAGTCTATTGGATTTACTCATTTACTCATATCTCTCTCTTAACTTGCCCGAATTACTTGAAACAAAATGCAACATGCTCTAATGGAGAAGACGCCTAAGATAGAACACAAAACATAGATCTAGAAGCCTTTAATTATTTTGCACGGATGCCAATGCACAGGCTGAATGGTACGGCCTTCAGCAGAATTTTGACCTCTCTTTAAAAATAAAAGGCTTGACAATAAATTCTATAACTCTAGGAATATGTTCCCTCTTCCCCCTCAAATAGAATAAGACAATACCCACAACCCATATTTTTGTATTTTTTGAATTACAAGCAAAAAACCCAATCTGCTGTAGCTAAATCTGCAAATACAGAAAACTCTCTAAAATGCAAACTTACTTAACAAGACCAAACTGAATACAAAGCACAAAAACAAATGCAAACTTACAAATGATTGAATCACTCATAAGCATACTAAAATCTCCACTAGATGCTATCTTTCAAGCACGAAGTCGAGCCCAGACTAGGAGGCATTCATTCCTCGAAGTAATTCCGCAACCATTTCGGCAGCATAACATTAGCATAGACAAAAGATGCCCAAATGATGAACCAAGTCTTCCTTATATAATTTTCTGTTGACCTCTCAAACCCTAAAATCCGCTTTTAGGTCAAAATCCACTCTCCTCAAGGATGGGCGCACTTTCTCTTCAAGTCTTAAGAAATGATATTTTAAAAGAATATCAACTTTGATAATTACGCCCCTCATAACATTGCTTTGACTTTGGAAAATATTAAAATAATCTTTTAATGAGGGTGCCACCCTCAAAGACCCCTTTTTAAAAACATCTTTAAGTCATTAATCTAGGCCCATGGTCAACGTTAAAATATAATATTTAAACGTGACTTTTTAATTAAATGACTTAGCTTATCCCTCCAAAGGTGCCCTGAAGCCAATACTGAGCCAAACATCTGACCAACTGAAGCAGGAAGTCAACCGAGTTGAATTCATCTAGAAAGCTACCAAAAATAGAATTTACTAAAAATAGTAAATTCCAAAAAGTACTCTGAATGCCGAGACGAACATACCACTGTGAATCTCTCTGAAAACCCAGAAAGAATCCGCCATTGAATCCAACATCTCTGAGCAATGACCTCCTCAAAAATAGGAAACCCTAATTTATCTTCCGACTAGCCTTCGGGTTCCCAAGGAAAAAGGCCAACGGTCACTGGAAAGATCAGGTTTGAGAAGGGGACATTACAAATTAATCATTTCAATTTAAATACTCGTGCTTGCATGCACCTAAATAAACATTTTTTTAAATAAATATATATATCTATATTATCCAATTATATAATCAAAATATTCTATTCCAATATTCATTTAAAAATCATCTACTTGTCTTCTAAAAAACATCTTTAATAATATCAATTTAAATAAATATATATATATATTATTTAATATATAAAAATAAAGTATAATTACAACCATGCAAAACATATATATAATATATATAATATACATTATATAAAAAATATATCACATATATTATATATATATATATAAAACAACACAGCAATAACGAAATTGCAGGCCTGGCTTGCCAACATAGGTTTAGCCCTGTGTGTGGGGTCGGGCTGCTACACAGCCTTCCCCATAGAGCCATGACCTGTGAACAATGCTAGGCGTTGTCCACAATCCACATCCTTCTGTGTGGCGGTTGTTGTAGCCCCAGCCTCCACATTTCTTAATAGGTTTTTTTTTATAAAAACTTCTCCCACAGATCTCGTCATATGACGATTTTCAAAACAAAAAATAAATATATATTATTTTAAATAATTTTCTACTGGAAATTTTAAAATGTAAAAATATTTGTTTATACCAGTATATACAGGTATTAACAAATGTTTTTACATTTTAAAAGTTCCTGTAGAAAATTATTTAAAACAATATATACCAGTATATACATATTTATATATATATATATAGAATCCAACAAAACCAATTGCTCAAAGGCCAATTTTAAAACTAAATTTTCTACAAGAAAATAAGTAAACAAATTTATAGAGGTTTCCCTAAATTGTCAAATATTTTCAATTTTCACAAAAGTTTTCCTATAGAGGAATAAAGTCAATTTTTCATAAAGATATTTTCTAAACTTTGATTTATATTCAACAGAGGTTCTATAATTCTACTATAATTTCCTTTTGTATAAAACTATTTCAATAATCAATTTACACAGAGGATCTAAATTATTTTTCTATAGACCATGTAACAATCACAAAAATTTCTTTCAAAAACAAAAGCTTCTAAAACGAAAGGAATCCTCTTCTAAACTTTTCCAATTTGCTATATAATAATAATTTAACTTTTCTCTTTCAAATTAAAATTAACAAAGTAAAAAAGAACCTGTTCCAGAAGATCGGATGATTCAGAGATTGATGTCGAGCTTCCCTTTAATCTTCAATTTGTCAAAGCTGCCAAAGCTTCCTCTAGAAGAATTGCCACTTCCCAAGAGAACATAAATAATCCACAACCAATAATACAACAAACTAGTTCCTAAAATTATCAAAGAGCTTCTCAGATTTACAATTTCTTCAAACTACAACACAATTCTCCCATTTTCCAAAAACCTCTTTCTTTTTTTTCCCGTGAAAACAACTTCCTCTTTTCTCACAAATTTCAATCAATCTTTCTGGAATCAATTTTAAGACAATTAGAAAACAAAACCTTCTAACTTCCAGTTAACCCAACAAATATCTTTTTTTTCTTTAACAACCAATATATTTCTAAGATCTTTTTCCAAATATGCATTTAGAATTTAAACAGTTTATTTAATTCAAATCACATTTAAATCACTTATTTATTTAAATCCACATTTAATCTAATAATTAAAATTACTTTATAATAAATTAAATTAAATTTATTTATTTATTTATAATAAGGTCTTCATATTAATTAAATACTTAATCACACTTATAATTTAATCCTTACAATTTAAACTTGCACGATAAATAAAATACCAAGACCAACATGGATAAAGAATATGACCAAAACACGGACTAACGACACACTGTACTAGGGTAGAGGTTGTTAAAATTTGAACCAGAAATAAAAGCTAACCGAAAGTTAACAACAGAAACAAAACACATACAAATTTACCCTGGGAAAACCCTCCTCCTGAGGGAGAAAAAACCAGCCAATAATATCTCTTATATTATTGAGTCACAATGAGAAACTCCTTTACAATAGAGGCCGATTATGAAGGCAAGAACACAGCATTACAAACTAATACAAACTGTCAAAATTTTTCCCTCCTTTTACTCAGTTCACCATCTGCTCTCTTTTACACTCATGCTCTTGAAAAATTTGAACTTCATCACTATGAACTGAATACAGAATCAATGTAAATTCAAAGAGGTTTTCTAAACATAGCATGTCAGATACATGCAAGTTAAATACCTCTGCATGTCAGAAGATGACTGCAAGACATTTACAAGAGGACGCACAAGAGGAATCATGCAACTAAATTTAGGAGTTACAAAAATATTCTAATGCATGACAGTTACAGTTTTGCATGCTGACAGCTGGAAGAATCTGACTGACGCTGTCATAAACATTAACACTCCCTCTCAGCTAGGGAGGATACTTCCAGCTGCACAAGACAAATCACCTCATCATGATGTAGTCATCTCATTATGATGTCCACCATGGCTACTCCAAGAAAAAGAAACAAGGGCTTTCACCTCAAATTTCTCTCACAGAGAAAGATGCACTAACAAGGGCTTACACCTCAAATCTCTCTCGCAGAGAGAAATGCGTTAACAAGGGCTTGCACCTCAAATCTCTCTCGTAAAGAGAAATGCGTTAACAAGGGCTTGCACCTCAAATCTCTCTCGCAGAGAGAAATGCCTTAACAAGGGCTTGCACCTCAAATCTCTCTCGCAGAGAGAAATGCATTAACAAGGGCTTGCACCTCAAATCTCTCTCGCAAGAGAAATGCATTAACACATGAAGCAAGAGTCACTGAGGCTGAGACTCTCTCTCAGCAAGAGCAACATTCTCCACAATACCAAGCTTATCTCGAAAATAAGAAAACTTTACTCTAGGAAGTGGCTTGGTGAGAATGTCAGCTGTCTGCTCATCCGTGCAAACATACTTGAGTTCAACTGATTTCCTTTGAACCATATCTCTCAAGTAATGATACTTGATCTCCACATGCTTGGTTCTATCATGAAAAACAGGATTAACAGAAAGCTTCACACAGCTTTGGTTGTCACAAAGAATCACAGTAGGTTCCAAAACCTGTCCAAACAATCCTGCAAGAAGCTTTCGAAGCCACACTGCTTCTCGAGCTGTCACACAAGCTGCCACATATTCAGCTTCTGCTGTACTTTGGGCCACACATGATTGTTTTCTGCTACACCAAGAAATCATAGCAGACCCTAAGCTGAAACAATAACCAGAAGTGCCCTTCCTATCAGGTACACACCCTGCCCAATCTGAATCAGAAAAACCTTGCAATTTTAGATTTTCACAAGAAGTATATTTCATAGCATATCCCACTGTACCACATACATATCTCAATATATGGTTAGCTACAACAAAATCAATCTGTCTAGGCTCAGACATGAACTGACTAAGAGTGTTAACAGCATAACATATATCAGGCCTAGTATTGATCAAATACATTAAAGAACCAATTAACTGCCTATACATAGTAGGATCAACTAAATCTGAAGAGGCAGCAATCTCATGTAGCTTTTTCAAATTTGCTTCCATAGGAGTTGACATAGACTTGCAGTCTAACATACCAAATTGTTTCAAAATGTCAATAGCATATTTCCCTTGACTTAGGAAAATCTCATTTGGTCTTTGCCATACTTCTAAACCAAGAAAGTAATGCAAAAGACCAAGATCTTTCATCTCAAATTCAGAGGTTAACTCTTCCTTACATTTAGCAATAAGATCATCTCCTCTAGTAATAAAAAGATCATCAACATAAAGAACCAAAATTAATGCTTTATCTTCAATTACCTTGAAATAGAGATTTGGATCTGCATCATTTTTTAGGAAGCCCAAGCTTACTAAATAATGATCAATTCTTTCATACCATGCATGTGGAGCTTGCTTAAGGCCATACAAGGCCTTTTTCAATCTGCATACATGAGATTCCTTCTTATGAATCACAAAACCCTCTAGTTGCTCAATAAATACCTCTTCTTCAATTACACCATTTAAGAATGTTGTCTTTACATCCATTTGATGTAATTTCCATCCTTTAACAGCAGCAATAGCAATAATGGTTTTGATGGAAGTATACCGAGCTACAGGAGCAAATGTTTCCTCATAATCTATACCTTCTTTTTGAGAAAAACCTCTTGCTACAAATCTGACTTTATACTTTTCAATACTTCCATCAGCTGCATGTTTAATTTTGAACAACCACTTAGAAGAAACAACAAATTTACCTTTAGGCCTTGGAACAATGTCCCAAACATCATTCTTGATAATAGATTGATATTCTTCTGTCATGGCATCTCTCCATACTTTCTGATTTGAAGCCTCTTCAAAACTTGAAGGTTCAGATTCAATAATATGACTCATTGAAGCAATATAACCTGCAAACTTATGAGGTCTCTTACTTTCTCTGAAAGTACCACGAGGGGCTACAAAATTTTCAGCCTCTTCCATAGTATGCCTGGCCCACAAAGGTCTCTTCTTGTCAGATGAAACATTACTTGGTCTAGAATAGGAATTTAAAGGATCAACAGGACCAAGAGAGTCTTCTAAATCAGGAGTCTCCCTCTGAATCTCAGAAGGGGAATCAGAAGCAGCAATGTCCATATCTTGAGAAGTCTCATGATCTTCTCTATCAATTTCCATAGAAGATCCTTTAGATCTTTTGCAAGCTACATCTTCTTCAAATGAAACATCTCTACTGATTTCAATTTGCTTTTGTCCCAGAATGTAGACCCTGTAAGCTTTTGAAGTTTCACTGTAACCAACAAAAAATCCCTTCTTGCCTGAAGGTTCTAATTATATCTTTTTTCTTTAGGTATATGAATATAAACTGGACATCCAAAAATTCTAAAATGACCAACTTCAGGTTTGATACTTGTGAATGCTTCTTCAAGAGTTGTATTGTCTAAAATTTTATGTGGGCTACGATTCTGAACATAAACAGCTGTCCTGCAAGCTTCTGCCCAAAGAAAAATTTGAAGGCCTTGATCATGGATCATGGCTTTCGTTGCCTCAACAATAGATCTGTTCTTTCTTTCTGCAACTCCATTTTGTTGTGGATTATAAGGGACACAAAACTCCCTCTTAATCCCAGCATCAATACAGAAATTTTGAAAAACACCAAAAGTATATTCACCCCCATTGTCAGACCTTAAAACTTTGATCCTCTTATCAAACAAATTCTCAACTTGAGCTTTGAACTCTTTAAATCTAGACAGGACTTCATCAGATTCTTTAGATTTTAGAAAATAAATCCAAGTCTTACGTGAGAAATCATCAATAAAAGTCACATAGTACCAAAAACCACTCAATGATGCAGCAGACATAGGTCCACACAAGTCTGAATGAATCAAGTCTAAAATTCCTTTTGCTCTACTTTCACTATTGTGAAAAGGACTTTTAATGTTCTTACCTAAAGCACAACCTTTGCAGACACCATCATGTTCTTGATTGAGCTTTGGGAGACCAATGAACACCTTCTCCATGGAAGAAAGAGTTCTAAAATTTAGATGAGCGAATCTTTTATGCCACAACTCACTAGAACTCATGGAATCATGTGCTAAAGCTTGAATAGGACGAGCTAAAAGTCTATATAGACTCTCATAACGGGCACCAATTTCACGAGCAGTTTTAAAGTTGGAGTTCTTCTTCCATGCAAGAACTTTTCCTTCAGCAAATGCAACTTTGTATCCTTTATCTTCCAAAGCTGAGATAGAAATCAGATTCCTCTTGATTCTAGGAATGAACAACACATCACTCAGATGAAGAGGAATTCCTAAATTTAAATGAAAGGATGTAGATCCAGCACCTTTCACAGAATAACAAGCGTCATTACTAATAATAACTTGCAAGTGAGTATCCTTTTCTCTTAGATCAGAAAGGTGCTCTCAAAATCCCGTAAGATGGCGAGAAGCACCACTATCAATTAGCCAAGTATCACTATCAGTAGGAACATTACTTGAAAGAGCTGATATAAACAAGAAACCCTCTGAATCTTCACTTGATTCTCTATGAGTAGATTCATTTTCAACATTTGTAACAGCAACTTGATGCTTAGGTCTTGATGGACAATCTTTATCAAGGTGACCATACTTGTCACATCTGATGCTACGCCCTTAATATTAGTGTACATCGGGTTATGAATAGTCGACTTGTGGCTATCTTAACTCTCTATTAAGTCATATTGTCATTAGTATATTGTTATTTAGTTGTTTAGGTCAGCCTAAGTCTTATATAGGTGTGTCTAAGTCAGCCTAGGTGATATCCTTGGCATAAATAGGTATATATAGGAGGTTGTGAGTCTTATTTCATGATCAAGTGTGAAGTGTGTTCTCATTAGAGGTATTTGGAGGTTCTCCCCCTCAAAGTGGCTTGTTATTCTCAGTTATTATCAAGTATTTTCAGCATATTTCATATCATATTCTTCTATTGTGCAAGTTATTCCATAACAAGTGGTATCAGAGCATGATCTTGGCACCATAGAGGCAAGGTTTTTCTCAATTTTAGAGGCGATTTTGGGAAGAGCATATCTTTTAGATTTTGGAAAAAAAAATTCTAATTTTTAAAGAGTTTTTTAAGAGCATATTGAAGAAGCTACAGTCCAAATTTCAGAAGAATTGGAGAAGAATTAAGTGAATTATTGCAGAATTAGGGTTTCTACACTATTTTTTTGGAATCCACATATCTCGTACATCTTGTTGAATTGAAGTATAATTTTTATTGGGTTTTTGAAGACATACCAAAGGATATTACAGTAAAAATTTCAAAGAATTTAAGTTTCATTTGTGTGATTTATTTCAACATTAGTGGATTCCATCATGACAGGGCCTGCAACAAGGGGTAAAAAGAATGTTGTCACTCCGGGGAAGACTCTTGATAAGGATGGTGAAACAATCGAGGATGTTACTCAGAATGAGGAAATAAATAAGGTCAAGGAATACATTTCCTCAATTAAGATGGATATGTGTGACCTAAGAGGAGATATATCGGACATACGAAACATGTTAAGCGCCTTTATGAATAAACCAAGAAAGGAGGTCTCAAGCAACCAAGAACTAGAAGAAGAAACAAATGAAGGAGAAGAATATAAGAAAATGAATCAAAAGAAGAAGAAGAAGAAGCAGAAGAAACAAATGAAGAAGAAGAAACAAATGAAGAAGAAGAAGAAGCGAAAGAAGAAGAAGAAGAAGAGGAAGAAGAAGAAGAAGAAGAAGAAGAAGAAGAGGCATATGGAGAAGTAGAAGAAGCAAAAATAGAAGAAGAAGAAGCAAAAGACCAACTAGAAGAAGAAGAAGCAGAAAAAGACAAAGAAGAAGAAGAAGACAAAGAAGATACAAAAGAAAAAGAAAAAGACAATGAAGAAGAAGTTCCTAATCAATCTATTCAACCAATGCAAGGGTACCATATATTATTCCTCACCTCTTACTCTATGACACATCAAAAGGTTCAAGTAAAGGAAGAACGCATTCATCGCCATCAAGAGCTTGATGTAAAGGGAAGACACATCTTGGAGATGAAGTTAATTTTCCAAACACACATGAAGAAGCTGGTGACATCAACAATTCCAAGTTACCTCATTACAAGGAAATATTTTCTAATTGAAGATGCTACATGGGAGGACAAGGAGTTCATTCAAAAAAATCCAAACTTGATTAGCATTGAGGACAATGCTTCTTTGAAGAAGGGAAGCATGCTACGCCCTTAATATTAGTGTACATCGGGTTATGAATAGTCGACTTGTGGCTATCTTAACTCTCTATTAAGTCATATTGTCATTAGTATATTGTTATTTAGTTGTTTAGGTCGGCCTAAGTCTTATATAGGTGTGTCTAAGTCAGCCTAGGTGATATCCTTGGCATAAATAGGTATATATAGGAGGTTGTGAGTCTTATTTCATCATCAAGTTGTGAAGTGTGTTCTCATTAGAGATATTTGGAGGTTTTCCCCCTCAAAGTGGCTTGTTATTCTCAGTTATTATCAAGTATTTGCAGCATAATTCATATCATATTCTTCTATTGTGCAAGTTATTTCATAACATCTGAAACATTGAATCTTAGATAGATCCTTCTTCTTCTTAGGTTCAGGGGCTGAACCAAAATTCCTATCTTCATACCTCTTGAAGTTTCCTTTCCTTCCTTTCCTTCTAGAAGTATGAGCAGCAAGGACATGCTCTTCTTCATGGTGAGATCTTCGCCCATTTCCTCGTGCCTCCAATCTGCATTCCTCTTGAATACAATCAGCTCTCAAACGATCAAAATTGGGTAACTCAGCTCTTCCACTAATTCCTTGAATGAAGGATTCATAAGAGTGAGGAAGGCCATTCATGGCCAACATAACCAGGTCTTTGTCTTCAATAGAATTTCCAATAGCATTTAGCTGATCCTTCAATTCTGAAATCTTCATGAAGAAGGATACAACAGATTCTCCTCTAGCCATTTTAATATGAAGGAGTTGACGTCTTAACGCTAGAGCTCTGCTAGAGTTGTTAAATTCATGCAAACTTTGAAGAAACTCAAACATCTTTTTAGCTGAATCTAGCTTGGAAATGACAGGTACCAAATGATCCTTAACAAAATCAATCAAAATATTCTTTGCCATAATATGGTTCTTCCTCCATTGAGCTTTCTCAGTGTCATCAGCAGGTTCAGCTACATCAGTCTTCACATAGTTGAGAAGGTCATTTTCTTCAAGTGCAATTAGGATTCTGAATTTCCATGAAGTAAAGTTGGATGCACCATCCAACCTGTCTTCAACTTTGAGTCTGTTCACCATTGAAGAAAGCTGAAATAAACAGGCTAGAAGACAAGCAAGAATATTTCAAGACTTAAGAGTTCTGGTTCTGGATCTTTTCTTTAGACCCGCTCTGATACCATGTTAAAATTTGAACCAGAAATAAAAGCTAACCGAAAGTTAACAACAGAAACAAAACACATACAAATTTACCCTGGGAAAACCCTCCTCCTGAGGGAGAAAGCCCCAGCCAATAATATCTCTTATATTATTGAGTCATAATGAGAAGCTCCTTTACAATATAGGCCGATTATGAAGGCCAGAACACAGCATTACAAACTAATACAAACTGTCAAAAGTTATCCCTCCTTTTACTCAGTTCACCATCTACTCTCTTTTACACTCATGCTCTTGAAAAATTCGAGCTTCATCACTATGAACTGAATACAGAATCAATGTAAATTCAAAGAGGTTTTCTAAACATAGCATGTCAGATACATGCAAGTTAAATACCTCTGCATGTCAGAAGATGACTACAGGACATTTACAAGAGGACGCACAAGAGGAATCATGCAACTAAATTTAGGAGGAGTTACAAAAATATTCTAATGCATGACAGTTACAGTTTTGCATGTTGATAGCTGGAAGAATCTGACTGACGCTGTCATAAACATTAACAGAGGTTTGACAAGGTTAACTAGTTACTATCTCCCAATCAACATTACTGTTGAGTAGTGGACACGCTCAAACCTGTGAAACCAGGTGAAGTTGTTGTCTTATACTTGCAAACCTACAACCAAAGAAAATGTCGTACATGTATCTAGATAATAATTCATACACACCATGAAGAGAGAATCGCGGAAATCACAGGGCACTCGCAAGCGAGTGATACAATACTGTTCTATTCACCAATTCAATGTCACATCAACTGATGAGATAATATATCAATTAAACTACAATGAGCATATATAGCAATGTCATCAAAACTAAGCATCTATGCAAACATAAAGCATATTAAACATAATCAGCATGCATATAATGTATCATCACATCCATATAGTCTATCATTGCTCCACTATCAACGATAGAATAACAATAACATAAAATAAGGTTTAACAAAGTATCTAGGTTGTCAAATAAAACATAACAAATCAAAGGGGTGTCACACTGGTGTCGATGTATGTACTTGTGGAGCAGATGATTGCCCCATCATTAGTGTCATTTGTACACCAAACAGTTTAATTGTTAAAATGTATTGCAAACTTTTCTTTCATATATACATTCATCAAAATTCTTATAAAATGAACATGTAGATGCATATTTATACATGTGTCATAGTGTCCTCATGGTGATGGTCTATTGTAAAAAATTCTACAAATGAACTGATGCGACCCGATGAACCACAAAAATCTCCACATCCACCTGAACTAGGTGTGGCCTGATTAGATCCATAGCATAATTGATGGAAACTAGTACATACATGTGGGATGGGCCTTGACACTCCTGGAGTGGTACTCAAACCAGCTCCATAAAACACTCCTCCATCATCATCGTGTCTATGGTCCCTACCCGCTATTGTAGAAGCATGCTAATCAAGGTCTCCAGTGAGTGTGCTAAGGGATCTTAATGTCGAGACCATAGCTCGATGATGCACAGGTGTGGGAATGGGAGGACTAGGAGCAACAAAAGGGGGTTGTGCATGCATGACACATTGGGGATCAACCCTTCCCCTAACCTCTATTGTGGAATGCCACCACCAACACCCTGAAATGATTTAAAATCAAAATTATTGGGATTTTGCCCCATAACAAACTCTACATACAATTTTCTCAAAAAATACAATGGGCACTCCCAATTAGCGTGTGGTGGACTATCAAAATCCATATACCATCAATCCCAAAAATGTGCACTCATTTGTGGATGTATGCACCACTTCATGGATATTCTAGATTTATTGGGAGGAATGGGCTATCAAGTAACAAGATCAAGAAAGTAGGGAGCTATGTGGGATTTTGTTATTTTAAGGTCTAAAATTTGTTTATAAGAGAGACCGTTTGCATAAAATTGTCTCATTTTCTCTTTGTCTCATTGATGCCTATCTAGATCAGAATCAATGGTCCTGATGGCAACCACAATAACGTCTCATGTGTGGTGGAATCAATGATTGACTCTGCATAGCATTGATTTGATTTTGTATGGATGCAACCTAATCATTTATTCGTGCTCGCAAGCAAGCCTCATCAGATGCAATAGGTGTTGGAGGTGGGATATTAGGTTGAGTGAGTGGAGGGGGAGGTGGTGGATTGATGATATCATCATTGTTAAATTGATCCATGATATGAGATACAAGTGTGCACCTGCATTAAATTATACAAAATTAACATACAAACTTAAAAAATTACAAGAAATAGTTAAATTTGAAACACACATGCAATTTTGTTTAAATGGGATGTGCATACATATACATTGATTGAACTTGAGCATGTGCATTCAAAATTCAAAATTTAACATGTAAATGCATTTTAAATAAAAAATACGATGCATAATTTGCATACATACATCATTAAACTAAACTATGTACATACATACAAATTTCAAAATTTAAGATCTAGAACAATATGCAATTTTAATACATGTGTGCATACTAAAAAATAAACTTGAAATATTCACAAAAATATCATTTTATGTCTAGCATATATATATATATATATATATATATATATATATATATATATATATATATATATATATATATATATATATATATACAATTTTCCAACAAGAGAAATCATGATCTAGTAGATAGTCATAAAATATATACTATTATAAATTCATCATTATAAGTTCATAAATCCCACCAAATTCATAAATTCATGTCAATAAAAATATCCATCTAGAACCAAAATCATAAATTCACATCACTAAAAATATCCATCCAACCAAATTTATAAATTCATCACACAAAATATCCATCAAACCAATTCATAAATTCATAACTATTTAAGATCATTGTCTTAATTTAGAAACTATTGTGGCTCTCTACTACATCTCTTCATTTATTTGTGTTTTCCTTTTCAGAATCAGAAGTTCTCCTCTCCTCTATCCATTTTCGATGCTCATCTAAGATCCCATCCATAGCCTTGACAGCATCAACAACGGCTTGCATCCTAGATGCAAACATCCTCGCAGGTGGTGCGACACATTCTTCATCTTGAATAATCTTGATTTGATCTTGGATGGTTTTAACATTGGCATCGATTCATGCTTGCAAACAAACACCATCGATTTCAGGTGGTGATGGGGGTTTATGAGGTACAGTGGGTGGGGGTGGAGGTGAAGGTAGTGGAGATGGATGGTGTGGAGGTGGATTACAAATATTATTGAGTCGATCCATGGGATCTCTAAGATATGAGTGAACCTATATTAGATTTGTAATTTCAAAATGTAGGATACATGTTTAGGAAATACCCTTAAACCATTTAATATAAATGGGCTAATTTAATACAAATGATAAAACATGTAAGCCTCATTTATGTCTAAGGCATGTTACTTGAATGAAAATACAATTAACTATTAATATAGGACAATTTATAAATGCTATAGGGTTTACGGTTTAGAGTTTAGGATTTAGGTTTTACGGTAATAGGATGGCTCAAGGGGATCTATGTAGTAAGGGCCCAATACAAAATGACATGGCTTTTAAGTGAATAAAATTTGGTGAAGATGCCCAAGGCAACCAAATTTCATTAAGGGCTGAGGAAACTTCACCAAATTTTATTCACTTGAGCCATGTCATTTTGTCCTAGGAACTTACTAGACATAGATCCCCTTAAGCCATCCTATCATCCTAAACCGTAAATTGATCAACCTAGTCATGAAATATCATTCATATTATAATCTTGCATGATCTTATTATTGTTAAATTTGATTCCCTTGGGTAACTTCACCAAATTTTGAGATTGATCCCCTTAAGAAATGCCATATTAGGACACCATAAGACATCCTAAAGTATGGCTTAAGGGGATCTATGTAGTAAGGTTCTAGTGCAAAATGGCATGGCTTAAGTGAATAAAATTTGGTGAAGATGCCTAAGGTAACCAAATTTCATTAAGGTCCTAGGCAACTCCACCAAATTGTATTCACTTGAGTCATGTCAGTTTGTCCTAGGACCTTACTAGACATAGATCCCCTTAAGCCATCCTATCACCCTAAACCATAAATCGAATGACCTAGATCATGATTTATCTCATTCATATTATAATCTTGCATTATCTTAGTATTGTTAAATTTGGTTGCCTTGGGAAACTTCACCAAAATTTGAGAACTTATTTGATCACCTTACGAAATGTCATATTAGGACCCCTTAAGACATCGATTTACAATTTAGGGTGATCGGATGGCTTAAGGGGATCTATGTCTAGTGAGGTCCTAAGACAAAATGACATGGTTCAAGTGAATAAAATTTGGTGAAGTTGCCCAAGGCAACCAAATTTCGTTAAGAGCCTAAGAAAAAATGATGGCTTTAGGGTTTAGGGTTTAGAGTTTAGGGTTTAGGGTTTAGGGTAATAGGATAGCTTAAGGGGATCTATGTAGTAAGATCTTACGACAAAATTACATGGATTAAGGGAATAAAATTTTGTGGAGTTGCCTAAGGAAACAAAATTTCATTTTAAGGTCCTAGGACAAAATGAATGCTTTAGTGTTTAGGGTTTAGATTTTAGAGTTCATGGTATAGGGTTTAGGGAACTTAGGGTGAGGTTTTGGTGTTTCTTGGAATATAATGGACTTTCAAGTTAGTGAAGATCATTTTCTTGTGAAACAATTGATTGAGATAGCTCTTGTTTCAATTGACCAACCTAGATCATGAAATCTCATTCATATTATAATCTTGCACAATCTTATTATTGTTAAATTTGGTTGCCTTGGGAAACTTCACCAAATTTTGAGTTCTTTGATCCCCTTAAGAAATGTCATATTAGGACCCCTTAAGACATCGATTTATGATTTAGGGTGATAGGATAGCTTAAGGGGATCTATGTCTAGTGAGGTCCTAGGACAAAATGACATGGCTCAACTGAATAAAATTTGGTGACATTGCCCAAGGCGACCAAATTTCATTAAAGGCCTAGGAAAAAATTATGGCTTTAGGTTTTAGGGTTTAGAGTTTAGAGTATAGGGTTTCTAGGGTAATAGGATAACTTAAGGGGATCTATGTAGTAAGGCCCTACGACAAAATGGCATGGCTTAAGGGAATAAAATTTGGTAGAGTTTCCTAAGGTAACCAAATTTCATTTTAAGGTCCTAGCACAAAATGAATGCTTTGGTGTTACGGGTTTAGATTTTAGACTTCAGGGTTTTAAGGTTTAGGGAACTTAGGGTGAAGTTTGGATGACCCTTGGAATAATGGACTTGCAAGTTAGTGCCTAGTTTATGAATATTTTTGATTTTATGAATAGATTGACTACTTCCGTAATAGAAACAAATAATTATGTATTATTAAGATTGAGTTTGATGTATATTTAACTAGATTTTTTTAATTGAATATAAAATTATTTTATTTAACATTTGTTTCATTAATATTTCTGACTTAAATGAATTTTATGATATAAAATGTATAATATAAAATTAGTTAATGTTGAATCAAGAATTTTTTTTCGATTGTTTGGAATTGAAAGAACCTAAAAGAAAGAAAAGAAAAATATTTAGATTCTTTTAGTGTCTAGGTAACTAGTCCAAATTGAGATTTTAGACTAAACTAGAAGCCTAATTAACAAGTGATTGACTAGAATGAGGGTTAAGATTGTCAAAAGACAACAGACAACACATGCAAACAAGAAATGGAAACAAGGCATGACTAAGAGAGATCAAAGCATAAAATAGAAATGAATGTTGAATATTATCTAATTAAGTGACAATTGGAAATGGATTGTATGCTTGGATTTAGGAATTTGCTAACTAAATTTGCAAACAAACATTGATAAAATTTATGAGTTGTAACTATTCTTTAAAATATTGTTTTCTCATCTAATTATAATTTAACATTGAAACTAAAGTTTAACATATTGTTTTCTCCATACAATGCAAATGAAATTTAAAACATTTAAGCAATGCAAATGAATTTTCTTGAGCTTGAAATTAGGGTTTTCAAAATCAAAGTGATTTGTTCGATTTCAATTTAGGGTTTTAGCAAAAAAATTTGTTTCAATTCAATTTAGGGTTTCAATCTAAGCAATTAGGGTTTTTAATGCAATTTTTTTGTTTCATTTCAAACTAGGGTTTTTGAATCCAATTTTTTTTGTTTGATTTGAATTCAGGTTTCAAAAAGCTTGATTAGGGTTACCAAATGCAATTTTTTTATTTCATTTCAATTTCTAGGGTTTTGAAATGCAATTTTTTTTGGTTTGATTGAAGAATTTAGAATTCAAAAGCTAAATTTTGTTTCTAAAATACAATTCAAGGTTCATTTTTTGCTTTCTATTCAATATCTTCAGGTTTCATTGTATTTTTTCATTTATTTCTCCAATTCCTCATTTCTACTATTACAGGAAATAAAATGCTTAAAACATCAAATAAATTTAAAAAGACATGCTAAAATCTATTCGTTTATTAACAATTTTAATAAAAAACAAAAAAATGCTAAAAAGTGGGGGTGGAGGTGTACCTGGAGGCTAGGTTTGAAGTTGTTATCGCCCACCAAATCGGGATCCCATGTGCAATGAAAACGAAGTTTTGTTCATTTTAAAAAAATAAATACCATTACAAAACGAGATCCCGATTATTACAAAACGGGATCCCAATTTTTATAAATCGAGATCCTATTTCGTACTAATCGGGATCCCATTCCATGTCCATTGGTTTGGGACCCTTTAAAAAACAAGATCCCAATTTTTAAAAAGCGAGATCTTGTTTGACATTTAGGCTCAGAATCCCGAAGCTAAACAGGATCCTAATTTTTAAAAATCGGGATCCCGTTTATAAAAATTGAGATCCCGTTTTCGTAATGCCAATTTCATTTTTTTGGCTAAGACAAAAACTTCCACGTTTCGTGGACTCAACTTTGTGCACTTACCCATAAAATGTGTCATGAAACGTCGTTGCTCCTCTAAATCCTATTGCCAAGACATCCTTGAGGTGGCTAGTGACATGATAGCTTTGAAAAGATAAGACAATCATCATGATATGTTGTTACTCCTCTAAATCCCATTGTCAGGACATCCTTGGGGTGGCTAGTAACATGAAAATTTCAAAAAGATAAGACAATTGGTCAAAAAGCAAGATATGCTCATGTAACATTGTTGCTCCTCTAAATTCGTCATAGGACATTGTCGAGGTGGCTAGTTACATGTTCATATTAAATCATAAAATATAAATGAAAAATGGTTGTCAAGACATGTGTATTAGATCTTGTTTGTTTGCCAAGTTTGAATTGGTAATGACGAGGCTGACTGGTCATTCTTTAGGAAGGACACATCCTAAAGAAGATTGAAATGTCAAATTTGATTATTGCCAAGGTTGGGATTCAGGAAGGACACATCCTAAAGAAGATTGAAATGTTGAATTTGATTATTGCCAAGTTCGGGATTCAGGAAGGACACATCCTCAATAGATGACATGATAGGGTCTGATGTCAAGAAGGATGCATTTTGAAGACCCGCAGTTGACAAGAAAGAGTTTGACATCAAGGAAACATCTTGAAGACTCTTAAGTGTTTGATTTGATAGATTTTTGTTGATTCAGGAAATACATATCCTAAATAAATTGGTTGATAGAAAAGAGTCTGACGTCAAGGACACATCTTGAAGACTCTTAAATGACTGATTTGATAGATTTGATGTTGATTCAGGAAAGACATATCCTGAATAAATTGGTTTGATTATGCATCGTTTGTGACCTTGTGTTTGAGTCATTCATTGTATGACCTTGTGATACGACCAACTTGACAAAACCCTAAGATGACTAACATCTAAGGCCTCGGGGGTTGTTAAACCTTGCCTACGTTGTACATACAGAGACCACACAGTTTGACCAAACTTTGACTGACATGACTAACTGAAAAAGATTTGTTTTATTTGAAGATATATGACATGTGTGATAATGAATGTGATGAACCCTAATGGACTGACCTAGTGCAGCCTCAAGGGCTCATCGATTGATAACCTTTCCTACATTATACATGCAGAGACCTCATAGTTTGACATGACCAATGACTTTGTCTTATTGACTAAGGATTGAGTCATGATTTTCATTTAGACAAACCTAAAAAGACTAACTTAATGCCTTGGGGGTCAATCTACAGATGGCCTTGCCTACATCTAGTCACAGAGGCAATGTAGTTTAACAATGACAAAGACTGACACAACAGACATTGACTTTTTTTTGTAGTTTTCTGATTATTTGGATTTTTGGGGGGATTTTGACATTGTTCGAATGTTTTTGATTTTTGACACATTTTCTGAATGTTTTTTAGATTTTTGACATGT
This sequence comes from Sequoia sempervirens, assembly GCA_007258455.2. Classification (NCBI taxonomy): domain Eukaryota; kingdom Viridiplantae; phylum Streptophyta; class Pinopsida; order Cupressales; family Cupressaceae; genus Sequoia; species Sequoia sempervirens. The sequence goes on from VDFB02047230.1 coordinate 395,598,537, forward strand.
TTTCTGAATATTTTTTGTATTTTCCAAGTGTGTTAGGTCCTGAAGACCTAGAGATTTATTCCACCAAGAATAGGTGTTAGGTATTTTCCCCCAATTAGGTATTGTGTGGGATTGGATGGTAAGAATGATTTTGCACGATATGTTGTGAGCGTCAACTGATCTCAAGCCATAGGACTAGCAACTACTCTTATTGTGGGTGTTGCAGAATGAAGGAGGTACAATTATATTAACATGGGTGAAGGTGAAAAGACCTTGTGAAGTGATAATAGATGACAGAGCGAAGATTGTCTACACATGGTGCCTGTTTGCTAGGTTTTCACCATGGTACTTATCCAACACGCCATTGAGATGGTTTTCACTATTGGATGGATTATTTCTCTTTACTATTTTTAAAAAAAAAATTTAATATTTTTGGTTTTTGATTTTTATTTTATTTTATGGTTTTGACTAAGCTTTCTGAAGCTGTGTAAAACTTGCACAAGTGCAAGCTGTTTATAGGCTCAGATAATGGTTCTCCCTCTGAAGTAGACAATTGATATGTGTCAGAACCAAAGGAAGTTGTGATGAAATAAGGACCTATCCAAGTTTGCACAGCTCATTTTGCATGCATTCTTGCATAAATATTTTATAAGGAGGTTCTAAAGCTAAACTCCTAGAAGGAAAATATTTCACAACTAAAAGTCTGCATTCACTAACACAACTTATAACCTACAACAATACACTTTCTGCAAAATAGGTGCTTAACAATGAGACAAAACTACAAGGAAAAGTTAAATTTCATAAGTAATTTGATCAACCACTAGATGCACATAGTAAAGCAAGAAATGAGAAGGCAATCATTGATCCAAGGTACTCACTGGTATACAAATTTGTCTCTGAGTTACAATACTACTCCTGCTGAAAAGATAACTCCAAAAAATAAGCTATCACTCTATTGGAAAGAAAGAACTAACTTCAACAACATAGTTTGAAGCTACTTAAGTCAAAATTCAAACAACTCCCTCACACAATTCCATTTAGAAGATTTTGGTCAGATGAAACAAAAAAGGCCAAAAAGAACCTTCTAAAATCACTCCAAACTATCCTCCACATGAAGCAAGGTCAAGCCAAGACCATGGTCACAATAAAAATGTGACAAAATTGCATCCAAATAGCCCATTCCCTCCAAAAATAGTCAAAGACAACCAAACACCTTTTCCAAGTTGGATAGTCATCATTTTTGCTCACACATGTCTTCAACTTGTTTGACCCACACTTTTGGTGCTTTTTGCAAAGGCATAATACTTAATTTTGCATTTGAGGTAATAATTTGATTAAGTGACTTATAATAACATCACTTAATCAAACTATTTTACATTTTCAGAAAACAACCAGAGGCACCACCATTCTTTGAAACACATCAACATTTTGCATTATAAGTAACATCAAATAAAGTGATTTGTAAACACACCACTTAAACAATGTTTTACAATCAATGTCATTAAATTTCCACAATCCATATCTATAATATTTTGTCTACTTCTAGATTTTATTATGCTCAAGTTTTTTCATCTTGAACACAACTGAATCTAGAAGCAAACAAAATGTTAATGTTTTACAATTAAGAATAAATGCAAAAATAATAATAAAACCCCCAACCATTCCTCAAGGCTTGCAAGAACATCACCCAACTCAAATTACCCTAAGGCATTACTCACCATTACCTTGCATTTTTAAATATCATTTATCATTAAGTGAGTTGTATTTAACATCACTTAACTAAAATTTCATATCACTTAAATTAATGCAATTAGGAGACAAGGTTCGGCCTAATGCACCACATAAGTTTTGAAGACTTTTATGTAAGGTAATAAGAGTTTGAGAATAAAACACTAAGTCTTGGGAGACTTGGAAACCTTCAAGGAGACATGAAAAATACTAAGGAATGGAAATCATAAGGCAAAAAGCACAAGGCATAAGACTTGAAGTCTTAGCCCATGGAGCACATTAAATTATTTGCAATTTTTTAAAACAAAGGTAAAAAAATACCTTTGGTCGGCTTCAATAGGATTTCTAACCCTAACACAAAACAATGGGAAAATTGCAAAAGTCACATTCATTTTCATCGAACTTCTAGAGAGTTCCTCTTCTGGCTACCATGGGGTTTCAATGAGTGCACTTTCTGAGCTTTTTTCATGGCGATTTGATGACAAATTTTTAGTGATTTCTCACTAGAAAACTAAGGAAAAATGAGGTGAGTGTGATTCTTGAACAAAATCTGGCTTTTTTTCCTCATTTAAAAGCTACTCAAGCCTTCAAGGCCACGACTATGTACATTTTACTGATGCATTCTTTTGAACCTTCTACCTGTGAAAGTTGTTTGCTTTTAGGCCACCATTTAGGTGATCTTCTGAAGATTCTATGGTGGAAAATGACTAGCATATTCAATAAAAAATAATCAACTTGAGCTCAGGTGAGCCTCTGGTCAACATATACCTTGATTCTCTCCTTTTATTTTTTGCATTTTTTTGTTGCTCAAACTCGAGCTCTCTTTCTTATTGGAAAAGAATGGTGCAAAATATTTAGTTTCTTTTGTATTTCTATGCATTTGATGGTAAGTTTGGCCTCTGGTCTTTCTATGACATTTCTACAAGAAAAGGGAAAAAAACCCTCTAGAATTTATATTTCTTCAAAACATAACATTTTATGTAGGTATAATGGAAGAAATACCTTTTTTCACCACTGTATTTGCAATCTCTTTGCAAAATAATAAGTGGGTTTGTGTCTTTTGAAGAAAAAGACTTTTTCAAGCAGTGGCCATGAAGAGATAACTAGGGTTTGTTGCATTCTCTATAGAATGATGCTTGACTAGAACTCAAAACTCCTCTATCACTCCATATTTGTGATTTTTGATACAAACCCCAAGTGGGTTCTTTGCATTCATGAAGAAAATCATTTCTTCAAGCCACGACCATGAAGAAATGCAACTGGGTTTTCGTTATTTGGATTCCTTCCATTGTTTTGAGACTCTAACACCATAATTACCACTCTGTCTATTTGCTTTCAAAGAATACATAGCTTTTCCAAACATGCTATAATATTGTCTCTTCCCCCAAATCTTCAAAATTTTGAAAGTATCAATATACAGGAAACTAGGCTAAAACTACACATTAAAAATCCCATCTTTTGCATGCAATCACCACTGATTAATTCACTCTTGTGTTGTTTAAATCCTTTGAAAGGCTTCAAAAGTCTGTCGAAATGATGCTCCCATAAACTCCAAGGTTATTTTTTTCTTATGCTTACACATTTCATGTCACTTGTCTCAAATACACGTTGACTATATGATGCCTTCATTTCCTTCATTCATTGTTGTAAGTTATTGTCCTTGCTATGCCATCATGCTTATAGTGATTTACTTTTGTTCTCATGCTAATTGAAACACAACTTTGGTAGTATTGTTGATTGGCTCCATTCACTCATAACATGCTTTTTATCTCTAAACAAGTGTTCCTACTCATTGAAAAGGCAAGAGCCTATTTGACAATTTGAAAAATAAACAGATGAAGAGAATGATGCTTATCTCAAATACAAAACAAAATGTATGTTCAGTACCTTTACTTACAATTTTTTAAATGTGCATTTCTCGTTGTTTGATCGTTCATGTATGGTCTCCTAATGTATATGGTAGCTATTCTGACTGTTTCCTTCATTCATAATGTCTTGTGACATCTTCATAGCATCTTTGTCAATGTTGCTTGATTGCATGCTTTAACTGTCCACTTGTGAGACTACTTCCCACTATCCTCTTGAGGTTTGTTACTTAGTTTTCACAATCATCTAGGTCTTTTTTGATCTTTGTGCAACAAACTAAAACATCATACCTCCTCACCTTTGTAGATGATTGTCCACCTTTAGAACTCTTTACAAAGTGTGTGCACACTTAAAGGATATGTGGATAGGACCATCCTTCAATTATTATCACTGACTGTAGACCACTACCCATCTGCATTTGAAATACCTTGTAGCTTTTAATGGTGTTGTCCTTGTTCTTATTTATCATTAGTTCCCTCTTGATTACTCAACTCAATGACTGCACTTATCAGTATTGTGACTATTATATTACTTCAATGTTCATTGTGGTTGTCCATGCTCTTGCTTTGAGTGATATCAAATGATTGTCAAGATTATTTTGACTCCTAATAGTCACTTCTCATTATAGTTGCCATCTTGACAATTTCCATGACTGTCCCTACAATGTGTTGCATTGTGATTACTCATTACATGACGTTGTCCATTGTTTGTGTGTTGATTATGCTCTGAGACTATTATCAACTTCATTGCACATGTCCTAATGGAGTTACTTCATTGTCCTTATGTCATATTCTATCTTTACTACCCATGAGCACTTGTTGTCTTCCTTTCAAAATGCATATAGTTCTCTTCAATACATTGCACTTCTTCATGCATTTTGCAAAGCGAAACCATTTAGTATGGCACGGTGATTCTAAACTGTATTTTAGAATAGGCACACCATTTGATCCCAGAATGCTCTTTATTTTGTCTTATTGAAATAGATCATTGTTATATACCTTTTCACTTGAAAACCCCTCATTTCTTTTAAAGCTTGTTTGTTGATTAGAAAACAAGTCTAAAAAGCATGGCACCATGTGTATCTCCATCCTTTTGAGATCACTATTGATTGAAAAACTGCATGTTTCTGTTTAGGAAATTATTTCATCTATCCACCATATGACGCCTTAATGACACATGTGAATGCATCTTCAATGAAGTTACTGCCCATTGTATATTCATGGCCTGCTAATTGTATTTTGATAATGCTTGATAACTCTTCTTTGAAATCAAGAAAAGCTCACCCTGTTGCCCTATAGCATACATTCATTGTTGTTGTCTTGTAGCATGAGATCATTGTGGACTATCCTGTAGCATGAGATCATGACTCTATTTTTTAGGAAGCTTACCTCCTCTATGCCATGATGTCCTCTTTATTCACCTAGGACTGCCCTTTGCCAACTCTTGAAAGTCACTATCATACTCACTTGGCATCATGACCTTGGCTTCAAAAATGAGTTCCATCTCTTGAATCATGATTACTTAATGAATACCATTATTTGTATTCACTATCATTTCTCTTTTATTAATCGTACTAAGCAAACATATGTCATTTATAGTGGTGACTTAAAAGCTCACAATCCTAAGTGGTGTGTGCTTGTTCAATAGGATTAAAGTGAGATGAATTTACATTTGTACCCCTCTTCTTTGGATGATCGTTGGACTGTGTCTTTCAATGCAACAATGCATGACTGCCTTGTTCTTATTTGTTGCTCCATATAACTCATGATGGTTTCATACAGGACTTGATAGTGCCTCCATTATTTATGATGAATACATAATTGAACTTGATGCACCTGTGCTTCATTGTTCAAATAAATCATTTGTTTCTATATTAAAATGGATCTTGAATCCACTTAAGAAGATTGAAAGACATATTCAATAGAGTATTGTCTCTTTTGGCATGATGACAACCTATTGTTTGATTCACTGTGAAAATATGAAGAGTAACTTTCTTGATAGTTTACATTGCTTGTTGCATCTTTTGAATTTGATAATCAAAGTTGATCAACTGATATGATTCCATATTGATTTAATGCATCAAGAATAGGCTTATCATTGATTTGATCAAGTTGCTCAATTTCCTATCCCTCCTAAAACACAAGAGGGCAGCATGCTGGCCTCAACCCTCATGGGAGCCACATTTTACTCATGTTGTAATTCGCTAAAACAATAGTAACAAAGATTTGTCTTATATCTGCACAAGGAACAAACAAGTTAGATAAACAAAGCATATAATAGGTGTGTTTGATTACTCTTTTTGTTTTCTTGAACACCTATAGTATGTTGTCTATTTTAATGTTTATGGACATTAATGCTTATAGACATTAGATTATATGTTTACAGATGTTTTCCACATATTCTGATTAGTAACCTTTCATTGCTTCTAACACTCTTTTTTCATATGCAAGAAACCTAGGAGCAATGACGATAGCGTCACGGGAACATGACAAGTGGGGAAAGACTGAAGATGATGCAGGACAAGGCCAACAAGATTCGTCATTCCAGGCAATGATGGGTTCCTCTTCATTTTATGTGCATTAATTTTTTTTATATCTATAAGTGCATAGTCTTTTCTTCATAAGAATTAGAATAGTCAATCCCTCAGCTTGTGAGGGACATTATACACTTATGATCATCAATAAAGATTACATTTGCAACAAATGTTGGCTGTCTTTCTTATTGTATGCAATTGCACAACTATAATAATGCAATCTTTTGACAATCTCTTTTATACACATGGATGAAATTTAGCAGAAAGTGATATGTATATTTTAATGTTTAAATGCAAACACAATCATAAGTTTACTTGATTTAGCTCGAAGCAAAATCAGGTAACAATTCCTTAAATGTAGCAGTGGAAATTTGGGTGCCCAAGATTGAGTTGTTTTCTTTTTGCTATATTGAGTGGAGTGGGAATCCTAGTTGTCAACCAAATTTTGGCAATTCCATGAAAGTGGGTTCAAAGATGCCTTTTAACATTTAAAATATTCATTTAATGTATTTTATGAGGATTCTTCTAGGTTGGATGTAGCAAATTGGGAGTTACGAGAAAAAGAGATGGAGGTTTCATTTTAAAAGGCTTGATTTTGACAATTTTGGGGTTCTTGATGCCAAAATTTTGAGAGGAAGACCTGGGAGCATAGCTCTTGGAGAAAAGACCAAGACACCATGTTTTTGTAGGTCTAAAGATGAAGTTGCAGCAACACATGGATGGGGTTACATAGGTTTAATTGCAGCAAAAGGGTCCATTGAAAGTTTGTAACATGCAAGAGCAAAATTTTGTGAAAGAAGATAGGATGAAGGAAATCATTTTGTAAATGTTTCTTGCTATTTCTTATTAGTTTTGAATTAGATCTGTAATGGAATCCATTGGCCCAGCTGGCTGCAAATGAATATATTTTCAATTGTGCTTAATTTTATTAAAATAATATTCTTTATTTATTCATTAATGCTCAACTATGTAAAATATTGTAAAATAGCTAGATAAGATCGTCTTTGATGTTCGAGATCTTATCTGAAGTTTCTTTTAGAAACTTCCTGCTTTTTCCTGAGATAAGATCGTGTTCGATCTTATCCTGTATCATCTTGTAAATTATTTATTGAGCACATTGCTCATTGTTAATACATCGATTATTTACCAATTACCTATGTAATATGGTATCAGAGCCAATTTGCTCAAAATTGAATTTTTAATTTGTAAAAATCTTTTTAAGATTTTTTTTTAGTTTCTGAATTAAAAATTTAATAAAAATCTTTTGTGAAAATTTTCGAAGATTTTATGTGAGCAGAATTTCGAAAAAAAAAATTCATGGCTTTGTGAGGTTAGAAATCTGAAGGTTTTGTGATCTACTTGTTTCCAGTTCGAGATTCTTGGTGTCGCCAGAGACATTTCGCGTCATTATTAAAATCGCGTGGGATTTCTGTGCTTTTTTCATGACTTAAAATTCGCGTGGACGTCGACGGGATTTTGTCTTCCAAGACTCGTGCGTCTGCAGGCCGTGATTCTAATCCTAGGCGCATCTTTTGTTTTCCTCTATGGACGTGTTTCATTGAAGAGGATTTTTTGTGTCTCTGTTTACGCGCATTCTCCCTAGCCGCGACTTGAAGACGTGTTTTTTGGCCATTTTCTTCAGACGTGATTTCAACTTCAGGCACGCATTTTTTGAGCTGCGAATTTCCCATTCTTCGTCTGGCTCGATTTGGGCATAGGTTTCGTGCCCTTTCCTTGCCCTTGGTCGTGCGTCGTGTCTCATTCTGCTCACGATTTGGATGTTTTTTTTCTTACCCGCATCTTTGCAAATCGACGACTCTTGTGTGGCCGCGTTTCGTCATATTTTGTGGAGTTTTCTTGGCTACTTTCTGGTCGCCTAGGGTTGGGAATTCTTCTGTCAGATCTTTGTGCAGATTCAAGCTCATTTCTGCAATTTTTTGAGCTTTCATGGCCGCCTAGGGCATCCTGCAACTTTGGCCAGGGTTTTGACCATCTATTTCAAGTCAGAAAATTTTTTTGATTGCAGATTCTTTGTGGGTTTTTCGAGAGCTCAACTGGGTTGGTCTCCGAATTTCTGGGTGCATTGTTTTCCGTGCCTCAAATTTTGTGCCATCCGTACACTATACTTTATGCAATCTATACTTGAATCTGCCTCTATTTTTCTGCATTGGAATTTGTGCCTCAAGTTTCGTGCATCAGCCTCTTCTTAGTACCTCATTTTTTGTGCCTCGAAAAGCATGAAGATGGCCAGTTTAAGCAATTTAATGCTGGAGGGCAGTCATAGATTTAATGGCAAAAATTACAACACCTGGAAGTAGTGGATGCTGACAATTTTTTAATACCGCCGCCTTGATCAAATGATCCTCGGCAAAGCTACTCGTCCCGAAACGGCAGGTAAGGATCAGGAGAAGTTTGATGAGCAGAATCGTGAAGCCGTCATGCTTAATAAGCTTTCAGTTACTAATGATCAACTCCCCCAGATTCCCCTTGGAAAATCAGCTAAGGAGATTTGGGATCACTTGAAGGGTTTGCATGAAACTTCCGACAAAAGCCGTGCATTTTTCTTGAAGAATATGTTGTTTTCTATCATGATGGATGAGAAGACAACTCTGCAAGCGCACCTGAATAAAATCCAGGAGATCAGAGATCAGTTGGATGTGATTGGTCGGAAAATGGAGGAAGACATGGTCGTGATCACCCTGAAGAGTCTACCAAAGTCCTATGAACACTTCATAGAGACTCTCAACATTACGTCTGCTAATGTTGATCTCAAGTTTCTGAATTTGTGCACTATCCTGTTGCAGCAGGATCGCTGGAGACAACAGTTCGGTAGCAGTGAAACATCATCCTCCACGAAGCAAGCTTTTGCAGCTAAAACCCATCCGAAGCATCAAGGGAAAGGTGAGCCTTCACAGCAGAAAGGCTCAAGTCAGATCTCCACCAGCCCGAAGAAGAAAAGTGTTCAGTGTAACTACTGTCATAAATTTGGCCACATCAAGAAAGATTGTCGTGCTCGTTTGGCTTCTGAGCAAAAGAAGCAGGGAGGGTTTCAGCAGAGAGTGAATGTCACCAAGCACTCTGAGCAGAAGGAATCTGCCTTTTATGCACTCATGGCAAAGAGGCCAGCAAACCATGTCAAATCCTGTGCTTGGTACATAGATTTTGGTGCCTCGCGTCATTTCTCACCTAGGCGTGACTGGTTCACAGACTTTTCCCCTTGCACTGACTCAGTGATTTTTGGAGGAGGCGAGGAATACACAGTTGTCGGCACAGGCACTGTTTAGGTTCAATCTGGCGGGAGGGATCTCATATTCCTCAACGTGTATTATGTACCTGATATCGAGCTCAATCTTCTCTCAGTCAGTCAGATAATGCAGCATTCTCCCCAGATGGATGTGGTATTCAGCTCGCATAGATGTTCGATTGTTGATCGAGAAACTCGCACGACGGTGGTCATTGGGATAAAGGATCATGGCCTTTACAGGGTTGTGGACACTGGTGATTCTCCGGAGTTAGCCTTGGCAGCCAGAAATTCAGCTGTCACCAATCTTTGGCACCAGCGGTACGTGCACTTGAACGTGCACTATCTCTCTCAGCTTGCTCGGGAGGGACTTGTAGATGGCTTACCTGACATTCAGACTCAGCATCAGGGCGTTTGTGGTGCTTGTCAGGCCGGGAAGCAGCATCGCACACCGTTCAAGGATGGTGACTCTTGGCGCGCTTCTAAAGTACTTCAATTAGTTCATGCTAATATTTGTGGCCCTATGTCTACTTCTTCTGTAACTGGTTGCAAGTACTTTCTACTTTTTGTTGATGATTATAGTAGGAAAATGTGGGTGTACTTTCTTAAACAAAAATCAAAGGTTTTTAATGTATTTCAGAAGTTTAAGGCCTTGGTTGAAAAAGAGTCCAGTTCTTGTATTATAACTCTTAGGTCAGATAATGGGGGGGAATTTTGTTCTAGTGCATTCTCCAACTTCTGTGATACTCATGGGATAAAACGTCAGTTGACCACACCCTACACTCCTCAGCAAAATGGTGTTGTAGAGCGACGCAATCGTACGATTGTTGAGATGGCTCGCTCTATGTTGCAACACAGGAGTGTTCCTACCAAGTTTTGGGTAGAAACAGTCAATACTTCAGTCTATCTCCTTAATAGGTCTCCCACTCATGTTGTTAAGGGGAAGACTCCTGAGGAAGTTTGGTCTGGTTGCAAACCTAGGATCAGTCATTTGAAAGTTTTTGGCTCTCTTGTGTATGTTTGGATTCCAGAGGCCAAGCGCACTAAGCTGGACTCCAAGAGCCAGAAACTCATGTTCACAGGGTACAGTGACAACCACAAGGCATATAGGCTGATTGATATAGACACTGATCTTCTTATCTTCAGTCGAGATGTTGTCTTTGATGAGGAACGAGGTCCATTTCACTCTTCTACACTTGTTCAGCATTCAGAGGATCAGCCTCTACAGGCTCCTGATGAGTGTCCGACTTCCGTTAGGTTCCCTTGATGGGAGGGATGACGAAGACCTAGTCTTTGATGATGCTCAACCTGAGTTTCCTCCAGATGATAATGAACATCCCCCTGCTGAACCTATTCCAAATCCACAACCAGATCCAACTCCTCCTGTTACATCTGATGTTGGCCCCTCTACTCTCCGGCCAAAATGGTGGGCTAAGACTATCAGTGATCTTCATGCTGATGAGCTCATTGAGGGTAGATCATCCATAAACAAGAGCAAACAATAGTCTACAGTGAATTTTGCTCTTATAGCCAACATCCACAGTGTTTATGAGCCTCAGACATATTCAGAGGCAAAAGGGATACCTGAGTGGGAAAAGGCGATGGAATCAGAATACCAGAGTCTTCAGAAGAATCACACTTGGGTCCTTTCCAATCTTCCTCCAGGGAAGAAGCCCATTAGCTGCAAATGGGTGTATAAGGTGAAGTACAAAGCTGACGGAACCCTTGACAAGTACAAAGCTCGTCTGGTTGCACGGGGGTTCTCACAGAAAGAAGGCATTGACTATGAGGAGACCTTTGCTCCTACAGCCAAAATGAGTACCATACGGCTCGTCCTTGCCTTAGCAACCCAATTTGGTTGGAAGGTCCATCAGATGGATGTGAAGAGTGCTTTCCTCAACGGTGAATTGGAGGAAGTATACATGACGCAACCTCCAAGTTTCAAAGTTGCTGGTCAAGAACAGAAGGTGTGCATATTGGTCAAATCACTCTATGGCCTGAAACAGACTCCTCAGGCTTGGTACATTAAGATTGACATGTACCTCACAGATCATGGCTTTCAGAGGAGTCCATCTGACTCAAACCTGTATGTCAAGAATACTGGTAATGAGATCTTGCTTGTTGTTGTCTACGTGGATGACTTGATCATTATTGGCAGTTCGGCACATTTGATCACTGAGATCAAACAGGACTTGTGCAAAACTTTTGACATGACAGACTTGGGCCTCCTGCATTATTGTTTAGGTGTTGAGGTTTGGCAGACAGAGAGCAACATTTTCATCTCCCAGTCCAAGTATGCTCAAAGTCTTCTGGATAAGTTCCGAATGCAGGATTGCAAACCTGCCTCTACACCCATGGAAAAAGGGCTTAAGTTGTCAGCTAAGTCCGATTCACCTATGGTAGATGAAACATTGTTCAGGCAACTAGTGGCAGCCTCATCTATCTTGCTGCTACTAGACCTTGAGTTTTGCAGTTAGCTACATATCACGCTTCATGACAGCCCCCAAGTGATCATTGGGTAGCAGCAAAGCATGTCTTTGCGTTATGTGAAGGGCACTCGATTTTGGACTCTCGTACACTAGGAGTCACGATCCTAAACTCAGTGGGTTCACAGATTCAAATTGGGCAGGTTCAGGTTGATGACGAAATCAACATCTGGGTATGTGTTCAGTTTGGGATCCGGTGCAATCACATGGACTAGTAAGAAGCGTGACAGTGCTCTCTCTCCAAAGCAGAGTATCGGGGAGCATAAAAGTAGCATGTGAGGCAGTTTGGCTTTGCTAGATGCTTGCAGATATGCAAATATCTCAAGCAGGTCGACTCCCTTGTTCGTGATAATCAGGGAGTTCTCAAACTTGCCAAGAATCCGGTCTTCCATGAGCGAACCAAGCATGTGGAAACTCACTGTCATTTCATTCGGAAGCTGATTGAAGACGGATCCGTTCAGTTGTTGTATGTTCCGACAGAGGATCAGACAGCAGATACTCACCAAGTCGCTCAGTACAGATAAGTTTGTAAAATTCAGGGGGCATCTTGGTGTAGTTGATAGATTGAGCATTAAGGGAGGGTATTAAAATAATATTCTTTATTTATTCATTAATACTCAACTATGTAAAATATTGTAAAATAGCTAGATAAGATCGTCTTTGATATTCGAGATCTTATCTGAAGTTTCTTTTAGAAACTTCTTGCTTTTTCCTGAGATAAGATCGTGTTTGATATTCATTAATGCTCAACTATGTAAAATATTGTAAAATAACTAGATAAGATCGTCTTTGATGTTCGAGATCTTATCTGAAGTTTCTTTTAGAAACTTCTTACTTTTTCCTGAGATAAGATCATGTTCGATCTTATCCTGTATCATCTTGTAAATTATTTATTGAGCACATTGCTCATTGTTAATACATCGATTATTTACCAATTAACTGTGTAATAAATTTGATGCCTTGTTATTGTAACAATTTAGGAGATTTTGAATGAGTATGAGCCATTTCCAATAGATTTGAGTTAATTTCTAGCATTTTCTTTGTTGCATGTATGAGTTGTGAGAGTTGTGATTAAGGGTGGGATTCCCACTTGCATCACTATTGGACCCACTCCACATGATAGGAGGGAGGCTCCCCATTTTCCCTAAAAGTTGTCTACATAGATTTCACTCCAATCAAAGGATGATTCTCACAATTTACCTAACATGATGGCTAGCATCTAGTTTCTTCTACTTTATTTTGATATAACTTTGCCTTGTCCTTGTCATATAAAACTTATATATTTTTTAGAATAAAACCATTTATATTTTACTCTTATTTTGATTAACAAATTATCATGACAAAGCATATAAGTATATCAATTTTACAAACTTGTCAAACACATCAAACTATTTGGCTTTAAATTATTATCACTTAAATAAAATATATGAATGAGTTAGTGAGAAGATCATTAAATTTTAACTACAAGAGAGTGGTTTATGCATGATAAAAATTACTTATATTTTGGAAATATCATAAATAAGGACTCAAAGTTAAACTACCACTTCTAATCCTAGTTACACTTTTGAATTAAATTTTATGTTCTATGTAAAACAAAATTTAAATAAATAAAATTAAGTAATATATACAAATAATTCATTTTATACCTCAATTATCAAATCCCAATCACTTATAAATCTCCAACTTTCACTTAATTCACTAAAATCCCCACTTGTCACCTAACTACAATTTTATATTAGGAAGTCAAAAGGTGGTTGGCTCACACAGAGCCCATGAAGGTTCCAATCTCACTGTGGAAGATGCCAATTTGTTTGGTTCTCATCTTCTAACCGTCGTGAAATTTGAGTTGACACTTTACAGTGATTATTGTTTCCTCCTTTCAATTGTTTTGTTAACTATTCGCGGTGATACATTTTTTGATGAAATACTTTCGGTTACAGTATTTTTGCAACTGGTGTGGGATAATGGCCTATACCATAGAAAAGTTATAGGAGATCAAGGCGATTAACGAAGTTTTCACTGAGGCTCACAAAATACAGACTATTACCCACTTTTACACCACCACTAATCAGTGTCCTCTGTGAATCAGAAATGAAAGCAATGACCTCTCCGTTTTCCTTCACACCCAAAATACCTGCTGGCCCAAAAATAGGTCTTATCTTCAGTCGATGTGGATTTATGATACTCCACACCCTCTTCAAAGGTGGTCTCAATTTCAGATATTTAACCATGGAATCTTCATCCTCGGTTTTTGTCTGTAAAAAACATTGAGAAGATCAAGATTATAAATCTTATACATAAAAATGGGAGAAAAATCCATAATATTCATAAACAAAAGACACAGGGATGCAATCAAATAAGAAAAAAAATGCATTATTTGATAAGTACAATCAACCAATTTTCTGTGAAGATATATAAGAATGCATAGCCTGGATGTACTGTAGATCAGAAGTTGTGAGAAAAAAGGGAAGTCACAGTTAACTGTAGTTTGATGGAATGGGAACTAGATTTTGGAATTCATGTTTGTAAAGAAAAAAAAGCTGAGCAAAACAAGTTGTGAAAAATGCCAAAAAAACAGACAGTTCTTTCCAAACAAATATCTTAAAGCATGGAAAACTTTCTTCATTGACCCACTCTCCAAAAGGAAGAGGATAACAGATAGACTTTAGGAAAAAAAATCAACTTACTTTCTTTTTCAATTTGAAGATTTTTTGACTCCTTGAATTAGATGTAAGGGAAAAAATCTGGACAAAAAATGGATTAAATGCAAGGAAATTGTATTTACCCCCAGAAGTCCAATCCAAAATGTGCCTTCATCATCCACTCTAACATTATCTGGATATGCTGGTAGACTTTCTGCAAACGTTTCAACTTGGCCTGATTTGTTTCCCTTCAGCCAGTATTTGGGACACTTGAGAGAGTAAGTTTCACAGAATATAAGAAAATCTTCTTGGGCAGAGATGGCCACTCCATTGGGGTAGTCAAGGTCAGTGAGCAAAACAGCGGAAGTTTTGGTGCTGGGATTGTATTTAATGAGCAAACCCAAGGTGGCATCAGTGAAGTAAATTATACCATCTTTTGAAACATCCACTCCATCCATTCCTCTGTATAAATAAAAAGCCAGCCATTTTTAATATTATGACAAATCTAAAATTTTATGTCTTTATGTTTATGGATTTTCTATTTATAATGAATAAGTTTTATTTATTTTTTCATTAAACTAAAAAGATAATAATATAAAAAAAATGAAATAAAGA
This sequence comes from Sequoia sempervirens, assembly GCA_007258455.2. Lineage (NCBI taxonomy): Eukaryota > Viridiplantae > Streptophyta > Pinopsida > Cupressales > Cupressaceae > Sequoia > Sequoia sempervirens. Next base: position 395,613,627 of record VDFB02047230.1, read on the forward strand.
CACCTTGAAAGTCTAAACAGAACAGAGTCAATAATGCTAAGAATCACATAACTGAACCCACCTCAAAAAAAAAAACTATTTGCAAGAAATATGACCTGCATTGTTTCTTTGTCAAAAAAATTTAAACTTTTACGTGTCTTACAGCCTTTTCTGTTTATTGTTAATTGAGTATTTGCTAGTTGCAAGTTTACTAGACCTTTGTTTTTTTTAGAAATTACCAAAGCCTACTAGTGATTCTTGATAGAAACCTCAAGAACTATGTTTAATTTTTAAATTCATATAGAGGGAAGTTTTCAGATTCTTGATAGAAACCTCCTCGAGCCTATTTCCCATCGAATCTGGGTTATGGTTATTTTGAAAGCATAGATACAAAGATATAAGTTTTTTTTTTTTTTTGTTTGAAAAGAACGGTTTTACAATCTTGGCTCAGATACAAAGTTTTATCTTGCTGTGATGTCTTTCACATCGGCTTTTGCTACCCAGTAGACTATACATTATTGTGCCTCATTGTTAACTCTGAAGGACATTATTTACAGTTTTAATGGCCATTAGAAGTCCTCAGTGCATTTAAAGCCGATGATAGTGAAAGTGTTTAGCAGAGGTTACTGGAATTTAGTAGTCACCAGATTTGAGCCTAAAATAAAACCATCGTCTATGAAAGGATCTGTTAACAGAGATGTACTTTAACAGCATTGTGGTGGTACTTAGCAATAGTTGTATTTGGTCCTCAATGGACCCTCACAATGGTAATTTGATACAATCTATTCACTGACAAGTAAGAATTAGGAAATCATGGGATTCATGTGACAACAAGGACAATCACCATCCCCTGCCCTCACATAAAATCATAGGGAACACATGAACCAATCTAGTTATAAAGGTTGTTTCCAAGGTCAAAGCCCAGGCAGATGCCAGTTTGGCATAAACTACCTTTTTTTGTGGAAGTTCATACTGGAACATTTTTCAATTACATTTAATTTGTTGAGATTTGATAACTCTAAGTTTTGATCTCATGATCAAATTCCGAAGTAAACAATTTGATATCCATGATCCATCATCAGGATGAGAAGCATTTAGAGAGAAAATAGCTTCTCATCCTGATGATGGATCATGGAGTATGATCCGAAACGTTGATGTAAAATGGTGCACACAGTTACAATCCAGAAATCTCAATACTATTATCATGGACTGTGAAAACGGAATGTTGATAACTTGATATCCTTTAATTATCCGCAGCATAGTTGGAGAAGTTTATGGTGCTCCCAAAGATTGGCTTTGAGGGCAGGGGAAAGTGTTTCCCAACAACAGCCATCATATTTGTCAAGATTAATGTCCATGATATTAATATCTGTTTTATCTGTGGCTTTTCCTGTTGAATTCGTCCTGTTCTATAATTTTCCATTCAGACTCCAGAAACCCCTTTAATATGAAGCAAACCAAGATATTTTGAAGATGAGATAAAATTTGAAGGAAACAAGAGAATTCTATAAAAATATTCATCATTAGATTTGGAACTTTTGTAACTAGCTGCTTCTATTCCATGCATTCGTAGTAACTAGCCAAATCTTGATTAGAGCTAGCCTAGCTCCTTCTTAACTCAGATCTGATATGGCCTGAAAGATATCTCAGAATATGAAGATTATCAAACCTGGTTGCATTAATCACCATCCAATAACGTCTTTTTTTATGGGGGCATAAAATTTTCCCCACCCTGGCTGTAGGATGTGCTTCCTAGTCCAAATCAACATTCACCATGCCTTTACACGTATTAATAAAAATTACAACAATAAGCTGGAATGAATGTTTGATGCGTATCAACAATAGTGAGATATCGGTTGCCACAGCTTCAAGCCAGGCCCCGCTGTCATGGGAAACGAATCCGCTTTAAGATTCAATGCTAGAGACGATTGTGGTGTGGGTCAGTGCCCATGGATCATTTCAAGGAGGTAAGGATCAACTAGTATCAGTTATTATAGCTGTGATCTAGTGGTAGGTCAGCAAGAGTTACTGTGGTTGGTCCAAGTCTGAGTTCCAGGGCTGCCTGTAGGCTGCGATTCCACAAAGTGACATTATCCCAGATTTTGTTGGAAAAAATGAACCATACCCCAACCACAATAAGGGTGACTAGTTTAAGAACCACCTCAGCATGCAATGAGAGGGTTTAGGTTTGAGTTTAGTTAGTCTGTCCAAAATAATATGGAATCAGAGTCAGACTAATAGCCTCAAACTTCAAAATATAGTTCAAGGGAAGCTGTTGGAGAAAATAGGCAATGTCCAAAGTCCAAACTATAATAAGAAGCCTACCAAAAAGCCCGGATAAAGAGGGTCAATAGAGAGCGCCCAATGTGCAATGGAAGGTCCTAAAATAGGATATTTCAAAACTTTTTGAACTACAAAACGAATAAACTCTTATAGTAGGGTGTTCTGGTTGTGACCTGAGGAGTTCATGCAAAAGTAGAAGAGTCCGGCTGGTCCAAAGTGCACGTTTGATGGCTTCATGTAGTTTGTGACTCCATGATTACAATAATTGTTTATATATGAAAATAACTAAGTTACCAATTCGTTTTTGGATTCGAGTACAGGTACGCGAATCCGGTACGGGATTCGGCAACAAAAAAAAATTTGGGTTTGGGTACGGCAATACAAAAAACATATAAAAATCAGAAATATATACATATTTGCAGTAGTAATTAAGTTCAGAATACACCACCATATTAATAGTCTAATAACATAGCAAAAATACATCACCACTTTCATAGTCACTAAGTCAAATATTAAAAAATAAAATATTAGTGATTACTCGATTGTCATGATATAAAATTATAAATTAAAGTTCAAACATAAAATGTCAAACGTTTACAATCAGCCATTATTGATCATTGATCAATCTGAATCATATGGGTCATCATCATCAAACAAACTAGCATTATTAGATGCTACATTTTGCGTAGAACCAAAAATAGCATTTGTGGCACTCGCACAAGCACTGCCACTAGCAATAGCAGTAGCACCGACACTACCACTCTCACGATCAGTAGCTGCTCCAAGCTCATACTCATCATCAATATCAAGTGCAGCTAAGTGACTTGTGGAAGCATCCAAGTCAAGCTGCTCTGGCTCAATATCCCACCTCCTTGTGTCTCCTTCTTTGTAGGAACTTTGCTTGTGTGTAAGGAGGCGCAAGTTTGAATGCACATACACCAAGTCCTCTGCCTTTTTTGAATGCAGCCTATTGCGTTTTATTGAGTGGATGGAGTATGTGCTCCAATTCCTCTCTGAAGAAGATAAACTAGCAACCTATTAAGAGAAGACCAAATTAAATAGTTAAGAGTTACAAAATTTAACTAAACAAAATTATTAATTAATATAAAATTATAAATTAAAATTAAAATTACAAAATATAAAACTTACTTGGGATAAGATTTTTATTGCAATTGGTTGGATGTACATGTATTCTTGCCCATGGAAGTACCACCAACTATGACCATCTACCCTGTACTTGTCTCCAAGAGCATCAAGATTCTGAGCAACACTACCGGAGCATGCAAAAGCCATGAACTCAGCCCTCACTCGATCACGTTGGTCACGATCAGTGAAGAGTCTCCGAATTGCTGCCTTGTAACCTTGAGCCACTTCAACATCCCTATATGGAGCAACTCTTGATGTAACAGAAAGAAGCTCAGGACTATAATATTTGGGACTCAATGCAAAAGCAAGAAGATGCAATGGAGTGGTCATTTTGTTCCATCTATCAACCATGATTTCCTGTAGCTCTTTGAAGAACTTTTCATCAGGATCTTCCTCTTTTGCATTGATGATGGTTTTCATCTTCTCAATCATTGAGTCGATACCATCATATACTTCTCCCAAACAAGGTCTATCCATGTCTGTGTAACGGACCATGCTCAGTATAGGCTCAGTGAAACTGACCAGGTACTCAACACGATCCCACCAACAATCATCTAGGATCCTTTGCCTGATCCTATTTGCCCTTTCACTGCTAGATTGCTTCCATGTGGCCCAATTAGGGTTGATTACCATGGCACAAAGTGCCTCACGAACCTTTATAAGTCGTCTCAACACAATTGTGTTGGAGGCAAAACGGGTCTCTGCAACCTGTTTGGAAATCAAAATAAAAATTAAAATGTAATTTAAATTTACAAAATCAAAATTTAAAATTAAAAGAAAACTAGAAATTTAAGAATATTGAGAATTTCAATTAACTTACCTTCAACAATTCCAATTTTGAGAATTGTCTAAATATTCCTTGTGTCATATGGTGGTTGGTGACCAACATCTAGATGTCTTCGCCCTCAGCATACACCTGTTTGATCCACTCAATTTTGGATCCAATTTTTTGTAGCATTAGATTGAGGGAGTGGACAGCACAAGGTGTCCAAAAAATGTGTGGATACTTCTCCTCAATCAATAACCCAGCAGCCCTACAATTTTTGGCATTGTCGGTTACAACTTGCACAACATTTTGATGGCCCACTTCTTCAATGGCTTGGCAAAGGATGTTAGCAATAAATGGACCATCTTTCACCTATCCCTCACAATCCACTGCTCTCAAAAACATTGCCCCTTTAGGGGACACGGCAATAACATTGATCAATGGGCGATTTTTTGCATCTTTCCATCCATCAGAAACGATGGTCACCCCTGTTTCAATCCATGAATCCCTTATGGACTTCAAAGAGTCTGCTACATGTTTCACCTCTTTCTCCAATAAGGTGCAACGCACCTTCTCAAAACTTGGGCCCTTATACCCCTTTGGAGCCTCATTAATAGATTTCACCATTTTTTGCCAATATGGTGAACGAACAACGTTGAATGCCAATCCATTGGCATAGACACATCTTGCTATGTCTTGATCAGCAATCTCTCTTGCCTCATTCTGAAATGAAACTTCCAACGGTCCCTTAGATCTTTTATTTGATGAGGGCACGGTTTGCTCTTGAGGGATGTTCATAAATGGATGGCTTTCTGTAGGTGGAATATAAGTAGGTGGTGTAGGGGGTTTCATGGATTGAGATCCTTTCTTCAAAGGATGGTTTTTTTTAAGACTAGCAGCTTTTTGATCTGCTTTTTCTTGCTCAGCAATATATTTCAACACTATGTCATCTGCAAGGCCTTTGCCATCACCTTCTGGAGGTCCCGGACAAGGTTTGATGCCAATATCAGGGATACTACACAAGTGGGCTTTCACTCGACTGTATGAGCTCGTGTATTGAATTTTGCAATGACCACAAATCCAAACAAATACTCCACCACCTGGACATTGTTGAACCATTTCTACATATTTCCAAAGGGGAGAGGTTGCACTTATTTTGAAACGAGATTGGCTTGAATTAGAAGCAGATGCCATTGTAATACCTAAGGGCCAAGGCACAATAGATTGAAATAATTTTGGTATTGAAATTTGAAACTAAAAAACTTAAAAGAATGAGAACAATCAACAAAAGTAATACAATAAAAACAAAACAAAATAGTTCATTTGTTAAACTTAAAAAAAATGTAAGAAAAAAATCAAAAAATTTCAAAGAAACCTACCTTTTTTGATCAAATCTTGCTCTACAGTCTTCTTGAATCTTGGCAAACACTTGCAAGTGCTTAGGAATAGCACAACAATCAACCTTGAACAACCAACGATCAGCCTTCAACTTTATTTGAGCTTGTGCAAGCAAGAGAGCAAGTTCAGCAATGGAGGCAAAAAAACTCGTTTTTCTTTCACAAATTGTTAAAATGAAATTGTTTTTACCTATTTAGTGTGTTTGGAGGTCGAAATTAGGGTTGCAATGAATATTAAAATGTTTAGAAGTCAACATTCGGCAAAAAAATAATAAAAAATGATTAAAAAAACACGTTTTTTGCAGACTGGGCGTTTTGACGTGAAAAAACATCGCAGATTCTGCTCGGATTCATCGCACCGTATCCTGGAAGAATCCACAAAGAAGCCTCGAATCTGAAACGTATCCACAGGGAAAATTTCGAATCTTGGCCGAATCTGTATCGTATCGAATCCGAATCTCGTATCCGAATCGTACCGTATCGAATCCGAAGGCTTAGTATGGCGAATCGGTAACTTAGGAAAATAATCAACTCTTAGTAGGGTCTTCTGCTTGTGGCCTTGGTGAAAAAGCAAATTAAACTAAGTTATCGGATTCGCTCAGGAAGGCCCTGGGTTCGACTCGGGTTCGATTCAGGTCCGGTCCATGGAAATTCGCCCTGGGTCCGTCTTTTTGACTGTGGGTTCGGCCAGGGTCCGGACCCATGACTGTGGATCCGGACAGGGTTCGAAAATTTCAAACCCGGTTCGAACCCGGGTTCTATTCCGCACCCAAACGCGTTTTTTTTCCACTTTTCTTTTCATTTTTTTAATACTTTTTTGACTCGTTTTCGACTTTTAATGACTTTTTTATTCTTTCTAACCCTAATCCTTGCCTCAAAAACATGAAATAGGTAAAGTGAAACTCATTTACCAATTTGTAAATGAGAAAAAAGGATTTTTTGCCTCCATTGCTGAAATTTCTCTTTTGCTTGCACAAGCTGGAATAGACTAGAAGGCTGATCGTAGATTGTTCAAAGTTGATTGTTGTGCTATTCCTAAGCACTTGCAAGTGTCTATTTGTTGCTAAGAAGATCATAGAGCAAGATTTCTTCAAAAGAGGTAGGGTTTTTGAAGTTTTTTTATTATTTTTTTTACATTTTTTTTAACAAATGAACTTCAACTCTTTTGTTTTGTTTTTTAGTTTTTGTTTTGTTTTACTTTTCATTCCTCTAAATGTCTATAACACATGTTCAATTTTTTCATTTTTTTGAAATTAATTAAGTCTTTTAGTTTCAAATTCAATGAATCAATACCAAAATTTCAATATGTTGTGCCTTAGGTATTCCGTATTACAATGGCAACCGGTACCTCCTCAGGTTTAATCTAGTCTCGTTTCAAAACAAACCCAAACTCTCCCCTTTGGAAATATGTAGAAATGGTTCAACAACTTCTAGGTGGTGGAGGATATGTTTGGATTTGTAGTCATTGCCATGTTCAATATTCGAGCTCATACAGTCGAGTGAAAGGGCACTTGTGCGGGATCCCTGAACTAGGCATCAAACCATGTCCAGGTGAAGATAACGGTGGCATTCCAAAAAATATAGTGTTGAAATATATTGCTGAGCAAGAAAAGGCAGACCAAAAAGCAACTAGTGGTAAAACAAGCCATCCTTTGAAGAAAGGATCTCGATCCATGAACCCCCTACACCACCTTCTTATTATCCACCTACAGAAAGCCATCCATTTATGGACATCCCTCAAGAGCAAACCATGCCCTCTTCAAATAAAAGATCTAAGGGACCGTTGGAAGCTTCATTTGAGAATGAGGCAAGAGAGATTGTTGATCAAGACATAGCAAGATGTGTCTATGCCAATGGATTAGCATTCAATGTTGTTCGTTCACCATATTGGCAAAAAATTGGTGAAATCTATTAATGAGGCTCCAAAGGGGTATAAGGGCCCGGTTTTGAGGGTGTTGCACCTTATTGGAGAAAGAGGTGAAACATGTAGCAGACTCTTTGAAGCCCATAAGGGATTCGTGGATCGAAACAGGGGTGACCATAGTTTCTGATGGATGGAAAGATGCAAGAAATCGCCCATTGATCAATGTTATTGCTGTGTCCCCTAAAGGGGCAATGTTTTTGAGAGCAGTGGATTGTGAAGGACAGGTGAAAGATGGTCCATTTATTGCTGACATCCTTTGCCAAGCTATTGAAGAAGTGGGCCATCAAAATGTTGTGCAAGTTGTAACCGACAATGCCAAAAATTGTAGGGCTGCTGGGTTATTGGTTGAGGAGAAGTATCCACACATTTTTTGGACACCTTGTGCTGTCCACTCCCTCAATCTAATGCTACAAAAAATTGGATCCAAAATTGAATGGATCAAACAGGTGTATGCCGAGGGCAAAGACATCCAAATGTTTGTCACCAACCACCATATGAGCAAGGAATATTTAGACAATTCTCAAAATTGGAGTTGTTGAAGGTAAGTTAATTCTCAATATTTTAAATTTTGAATTTTCTTTTAATTTTAATTTTTAAATTTTGATTTTGTATATTTAAATTATATTTTAATTTTAATTTTGATTTTCAACCCGGTTGCCGACCCATTTTGCCTCCAACACAATTGTGTTGAGACGACTTATAAAGGTTTGTGAGGCACTATGTGCCAGAATTGTTGATGCGTGTTTTATGACACAACAAACATTCTAGAATAAAGAGTCCAAAGACGCTCTATCCCCTCTTGAAAAACTACCTCGTATGCTAAGATTGCAAGTAAGATCATACGGTAATTCCAATGTTTAAGATGAATGCGGATGAGCTCTGTGGTTTGATGTGATTATGCTGGTAACACAAAGGGACTTACGCTAGGCTTGTTCAATTCACAATGAAGGTTTGGACAATGAAGCTCTATTACTTGGGTCATGGATCAAAGAAACTAAAAAAGGAGAAGGGTTCAGAAGCACTAATCTACTCCTAAGAATCCAAGAGACGGTATTGACTCGGTGAAACCAAAACTAAACTTTGTTTCACCACGCAGGGAACGCGCCAACTATGCAAAGCCAGTGCAATCTTCAAGGGAGAGTTGTGTTTATGATTTTCACGTCACAAATAACTACCATCGAATCGAACAATATTTATTCAGACAGAAGTTAAGAATCCACAAAGTAAGGTCAGGCTAACTTTACGCATTGAACGAAAATCATCCGTTCAAAGAAAGTATGAGCAAAAAGTTTCACCATGAATCAATACTTATCGAATCTTGCATTCATCTAACATACATGTAAAGAAATCTAAACTATGATGAGGGATAAGAACCATGACAACTCCAAAATAAGAGAAGCAATCACCATCAGAACAATGCATGCATTACTTATTACTTTGGCAATCTTACAACAGTTGCTTATCTCAACATGTTTTGCAACATGCTCCCATGCTTTACAAATGAGGGGTTGAGCTCAACTTATAGGCTCCCCAATTACAATTTGACGGCCAAGATTGATTTGGAATCAACGGCCAAGATTACAAATAAAACCCTAATTAGGGTTTGCTACCCTTCGACCAATGAGAAAATTGCATTCGAGGACACTTGTCCTTCTTGCTAAATATGAACCAACAGATAAAATAGAAAGTTGTTGCATGTTGATTTGGAATGATTTGATTGGTCGGAGGATGACGAGGCGCCGCCTCAACGTGCTGGATGTCTTCTTTGATCACTTTGTTCCTTTTCCATGTTCTTGCCTTAGAATAATTTTTCCTGACAATGATTCTGTCCTTTGCACTTTGATCTTGGATGACTTGTTTAGACTTGAAGCCATTAAATCTTACTTTCCGAATTGCTTTAGAATTTCTTCAAGTGCCAATTCAATGTTGAGCGCGTGGAGGAGAGGCAAGCATACAAAGGTGATGTAGTAAAGATTTCTTTTCGTTCAGCCCTCCTTGAATAATTGGTTCTTTCTTTGTTCAGACCTCCTTTGCCTTGTGTAGTCATCCACCTGCAGTAAAACAAAACAAATTTATTTTAGATAACTTTTCAAGATAAGCTTTGAAAGATTTTTACAAATTTCATTTTCAAGCTTTTAATTTTCTTTCCGTCCAATTTATTTGGCCATATTTTCTCGCCCTTTCCCAAAATTTATCTCGCCATGTCCAGTTTTATTTAGCCACAAATATTTTTTCGTCCAACATTCCTCTAGCCACGTCCAATAATTTTCTAGCCATGTCCAATAATTTTCTAGCCATGACTTGTCTCTTGCTATGTCCGATTTTATTTGGCCATCGTCCAAAATTATTTGGCCATTATCCTCTTTTGTTGGCCATATTTTCTTGCCGTCCGATTTTATTTGGCCATGAACTTCTCTTGATTTTCGACAATTTTCTTGCCATGTCCAATTTTATTCTAGACACGTCTAACATTCCTTGGCCATGACTTGTCTCTTGTCCAAAATTATTTGGCCATTGTCCAATTTTATTTAGCCATTTGCTTGATTTCTTCATCGTTTCCATAGCCATGGCGATAATTTTCTTTGGTCACTTGGGCAAAGTGCCATGCATATCTTAGCTTTCCAAAGGTTTGGACTTAGGCAAATTTTAATTTTTTACACTTTTTAACATACGGCAGACTTTGTCTATAATTTGGCAACCTTCATCTCTCACATCCAAGGCGGACTTGCTTAGCTTTGTTGCCACTTCTTCAATGTCTATGGCGGACTTTGTCTTATGGTTAGCCATCTTTAGACAAATTCTTCTTTCAAAGGGGCGGACTTTAGCATTTCTTTGGTTACTTTACTTTGTCTTTGTCCATGCCTTATCCATTTTTCCCTTCTATCTTGGGCGGACTTTCCACCTTTTGTTGCCATTTTGAAACTACCTAAGGCGGACTTCATGCATTTCCAAGCCATTTGCCTTGGTTGGAGGGCGGACTTGGCTCTCTTGCTTGACATTAGACCTTTCCACTTGGGCGGACTTAGGCAAATTTCTTGCCATTTATAGGGCGGACTTCAGCCTCTTCTTTGCCACTTGCTAAGGCGGACTTGCTTACTTTGGTTGCCATTTGGCATTTCTTTCAAGGGCGGACTTGACTGTTTTTCTGGCCATTTACCCCATTCTCCTTGCCATTGTACACTTAAACATAGGCAGACTTTACCAGTTTTCAGGCCATTTCATGCTTTGGAGGGCGGACTTCAGCTGTTTGGATGCCACTTAATGCTTGGACAGGGCGGACTTTGGGTCTTTTCCTGCCACTTCCTTTTTGTATTTGTCCATGCCTTAGACCTTTCATCTTTTTTCCATGGGCGGACTTTGGTCTTTTGTCTGCCATTCATAGGGCGGACTTGGCCTAGGAGCTTGCCATTTACTTTCTCTTGCTCGGCGGAGTTTGACCTTATGCTTGCCGACTGACTTCTTGAAGAGGGCGGACTTTGGGCTTTGGTTGGCCATTGCCTCCCTCCCTTAGACATTTTCTTCTTTTTCCATGGGCGGACTTCCTTGATCTGCTCGCCATTGGACCTCTTTAGCTGGGCGGAGTTTAGCATATCTTTGGCCATACATAGGGCGGACTTCAGCTTGAGCCTGTGTAACAACCTATCCAGTCTACGGTTTTAAAAATTCAACCATCTATCGGTTTCAGCCGAAGAACAACTAACTTGTTTTCATTCTAGGGTTTCCAAATCGTTTCAACTAACTTCTAAGTTTTCAGTTTCAGCTGAAAAGTAACATCTAACTGATTCCATCAACTGACTCACAGAAGATTAAACTAAATAACTGTCAAACGAAGGAAAGGAAATAACTTCTCTTTATTCAATAACTAATTTCAAATCTTTCATTTCAGCTGAATGATACAAGTAACTGTCTAACTAATTAACTGCAGATTATTACAACGTACATTTAACATATACGAATGTCATTCATTGCATAAATGAAAGTAAGCTTAAAAAAGCATTGCATGTACCTGGATTTATGAGTGAGGAAGAAATGCATTTGACATCATCATCTTGCTATTATACTTGGCTTCTTTAGCAATGAGGGAAAGAGAATTATCATCAGGGGCTTTACCGCCCAACCAAGACCTACTGGTCTCCCGAGTTTCTTCAGCTGAAGAACCCGCCCTTCACGAGGGTAATCAACATGGATCAATTTATCATCATGTCTCTGAGCCTGATGTCCACGAACCTATACTACTGATCGATCCTTCCTCTATAGGTACCTCCTATCAGAAGAATCATCCTGATCAGAGTATATCTGGCCATAGAAGCTGACATTGCCGAACGGGCATCTACCTTGGCCAAGGATTTTTAATTAATTATTTGTGGCATCACTGTGCCGACAGCACGCATCCTTGCTCGACATGACAACTCATAAATTAAGTTTCTTATTTCTTGCATTATTAAGAAGTATCAATCTTCCCTATGGTTCATAACTTAGGAATTTATTGTTAATATCTTATCATAAATGATATGCTTTCATCTTAAAAAAAAGAGAGGGAGATTAGGTATATAAGCTTTCTCTTCATATTATATTCGGTTAGATCTTAACCCTCGCGAAAATGTATTAGGATGAATTCAGCTAAACACAATCCAGATCTTAATTAGATTTTAAGTATTTTCCAAAGTAATTCCCAAAACAATCAGGGAAGTATAGACAGGTCTAAACACAGACAGCAGATAAGAAAAACAAGGATTAGGTTCCATCACTCAAATGACTACAATTCAACTGTTACAAATTAAAGGAAGAGAAGTATTTTGAGCTAATCTAGCAACAAGAAGATGTACGATTCCAGACTGGTGACGGTAGTCAGCGGCAACAAAATTATGTATCCAGATTTATTTATCGATATCTAACATAGAGAAGGTTAAACCCGTTACTTGCGTGAGTAAAGGAGTTGGATATTGAATACAATGCTCTTCACTTCGGTCTTCAAGAGAGCACCGACGCTTCTAGATGAGAGTGAAGTCCCACGCGTGAGACAATATATCAACTCCACTCCTCTGGTTTGATGACACGAAGACCAAAACTCCAATCGCAAATGATTTCCAATAACAACTCAAAGATCTTGGCATGATAAAGGTATACTCTTACCAGACCGAACTACAAAAGACGGTGCAGATTTTGAACATGGCAGAGAAGATTTTTCTAAGAGTTTTCCATGAAGACTGGGTTATTCACAGAATTCAGATGACCCTGTTAATCATAAAAGTGACTACCAAATTTGGAACAAGGCTCTTATCAGTTGAGTTTAGAAAGGGAAAAGAAATCCCTTACCAATTTAAATGTTTCAGAACTAGGTTTGAGATTAAGTGAGTTTCCAGTTCACTACCGAATAACCACAATTATAAAATGTTTCCAAGGTTGGAAATTCGAATGGAGGTAATGCTTCTCAATTTAGATGAATTGATCTCAGAAAATTGATGGTTAAGGTTATAGGATGCCCTTGACGGAGTCTAACTCAAAAGCAAAGTAAAATAAAGATTCAATTCAACAACATGACTCTACATCTTGCAGGAGACGGAAATAATATAGCCGTAGACATAGTCTGGTCACACCAATTAAAATGGTTTCTCATAACCAGACTTTACCAGAGCAAGGGCGTTCTTAACTTTAACAGAAAGAATTTTTAATGTAAACTCATAAATAACATTCCAAACAAATTTCAAAGAAAAATATCAACTAATTGTTCTCAACGTGCCTGGTCACTCGTCTGAAGCTTGGCTATGTAGAGAATCCCTTGCTATCTACTGGTCGCTCAAACAACACCTACAGCTTCATCGATATACCCAGATTGTTATTCGACTCCTCGTCGGCTTGATTCCAGCTAGTTTTCCCTACGCTGGCCAGACGATGATGGGCTCCTTTGGATGAAATTATCAGAAACTGACGGAGTAGACGAAAATTAAAATAAATAAAAATGGAACCCAATCCTTGGCGGAAGAATTATAATGGTCCAACGATATATGAGTTCGTCCTTTCCCCTCCATTCTGGAATATATTGAGACGTCTTGAATTCCCGGCGCTAGACATCTTGAATTCCCGGCGTTACAAAAATGGAGTGGCTAGGTACTCTGCCTCCGCAAAACCGACGGCATTAACCCACACGACTCGAAATTTGCATGAGACGTTACAAGAGATTGTTATCAATTTTCTTCTATTTATTTATATAAGCACTTTATTAATGTATTGCTTTAAATTCCTTCGGTTTCATTAAGGAGTGCTCTACTAGCAAACCCGACGGCTCACTCCCACACATAATCAAGCCTCAATAATATTTATCAAATTTTATTATTTAATTTATTTTGCTTTATTAATAGCAAATCTCTTCTTTTGTTTATAATTAAAATACCTTTGATAAGTATTTCTTTTAATTTCGACTTACAAATCAATATTTATTAATTAGACCAAGGCCAAGGTTATGTCGTTGCATTGTCATACACTACCCAGAGTTTGATGACAAATAGATTCTTGTCAACTACGTCCTCTCCCTGACGATATTTCCCTTTCTCTCCTGGTGTCAACGATCCTGCATCCACTGACAAGGATTAGGGTTAGATCGTTCTCAACGGCTAAATAGTATGGATTTGAATTAAATATCATGATCTCTTTCAATTTCATACAAACAATAATTTCACTTGCAAAATAAAGAGTTCGTTAACATTTCAGTTACGATAAAAGAACGACTATTGCATTCTCAACGTCATAATCACTTGAAAGCAGTTATTTGCAACTGACATTACATTTGAAATACATAACCAACATACAATCTCAATGTAAGGGATGTAACAGCCTGGCCATTGCCAGATTTTCTTAGACATTTCCTTCATTCTTCATGGGCGGACTTCTTCGTTTCTTTAGCCATTGTCCAATATCCAAGGCGGACTTCCTTGAATCTGTTGCCATTTGACTTGTTGAAGAGGGCGGACTTCATCTTTGACCTGTCCATTTGATGCTTTGACAGGGGCGGACTTCATTGTTTCCCTTGCCATGGCCTTATTTGACTTAGACATTTCCAAGGGCGGACTTCATGGTTTGCATGTCCATTGCTCAGATTTCAAAGCCCTTTGAAAAAAAATTTCATGCCATTTACATCTTTGACAGAGGCGGACTTGACAAATTTCATTGCCATTGCCCAGATTTTCATACCATTGATCGAATTTTTTTTATGCCATTGACATCTTGGCTGAGAGCGGAATTACCAGATCTGTTGCCATTGCCCAGATTTTTAGGCCATTGATTGCTTGGCTGAAAGCATTTACCATCCACTTCCTCTGTACTTAGGCGAATTTATTAGTTTTCTCCATGATCATGCTCAGATTTTTCATGAACTGTTCAGATTTCTTGACGAATTTTCCAGATTTCTTGACGAATTTGATGAACTTCTTGCAGATTTCTTCATGAATGTTCAGATTTCTTGACGAATTTCATCAAATCTTCAACCATTTTAGTGCTTTTACCAGATTTCTCTGTGATTTTCCAGAATTTCTCACCATTTTTGAACGAATTTTCCAGATTTTTGAACTTTTTTATGTGATTTTCCAGATTTTTGCCAAAATTTCAAAAAATCTTCGAATCGATTTTCTGAGAGTTTCGTTGCTCATTTCGAACTTCTGAGTGCGTTTTTGAAACTCGTGACCCTTCTAAAAATAGAAACTTTCTAAAAATAGAAATTTTCCAAAAATAGCAACTTTCCAAAAATAGACCCTAAAAAATAGGGATCCCAGAATTGCCCAAAAGTGCCAAAAAAGTAGGTCCTAAAAAATAGGGGCCCGGGGTGAGAAACCCTAAAAATTTGGAAGTGTCAGAATCGAACGAAACGACAGTCGATCTTCGTCTCCCAGGCCTTCTAAGCACGATGGTGACGTTTATTCAGTGATCTAGGCTCAATTTCTCCAACTGACTCGGGAGACCGTTCAAAACTCAAACCCCTCATTGCAAAAAGAATTGGTGATAAGCAGTTGCGACGCCAAGGCAAAACCCAAAAGCAAAAAAAATGGAGGGTCCCCATTTGCAATGGGGCGATGTGTGAAAAGGTCACAACAGTAATCAGCCCTAATTGGGTTGTATGGAGGCAATCTAGCAATGAAAGGGCAAATAGGATCAAGCAAAGGATCCTAGATGATGGTTGGTGGGATCATGTTGAGTATCTCGTCAGTTTCACCGAGCCCATACTGAGCATGATCCGTTACACTGACTTGGATAGACCTTGTTTGGGCGAAGTATATGATGGTATCGACTCAATGATTGAGAAGATGAGATCCATCATCAATGCAAAAGAGGAAGATCCTGAAGAAAAATTCTTCAAAGAGCTACAGGAAATCATGGTTGATAGATGGAACAAAATGACCACTCCCTTGCATCTTCTCGCTTTTGCATTGAGTCCCAAATATTATAGCCCTGAGATACTTTCTACTTCATCAAGAGTTGCTCCATATAGGGATGGTGAAGTGGCCCAAGGGTACAAGGCAGCAATTCGTAGAATCTTCACTGATCGTGACCAACGTGATCGAGTGAGGGCTGAGTTTATGGCTTTTGCATGCTCTGGGAGTGTTGATCAGAATATGGATGCTCTTTGAGACAAGTGCAGGGTGGATGCTCATAGTTGGTGGTACTTCCATGGGCAAGAATACATGCACCTCCAACCTATTGCAATAAAAGTTTTATCCCAAGTAAGTTTTATATTTGTAATTTTAATTTTAATTTTTAATTAATAATTTTGTTTAGTTAAATTTTGTAACTCTTAACTATTTATTAATTTAATTTGGTCTTAATAGGTTGCTAGTTCATCCTCTTCTGTGAGGAATTGGAGCACATACTCCTTCATCCACTCAATAAAACACAATAGGCTACATTCAAAAAAGGCTGAGGACTTGGTGATGTGCATTCAAACTTGCGCCTCCTTACACACAAACATAGTTCCTACAAAGAAGGAGACACAAGGAGGTGGGATATTGAGCCAAAGCAGATTGACTTGGATGCTTCCACAAGTCACTTAGCTGCACTTGATATTGATGATGACTATCAGCCTGAAGCAGCTACGAGCATGAGAGCGGTAGTGTTAGTGCTAGTGGCAATGCTTGTGTGAGTGCCACTAATGCTATTTGTGGTTCTACACAAAATGTAGCATCTAATGATGCTAATGATACTGCTTTTTTTGATGACCCATATGATTCAGATTGATCAATGATCAATAATTAATAATTATTAATGGTTGATTGTAAACACTTGACATTTTTATGTTTGAAGTTTGAATTTTAATTTATAATTCTATATCATGACATTTGACTTTTGAGTATAAAGTGGTGGTGTATTTTTGCTATGTTATTTGACTATTAATCTGGTGGTGTATTATGAACTTAATTACTGCTGCAAATATGTATATATTTCTGATTTTTATATGTTTTTGTATTACCGAACCCAAAACGAACCCAACCCCCAAAAAAGAAATTTCCCAAACTGGCGAACCAGGTTCTCGAACCCGAACCCAAACCCAAAACCGAACCGGTAACTTAGAGATTAAGTGAAGGAGGAAATTGGGGCAGGAAGATTTGATCATTGGGGATGATACAGAATCATAGATAGCAGCTTATATGCACATGATGCTCGTCATATTGAGTTGGATGGAAGCTGGAGCCACTAAGAGTCCTTACAGAAATTGTCCATTGATCAGGTTTTGGTTTCAAAACTTTGACCTTCAATCATTTGACCTATTGTCATCTTTGAACACTAATGCAATTTCAATTCAATTATTTCTTTCTTTGGTTCGCTGCAGGATGGTAACAGGGAATCTGTAATAATATTTGGTTGCAAGGCATAGGATGTTGATATGGACTAACCGCCTCCCTGTTGGCAGTGACAGTGTTTGTCATTGATGTCAAAGATGTCAAAGGTGTGACAGTGCTTCAAGGTCTTGGTGCTTCATGGTGTTGATAGTTCAGTGCTTCATGGTGTTCTTTCATGATACCTTTATTCTTCTTGAAATCAGAGGCTTGAGCAAAGGTTGGTGCATAAGGTTAATGGAGTTTGGAGATTAATTTGTCTTTGCAAATCATTGATCTCAAAGTATAGTTGCTCTTGTCCAAGCTTGTCTCAAGGTATCTCATACATAAGATCTATCATGCATAGTTGCTTCAGGTTAAAGTATCATGCAGTGGTGTTATTGCTTGATGATTGGTGCATTCAAAGTTTTGTTCCAAGACAAGGTTGAGTTGATGCTAGCCATCTCTTGGTACATAGTGGTGCAAAAGTGATAAGTATTTGCCAAGACGTGTTTGTACATTCAGTTCTTGATGTCCACCATGGATCTGAGAGTATTGCTTCAGAGGTTGCTTCAGATTATGACAGGGATGCTTCTTGTTCTTTAAGACATTCAATGGGTTGATATTCACAGAGTTGTGTTTTTTGTTGTCAAGTGTTCTTGAGTTGCTCTTGGTCATGCTGCTTCAAGATACTTGTTGATGTCAATGAGTTTGTTGTATTGAGTTTGTTGTATTGGCATGTTTTGCTTTTGTCATGTTTGCTTCAATAGCATCACAGCAGTTAAAGCATCAAACCAAGGTTCAATAGCATTCAAAGGCTTCAAACTCTAAGAGCATCAAAACTTTCAAGGTGCAAAATCCTAATATGTATTCTCATCAAAGTTTATCATTCTTGGTTGATATAAGTGGCATACTGTTCTGCATCAGGAGCTTGAACATATGTTGATTTGGAGTATTCAAAGCTTAATTAGCAGTGGCTCAAGTGACCGGGTATAGCAAGTAAAAGTCATTTTAATTAACTTGCTCAAGGGTTTTTATGTCATTTGTAACTGGCCCTTCTCTTTTGTCAACCGGCTGAACAAGTTAGTAAGCTTTGTTCGAATGCTTAAAGGAAGATCAAAGGTCATTATTTAATTCAGTTCCTAGCAGGAGTTATTGATTGATGGTTCTTATTCAAACCTTAGAACGTCTAGTTTACTATGTTTCAATTTGACAGGAAGTCAAAAAGACTGTCCAGTTTTTGCTTTGTAACTGTTTGAAAATGAAAAAAGGAAAATGGTTGCTGTTATGGCGCCAAAATGCAGTTGGACGTTCTAGTTTTTGAAAGCCTATTGAAGTTCAATGGTCAGGTGTGTGTACATTGAGTTTTGGTTTTTGTGTGGAGACCCAAGCTTTTGGAATTGAATGGAAAAGTCTTGTCCAGTGAAGTAAGGAAGATGGTAGTGGCAGTGTGTTTAATTGTTTTCTATGACTGCCTTCATTCTATATGTATGTTTTGCAAAGTCTAGAGTGATCTGGATATGGTCATTAATGTTTGATGGGTTTTGGAGCATATTTTGATTGAGAATTGAAATGTATGTGAAGTATGGAAGCTTTGATTGAAGATAAACAGGTTGATAAATGATCTTTGGTGGCAGTAAATTGGAGAGTTTTTTGTTTCAGTCTGCATGATCTTCAATATCAACAGTCAGTTGATATGAGTGTGGGTTTTTGATGAAATGTTTTGTGAAGGGAAAGAGTATGCTTTTGATCGAAACATAATAATGGCAGTGTATATATGATGTTCTCTTGATCAGCATATGCATATCATTGAAGAAGAGTATATGATTTCAAATTAATGCTTCATTTGATCAGTACATGAAGACTGCTACTAATGTTTGTATGAAGTCAGGTATGTGAAAGGCAGTGATTACAAGTTTTTGTCTTCTACAAGTCAGGATTGATTTGAACTGAATGAGATCTCAGAAGCTTTCATGAACAGAGAATGGTGTTTGTATGTTCAGTATTACATGTACAGTTTGTTTGAGAGCAGAGCAAGGTATTTAAGGTGATGGATTTATTGTGAACAGAGCAAGATTGTTGAGATATATTGGATATGGCTTTTAACAGAGCAAGAGTAAAGTTCTAATTGAAAAGAAGTTGACAGGGCTGATACAATAGTGATTTGAAGTGAAACAGAGTAACCCTCTGTGCCTCTTTATTTTCCTTTTGAAGATTGCCAGTGAGGCTTGAGTAGTTTGCGAGTGAGGCATGGAAATCAGCCAGTGAGCCTTGAGTAGTTTGTAAGTGAGGCTTGAGTGATTGTCAGTGAGGCATGGAAATCAGCCAATGAGGCTTGAGTAGTTTGCCAGTGAGGCTTGTTGTGCTGTCAGTGAGACACACAATTTGTAAACAGCAAGGTGTTGGCTAGTATGGCCTAATAAAGCATTTATTGAGAATGGTTTTTTTGCCCTTTTTAGGGTTTTTCCACTCATAAATTTTGTGTCTCATTTTTCCTTGCTGATGTGTTGTTGTGTATGGTTAAGTATCTCTGATTCACATGTGATGTTGTGATTTGCACATCTTTGTGTTTTTTTTTCATCAAATACAATATCTAAAGTTTTTGTGTGATCAAGGAAGTTAAGTTTATGAGATTGGTTTATTTGACCACTATTTCACACCCCGCTCACCCCCCCTCCCCTCAGTGGTCCTATACTCCAACACTCCCATGGATCCATTTATCTCTAGTGTTTGTATCGAACGTTAATACGTCGATCTTTTGACGCAATGGCAAACATGTTCCAACAAATGGTATCGGAGCCGTGGTCGTGGGTTTGAATCTCCTCAAGTGACACTAAGGGGGGGGGATTGTTGGACTAATCGTCAATGTCTTGCTTTGGATTCGGGACATGGACTAACCGCCTCCATTGGATCCGTTTATTTATGGCGTTTGTATCAAATGATAATTGGTCGATCTTTTGGCACAACGGAAAACATGTTCCAACATAGGATGCAGGCTAGTGTTACCCCTCATTTGTCTTGGCATTCGTATGTTTTATCATTGTGTTGAAGGATTCCCTTTGCATGGGTTGCAATTGCAGAGTGTTAGAAATTGTCATATACACAACAAATCTATTTAAGATCTAATGCCTATAAGCTAATCACAAAAAGAATCAGAAATAAAAGTATTCAATATTCAATTAATGGAGCAAATTACAAAGAGTAAAGTATAAATATATAGACCTCTTGAATACATGAATCGAAGAGATGGCATGTTCAAGAGGTCATGAGAAGGTAAATTAACTCAGTCTAACTGAGATAGAGATGGCCTTAACTAAGCAAAAGTGGCACTTAACTGTCATCACTCAAAAATTGATAAAACAATGGTGCACTTGTGTAATGTCCCCACTCTTGGAGTGACATCTTGGTGGTCATATTCTAGCCCATCCAGCATTCTCGTGGGTTAGAAGGCATGATTATGGAATGACTTTTGGCCAAGCGTAATGGTGACCTTATTTTAACATTATCTCATGGCACACAAGGAGGTCAAAGCAAGCAAGAAGGTCTACTCAAGTCAAAGCGAGCAAGGAGGACTATTTGCAAAACCAAGCAAACAAGGAGGACAAGCAAGCAAGGAGGAGAGTCGACCTCATCCAATCTGATCAACTTCTAGAAGCTTCCCTTTCCTATGGCGGTTTAGGTGACTTAAGGGAGAAGCTACCATAAATTAATATTAAATCTGATCTCTTCCTTGGGGTGGCTCAAAGAAGCTTCCAAAATAGAATTTTAAAATACTCAAAAAGGCTAAAAGGCAATCACATCTTCCTAGGATGGTTTGGGAAAACTTAGCCAAGAAGAAATTGAATATCTTAATAAATAAAATCAAATCCTTGGATAAGGACGACTTAGGTGCCTTGGAGAAGAAGGCAAAAAATATTTCAATTAAATAAAATGAAAAATCAGATCTTCCCTAAGGGTGGTTTAGGTGCCTTAGCCATGAAGTTATTGTTAGAATATATCATATTCTTATATTAATAATGGTCAATATGATGTATTTAATAGATTAGATATTTTCTATCTGTTAGGTGGACATTTAATGTCTATAGGTAGATATCTTTAATAGCTATAGTTATGTAAGCTCTTTATATATTGTAAGATCTCCTTTTGTTAATACAAGAAACTTTTACCATTTACATGGTATCAAAGCCGAGAAAACAAAACCCTAGAAATTCGTGGACTTAAAAAAGGGTCATAATTCGAATTTCTTCTGTGTGAGGGTCTGAAAATTTTCGAGGGTTTCTGGCTACGGATCATTCTGCAAACCTGCGTTCGTGACCTGTGCGATTTTTCTGGAGGACACATTTCTTCTGGTCGCGACCCTCTGCAAGCGATTTATTGAGGTCGTGCATTTCTGTTTCTGGCCACGCGTTTTTCATGATCCTCAGGCGCAATTTTCGTTTGAGTAAGTCGCGTTTTTATCTGAAGGTCACCTTTCCTCTGCCCGCGTTTTTTCTGCGCGTTTTCCAGCCCCTGTTCGCGTTTTTTCGTGCGCGACCTTCTGTCTGGGATTTCCGGTTGAAGTGCATTTGTCTTTGGCTCCCTTTCTGAATGCGTTTTGTCTGCCTTTCGTCGGTTTTGAGGCCCTTTTTTTCTCCATTCTGATCCACGTTTTTTCGTGGCATTTGGACGCGTTTTTACCTGTTCTTGGGCCACGATTTCTTCTTTTTCTATGATGATTCCTTCTTTCTCTTGGCGCAGCCGTGGATTTCAAAAATTTCAACTAGGGTTTTGAACCCTCATATCAAGTCAAAAAATTATTTTTATTTCAGATTCCTTCTGGGTTTTCCGAAATCTCAACTGGGTCGTCATCCTTTTTTTTGGGTCCCTTGTTTTCCGTGCCTCAAAATTTGTGTTGTCAAAATTTTCTGGGTATTCTTCCATTCTTCTAGGTTTTTAATTATCTTTTATGGGTTTTTAGTAAAACCTCAAAATCCGTGTTAGGGTTTTTGTATTTTTGTTTCCTTTGCATTATCTTGTCATCACCAGTTTGACCGCGAGGTACGTGATGGCATCTCTGACAAACATAATGCTCGAAAGCAACCACAAGTTCAATGGGAAGAATTACAACACCTGGAAGTAGCGTATGCTGACCATTTTCAAGTATCGGTGTCTTGATGCGGTTGTTCTAGGTACATCACCTCAACCCACTGTAGCTGGAAAGGATCAAAATAAATGGGATGAACACAACCAAGAAGACGTTATGCTCATCAAGCTTTCAGTCATCGACGACCAGCTGCCACAAGTGTCGTCAGGAAAAATAGCTGCCGAGGTATGGACAAACCTAAAGGATCTCCATGAAACGTCAGATAAGAGTCATGCGTTTTTTCTTAAGAACATGCTTTTTTCAATAATGATGGACGAGAAGCACACCACTCTTCAAGAGCATCTGACAAAGATCAAGGAGATTCGTGACCAGCTTGAAGCTATTGGACGAAAGATGGAGGAAGAGGACATGGTCGTCATTACTCTGAAGAGTTTGCCAAAATCTTACGAGCATTTCATTGAAACGCTCAATATTACTTCAACAAACGTTGACTTGAAGTTTCCATACTTATGTAACAAGCTTCTACAACAAGATCATTGGACACAGCAGTTTGGAAGCAGTGCCAGTTCGTCCTCCACAGAACAAGCGTTCTCTGCCAAATCTTCTGCTAAGAACAAAGGGAAGGCTCAATCTTCTCAACCGAAAGGCTCTGGTTCTTCTCAGAACAGCAAGAAGAAGAAGAACGTTTAGTGTAATTATTGCCACGAATACGGTCACATCAAGGCTGGTTGTCGCACTTGGTTGGCTCATGAACAAAAGAAGCAGGGAGGATCTCAACAGAAGGCACATGTCGCCAAGCACACTGAGCAAAAAGAGTCTGCATTATATGCGTTTATGGCCAAGAGAACTGCAAATCCGGTACATTCTTCTACCCGGTATATCGATTCAGGGGCATCGTGGCATTTTACTCATCGTCGGGATTGGTTCACCAAATTCGAACCCTTCTCAGATTCTGTCATTTTCGGAGGAGGCGAAGAGTACACAGTTGCTGGTAAGGGCACTGTCCAGATTCACTCAGGAGGAAGAAATTTACTCTTTCTCGATGTCTACTATGTTCCCGGCATGGAACATAATCTCCTCTCCGTCAGTCAGATCATGCGACATTCTCCCCAGCTAGATGTTTTCAGCTCGTCCACTTGCAGCATCGTTGATCAGGAGACTCGTACTACAATTGCTATGGGACTAGAGGATCACGGTCTGTATAGACTTGCTGATTCTAGTGATTCTCAGGAGCACGCTATGGCTGCCCGAAGTACAACCATCAGCAAACTTTGGCATCAGCGTTATGGGCACTTGAATGTCCACTACCTCTCTCAGTTATCTCAGGAGGGTCTTGTTGCTGGTCTACCTAAGATCCAAACTAAAAATAATGGAGTTTGTGGAGCCTATCAAGCTGGCAAGCAGCATCGGACACCGTTCTCGGATGGTGATTCTTGGCGAGCCTCCAAGGTACTTCAACTGGTTCACGCTGATGTATGTGGGCCAATGAATACTCCTTCTGTTACTGGGACCAGGTACTTTTTATTGTTTGTTGATGATTTCAGTCGGAAAATGTGGGTGTATTTTTTGAAACATAAATCAGATGTGTTTAGCACATTTCAGCAGTTTAAAGCCTTAGTTGAGAAGAAATCAGGTTCTCACATTGTTACTCTAAGGTCAGATAATGGGGGGGAGTTTTGTTCAACTGACTTCTTTACTTTTTGTGCTACACACGGCATTAAGCGCCAACTCACTACACCATACACCCCTCAGCAGAATGGTGTCGTCAAACGCAAGAATCGCACCATTACCGAAATGGCTCGTTCTATACTCGAGCACAGAAATGTTCCTAAGAAATACTGGGCTGAAGCAGTCTACACTGCCGTCTACCTCCTGAATCGGTCACCTACACAGACCGTTAAGAAGATGACTCCAGAAAAAGCCTGGTCAGGACGCAAACCTAAGGTGGGCCATCTGAAAGTCTTCGGTTCTACCGCTCATGTATGGATTCCAGATGCTAAGCGTACCAAGTTGGACTCCAAGAGCCAAACACTTATGTTTACTAGCTACAACAACAATCACAAAGCCTACAGGTTGATTGATGTGGAGACAGATCGTCTCATATTCAGCCGTGATGTTGTCATTGATGAGACTACTGGTCCATTTGTTCCTACCACCAGTCCTGCGAATCAGTCTATGAAGGTTCCTAATGAGGGTGTTCGTCTTCCTCTTGGTTCCCATGATGGGAGGGCTTCAGAGCATTCTGACTCTGAAAATGAGGAGTCTACTGATCATGATCTCGCACCACCTGACTTTCATCAGGACTCGCATCCAGATGACTTTGTTCCAGAACTCCCAGGAGATGTTGTTACTCCTGTTTTAGATGTTGGCACTTCTACTCGTCGGCCTAAGTGGTGGGCCAAGACTATTGGCGATCTTCATGATGATAAACTCATTGAGGGCAGATCAACTCATAGCAAGAGCAAGCAGCTACAAACAGTCAACTTCGCTCTTATGGCCAACATCCACAACATCTACGAACCTTATACATATTCTGAGGCTAAAGGAATTCCAGAGTGGGAACAGGCTATGTGCACAGAATATCATAGTCTTCTGAAGAATCACACCTGGGTTCTTTCTGATCTTCCTCCTGGGAAGAAACCTATTAATTGCAAATGGGTTTACAAGGTCAAGTATCATGCTGATGGTACTCTGGATAAATACAAGGCCAGATTGGTTGCTCGGGGATTCACACAGCGGGAGGGCATTGATTACGAGGAGACCTTTGCTCCTACTGCCAAGATGAGCACAATTCGTCGTCTTCTTGCTATTGCAGCCCAATTTGGTTGGACAGTTCATCAGATGGACGTCAAGAGTGCCTTCCTCAACAGTGATTTGCAGGAAGAAGTCTACATGACGCAGCCTCCTGGTTTCAAGGTTGCCGGCAAAGAACATCAGGTGTGTAGACTCGTGAAAGCGCTCCATGGACTGAAACAGACTCCCCATGCATGGTACTTCAAGATTGATCGGTACTTGGTTGATCATTGTTTTCAGCGCAGCCCTTCTGACAGTAATCTGTATGTCAAACACTCTGTTAATGATATTCTCTTTCTTGTTGTCTATGTTGACGATTTGATCATTACTAGCAGTTCAACACATTTGATTGCAGCAATCAAACAGGATTTGTGTCAGACTTTTGACATGACAGATCTAGGGCTTCCCCATTATTGTTTGGGTATTCAAGTTTGGCAGACCGCTGGTAGCATCTTTATCTCTCAGTCAAAATATGCCAGAAGTTTGCTTGACAAATTTCAGATGCAGGATTGCAAACCTGCCTCCACACCTATGGAGAAGGGGCTGAAGTTGTCAGCTAACTCTGATTCACCTCCGGTCGATGAAACGACCTTCAGGCAACTAGTGGGCAGTCTCATCTACCTCACTGCCACTAGACCTGACATCAGTTTTGCAGTGAGCTACATTTCTCGCTTTATGACAGCTCCAAAAGCCGATCATTGGATTGCAGCAAAGCACGTGCTGAGATATGTTAAGGGCACTTCTGACTATGGCATTCTGTATGGCAAATGCAAGGATCCAAAGCTGATTGGTTACACAGACTCATATTGGGCAGGTTCAGTGGATGACAGAAAATCTACTTCTGGGTATGTATTCAGTTTGGGTACAGGTGTTGTAACATGGACCAGCAAGAAGCAACAGGCAGTGGCTCTTTCCTTGACAGAAGTTGAATATCCAAGAACCGTTAAGGCAGCATGTGAGGCAGTTTGGTTTCGTAGGATGCTTTCTGACATACACATGTCACAAGCAGGACCTTCTCTCTTGTACACTGATAATCAAGGGATGCTCAAACTGGCCAAAAATCGAGTCTTCCATGAACGTACCAAGCATGTTGAGCTTCATTGTCACTACATTCGCCAGCTGGTAGAAGACGGATCAGTTCAGCTGCAGTATGTTCCAACAGCGGATCAAACTGCAGACATTCTCACCAAGTCTCTGAGCCCGGATAAATTTGTCAAATTTAGGGGGCAACTTGGTGTTGTTGACGGATTGACCATTAAGGGAGGGTGTTAGAATATATTATATTCTTATATTATTAATGGTCAATATGATGTATTTAATAGATTAGATATTTTCTATCTGTTAGGTGGACATTTAATGTCTGTAGGTAGATATCTTTAATAGCTACAGTTATGTAAGCTCTTTATATATTGTAAGATCTCCTTTTGTTAATACAAGAAACTTTTACCATTTACAGTTATTGAATATTTTATTGAAAACAAATCAGATTCTCTTCTAAGGGCAGTTTGGACTAGAAGCCTTATTTAAAGGCATGGAGGGTTGTGAAATTATTATGTTTTGCATTGATACTTGTTTTCTCTTGTCCGAAATAAGTTTCAGAATTTCTTCAAGGTGGTGTTCCCTTGAGTTGGGTTTGGTGATGCTCCCTTGCCCTTGTTTGAAAGGTGAAATCACTCAGGTTTCATCATACGGCAGAATTGTGCAAGCTTGGTGCATTTTACAGCTAGGGTTTGAAGACAAGTTCCTGGTCAAATATCAGATTTGGAGGGCTAAAGATTTCTCTGAGCAAATCTACCTTGGGCAATCCAGACTAGGGACATTTTTGAGTTAAATAACATTTGTTTCATGAAGTTTGAAGATTTTGGGAGACTAGGGTTTCCAGTTTGGTGGCTGGAAATTGCATCTTCAGATGTGATCTGATTATATTCAGTCTTCGCATCTATTTTTGGCATATCAATATATTCCGGTTGAAGGAGTTGATGGTTTTGTAGCTGTACTTCACATCTTCAGCCTTGGGCATCCATTTTGAGGAGCTGTTGGAGCCTTTTCTGCAGCTCAATCATAGCTGGAGACTGCAGCAGCAGTTGCTCCTATCATTCTTATTTTGGCATTATTGTATAATCTATTTCATTTAATATAATGAGCTATCAACGAGTATGTTTTGTGGTTGTCATTGGTATCATTTATAATCATTTTCTGAGTATTGTGAAAGTCTGAAAATAAAATTCAGACCTGCAAATAATTGTATCAGACTTGTTTTGCAAAATAGAAGGTTGTTTCAATTCCAAAAATCATTGTATTTCTTGCATATCTGTTATCTTAATGTTTTATGCAAATTTGGGCAACAAAACATTCATAAACCAAACCAAAAACAATTCAGTTTGGGTAAGGATCTAGTTGGGATTCTCACAATGGTATCAAAGCCACAATCTTGCCAGCCTGAGGGTATAAAAAAATCAGTTATTTAAACTTCAATTGAGTCAATGGCTAGAATTAAAGATGGAAGATTGTTACCTGCCTTCCTACCTACTTCATCAAAGAAGGAAAAGGCACCTAGCTTGGAAAAGATAATGAAGGACCTTGCTCAAACACAGCGGAAGTTAGCTCATAATTTGCAATGTTATGAAGATTCTCTTTCGAGACAATCCAGGCACTCTAATGACTCATCCACATCTACAGGTAAAGATTCAACACAGCTGGATAAAAGGGACGAAATATTTAGCATGTTTAAAGAATATGATACTCTCCCTCAATCTGTTAAGAAAGATTTACCTTTCATTGATTTCATGGACTTGCATCCCAGGCTACACTACAAGACTGATTTGGAAAAGAAACAATACCACAGGATAGCTCTTGATCTATTCGCACAAAAAGAGGATAGAAAAACTACTAGTGAGATTTGCAAAAATCTTCATGAGTTTGAGAAACATGTTGATTTAGTACATGAGGATAAAAGGATAGAATCTTGTAATGATTATAATGTGGCCCCATTATCCTTACAAGAAGAAATACATGAAACATCTACAAAAGAAGGAGAATTACTTACCTCTTCTACAAGTGAAGTGTACACGAATTTCTACATTGGTGCTATAGAGATTGTTCTTGATCAGCCGCATGAAGGTAGGGATTCTGTTGATGATCCATTAATTGAGCATAGTATTATCTCATCAACTTTGCACAGTAATGGCAAGGAATCAGATTGCGAGTTGAGTGACCTTGAAGGTGGATGTGTTCATGCACATGAAGACACCACAAATAGGTATGATGATAATTCTGATTTTCAAATTACAAACAGCAGTCCATTATTGTCACATAATCATGAGGTTATAGATAAATCATATGAAGATGACAATGTTGTAGAATCTTCCAATGTTAGCACTGAAGTTTTGTGTGTTGAACATGAGGTATCTTTGTCATCTACAGTTGAGTTAGGTGTGTTTGGTGATGCTCATACAGTGACTAGTGAGCTGGATTGTGTTTTGGCACCAAATGTTGATGATCCTTTGATTAGAACTACTGCTGCCCAAGTTCCAGATCAACAAGTGTACCGTGAAGATGACATTGAGAGTGTCGAATCTGTTAATTTAGATGACATCATGGACGAGGACAACTGTGTTAGTCATGTTTTCCAGGCTCAATGTGAGGATTCAAAGTGTGAATCAGCCTTGTTACAGAAGGCCAATAGCTCTCACTGTTTGGAAAATCAGTTGAAAGTCAATGAAGACCAGATTGTAGCTTCATTGATTCATTTTAATGAGACTCACAAGCTGATTAAACAGCTTGTGAGAAGACAAACAAGTAAAGAAGAATCTTCCCATGCACAAATCTAGGTAATCAAAGAAGCTTTGGTTACTATGAAATCAAATTATATGCATCTACTTTCCGATCGAGATCATCTCCTTGATATCGCGGAAATTTATTCAGGTGCATTGAGTGGGAAGAGGAAGTGGATAAGCTAATTTATGAGCTTGAGGTTTCACAGGATACGTTGGAGAGCACTCAGTTGGCTCTTCAAGCATCAGAAAATCAGATTGAAGAACTTTGTTGGGAGTTGAGCTTGGCACGAGCTTCATCATCCATGGTAGAGGTACAAACTTCTTTGGCAGCCTCAATTCAAGTGGATGATGGTAGCTTCAGTTCTTCAGTTTTGGACACCCCAGTTGAGAGTGTTGAGCCTCTTGTGTTTGTTAAACAGGAGGTACATTCAGAGTTGCATGATTATGAGGAGAGTTTTGACTTAGAGTTTTCTAGTGATTCACATAGTCTACTTCATGTGGATCATGAGTCATCTCTCTTTGAGAGCCCTTCACAAGCTCAAGTTAGGGATAAGTTGTTGTATGGAGATCCCTGCAATAAATAGACTTTGATGGTACCTTTTGCTGGTGTTGATCCAGGAGTCCATCAAGAGTCCCAACTCTTGATCTTGGAGGAGAGTACTCCTCAGATTAGTGTTGATTGCAACCAGGAGGTGGTTGCCTTGTCACATTTGACAAATGGACATGATGCTGATTACAAATCAACCTTAGTGTTGATTGCAACCAGGAGGTGGTTGTCTTGGCTATCAGTATGGCCAAGGAGTACATATGGAGAGTAGACAATGCTGATGGGTTTTCCTTGACTCGTTCTCCTCTTCACGCAGTTGGGGCTCAACCACATTGCCATGACGATTACTCCGGTGCCTTTAGTAGCTCTATCATCACTGAAGTTGAGCATGATGATGACACTTGGGTAGAGTATATTCAATATGGAGCTGATGAGCCTGGTATGCTGATTGTGCTTGTTGGTGTGAATTTTTCACACAACGATTTGCATTGTGTGACTCTTGGTACAAAGAGAGAGTTATGGAATCCTAGTGCTGATTCAAGATTCCCAGAGGAGTCAATTGGTGCATCACATTATGGTTACATTGTGTGGGATGCATTTTGTTTTCCATTCAGCCCACCTACAGAGGACTTGCTATTCCCGATGATGCATAGGTGTGGGATGGATGCTTGGTTTGGTACGCTTCCCTTCATAGGGGAGGAAGCCATGTCCTGCAGGGTTGCCAGTTTGCTTCTCTAGTATGATCACTTCTTTGGGATACAGGTTAGAGAGGCAGTATTGGGGTGGATAGACATTCCACCTGTAATCAGTTTAGAGCAACATGATATTTCAGATAGTGGGAAAGGTGAATGGCCTTTCTACTTGTGGGATCCAGAAGGAACATTCCCATGGATAGTTATGTTTCAGGGAGCTGGTTGGAGGAGTTGGAGGGATTTGTTTCATCCATTTCCTGACAGGGGTTGGCATAATGTTGAGCTCCCACCATCAATTGACATCAGAAGTGTATGTGGTCTTAATTGGAGTGAGGTTCTCAGTTGGATAGAAGATGTTTTCATTTATGATAGTAGCACATGGTTGGTTGACCTGACTGAGTATGCACGTGGAATGATTTGGGTTCTTGGAATCCACATGATTGGTGCACTATTTTTAATGTACCATGATGAGTTGCCTCACAACTCCAAGCATAGTGATGTTCAATCAGAGTGGAGCAGCGGGTTGTATGGCAATTGCTTGAGGGCAAGCAATCCCGAGAAGGGAGGACTGTAATGTCCCCACTCTTGGAGTGACATCTTGGTGGTCATATTCTGGCCCATCCAGCATTCCCGTGGGTTAGAAGGCATGATTAGGGAATGATTTTTGGCCAAGAGTATCAAATTTTGGTGTTTAGAAATTATCCTTAACCAAGCAAGCATAATGGTGACCTTATTTTAACATTATCTCATGGCACACAAGGAGGTCAAAGCAAGCAAGAAGGTCTACTTGCTAGTCAAAGCAAGCAAGGTGGTCTACTCAAGTCAAAGCAGGCAAGGAGGACTATTTGCAAAACCAAGCAAACAAGGAGGACAAGCAAGCAAGGAGGAGAGTCGACCTCATCCAATCTGATCAACTTCCCTTTCCTATGGCGGTTTAGGTGACTTGAGGGAGAAGCTACCATAAATTAATATTAAATCTAATCTCTTCCTTGGGGTGGCTCAAGGAAGCTTCCAAAATAGAATTTTAAAATACTCAAAAAGGCTAAAAGGCAATCACATCTTCCTAGGATGGTTTGGGGAAACTTAGCCAAGAAGAAATTGAATATCTTAATAAATAAAATCAAATCCTTGGATAAGGATGACTTAGGTGCCTTGGAGAAGAAGGCAAAGAATATTTTAATTAAATAAAATCAGATCTTCCCTAAGGGCGGTTTAGGTGCCTTAGCCATGAAGTTATTGAATATTTTATTGAAAACAAATCAAATTCTCTTCTAAGGGCGGTTTGGACTAGAAGCCTTATTTAAAGGCATGGAGGGCTATGAGATTATTATGTTTTGCATTGATACTTGTTTTCTCTTGTCTGAAATGAGTTTCAAAATTTCTTCAAGGTGGTGTTCCCTTGAGTTGGGTTTGGTGATGCTCCCTTACCCTTGTTTGAGAGGTGAAATCACTCAAGTTTCATCATAGGGCAGAATTGTGCAAGCTTGGTGCATTTTACAGCTAAGGTTTGAAGACAAGTTCCTGGTCAAAAATCAGATTTGGAGGGCTACAGATTTCTCTAAGCAAATCTACCTTGGGCAATCCAAACTAGGGACATTTTTGAGTGAAATAACATTTGTTTCAAGAAGTTTGAAGATTTTGGCCGACTAGGGTTTCCAGTTTGGTGGCTGGAAATTACATCCTCAGATGTGATCTGATTATATTCAGTCTTGGAATCTATTTTTGGCATATCAATATATTCCGGTTGAAGGAGTTGCTGGTTTTGTAGCTGTACTTCACATCTTCAGCCTTGGGCATCCAATTTGAGGAGCTGTTGGAGCCCTTTCTGCAGCTCAGTCATAGCTGGAGACTGTAGCAGCAGCTGCTCCTATCATTCTTATTTTGGCATTACTGTATCATCTATTTCATCTAATATAAGGAGCTATCAACGAGTATGTTTTGTGGTTGTCATTGGTATCATTTATAATCATTTTCTGAGTATTGTGAAAGTCTGAAAATAAAAATCAGACCTGCAAATAATTGTATCAGACTTGTTTTGCAAAATAGAAGGTTGTTTCAATTCCAAAAATCATTGTATTTCATGCATATCTGTTATCTTAATGTTTTATGCAAATTTGGGCAACAAAATATTCATAAACCAAATCAAAAACAGTTCAGTTTGGGTAAGGATCTAGTTGGGATTCTCACAACTTGAGTACCTAAACTCAAAATCACATCATTATTACCTACCTAAAAGAAGGGAACTAAATATTTATAATATTCTAAATAAACTTAATTAACTAGATCCAACATTACGGTTAGGAGAAATATAATATTTAAACCAACGAGCTACCAGGGCCCATTGGGATTTTGAATTGGGGAAATTATGTTTGAATTGTATGGTTTAAGAATAAATATGCATGGCCCTTCTAGGTGGGGCCTGCTTTGGAGATTAGTAGGTTCATTTTGGGCAGGAAGGAAGCTCTGTATGAAATTACTTGGAAAAACCTTAAATTGCTGTTATTCTTTAGGAGATTGTGTAATGGCCAACCCCTTTTTTGTATGATATTTTTTGCGTTAAATTTCAATTTGACGGTTGTTCCAATTTGTCAAATAGAACTCATTGCATGGCATGACATATGACAGTAATTAAAAATTTAAATGAAATGCTTAAACAAATTTGAAAATCAACTCTGCAATCACATCTTCTTCATACTTGCCCGATACATGATAAGTTACATGCAATGATAAGTTCCAGACTTATGCATTCACAGACTGTGCATTAACAAGGGAAATTTACATAAATTTTGTACTCAAAATCATGCTACAACAGTACATGTTTAATCCTTCTTACAATAGCTCAAATTGTAGCAGCGTTAACAATGATTTCATAAGCATTTGCCCTTAGAGTTGTACAACAGCAATATGTGTTTTCACACTATATTTCAGTCTGATTGCTAACAGAAATTTTGTTTCAAACTCAGACTCTGGAAATTCTGAAACTAAGTTTATATTCCATTGAAAGCACAAGAGCAGATGTATCTTCAATACCTCCTTTTACATAGACCCGTTATGGTAGCAATAACAGAAGGTTTATAACAAATGTTAATTGTTTGTGTAAAAGCAATATGAGATGCACTTACAAGAAGTTCCCAGACTTGAAAAAATGCTCGCTTGGGTCTGATATAGGCTCAAAATAGCTTGTAGACTGCCTAGAAAGTTAAGACAGCAGTCACATCCCGGACTTTTCAAAACTCAGTGCTCCTAAGAGTCTGAGACCAGTTTCCCGAAATAGGCTTACTATAAATAGCAACTGCTAAAAATAGTAAGTGCTCACCAAATAACAAATTGGCCAAAACATTAAAGCTTGTCGGACAACTCCAACACACTACCCAAACAAGAAACTCTACACTACACTGTCGCCTGGACCAATTACTAAAAATAGTAAGTGTGTTAGAACCAGACTAGTCCAAAGAAGGACATCAAAAATGGGGACATTACAGTCCACCCTTCCCAAAGATTGCTTGTCCTCAAGCAATGCCAGTGCAATCCTGCAACCAACAATCTAATCCACATTGAGTCCAACAATGATCCCAGGGTCCCAAGTCAACCTAGGAGATCTGTAGCACCATCTACTCACAACACTGTCCTGCAGGGTACCAACACAAAAGACCTCCTAAAAACCCCATGTAATAAGTGTAATCAAATACTACATAGACTCAATCAACTCATCAAAAGAATGCCTCTCGAGAGAACCGAATTGATGTGCCATGGGAGTAAACTCTAGAAAATCAACACTGGCTCTCTCATTCCAAACGGTAGCTTAACTACAACACAAAGTGATCCTCGGGTTCCAAGTTAGTCTCAAAAAGGAACCACCATGTTGACGCTACACCACACTGATCATAACTATCAAACCAATGTGCCCCAACTGCACTCCCCTATCCTGAACCCTCAAAGAGTAAAAAGCATCAAAGCCCATATTGAAATATTTGAAAGGATCGAAGCCAATGCCATGAAATATATCCTGCCAAGGCAACTTAGAGTAGACTGTGTCAACAAACTCACTGCCAATCACAATCTTGGTCATCATTAGAAACACCCTGCTCAACCATAAGAAATTAACCCTGGCATGACACCTTGTGATG
Organism: Sequoia sempervirens; assembly: GCA_007258455.2. Classification (NCBI taxonomy): domain Eukaryota; kingdom Viridiplantae; phylum Streptophyta; class Pinopsida; order Cupressales; family Cupressaceae; genus Sequoia; species Sequoia sempervirens. Next base: position 395,647,940 of record VDFB02047230.1, read on the forward strand.
CCCCAAAGAAGCAAGTCAATCTCAGCCATATCTCTAAAATCAGCTAGCCAGGAAAAGCCTTTGCTGATGCAAACTGAAATCATAACATCAGCTCTCAACCTCCAAGTGTCAAACGAATGTTCTCAAACACACCAACATCCCCAAACCACTGCTATCAATAAGGCATTATCTGAAATAATGCATATCACCTCCATGACATAGCTACAATGAGTGTCACTCACTAGAGTGGAAGCAATATACGGGTAAATTGTGTTTGGAAAGATACTCACAGCTAGTTGCTCCAAAGCCTGCCCAAACGCAAAATCAATTTACTCATCAAAAGATGTCATTATAACCAACGAAAGAAAGTACGGGCAGTGGTAATCAAACTAAAATCCCACTGAAGACATGGAATAGATGAGTATGGAGGTAGCAACATAATCATCTCCTAGGATCAAATCATCATTTCCATCCAGGCTCAACCATGAACTACCCAATTGTTGAACTGAAGAAACTATCCAACTCATCTGCAGATCCAAAACCGAAGTCATGTACCCGCTGATCGAAAAGTGGGTAGTGGTACTAATACAGGAACTTGACCCACTACTCCAATCCTAAGACAACTCCTCATGACTAGAGACTACACTTGAGTCCCAAACCTTACTATTTTCACCCAATGCAATGCTACAACTAGGAGTAATCCCATCATCGAACTCAAAAAGCGGATTGTCATACGCCATATCAGCATCTAACTCAAACAAATGATTATCAAGAAACTGAAGATTATCCTCAACTCCCAAATCAAACCAATCCTCTTGGTGATCCGAACTCCTACTTTCTAATTTTTTTGGACAATGTGCAAGATCATACTCCTCCTGGATAAAATCAATCTCCTTCATTACCTATTTGATCTCCTTTGCCCTTTCTCTACCTTCCTTCTCCCTAAATTGTTGAGTCTCATAGAGTTGATCATTTGCTTCAAGAAGTGCCTCTTGGACACTTTCCAAAGCAAGTTTTGTGGAATTAAGCTCGGTGGTCAGCTCACTAACCTCTTCCCTTAACTGTTCAGACATACAACATCTCTATCATGCAACATGTGTATGAAAACTATTTTGATTCCCTCCATAGAACTTGTAATAGTGTGCAAATCAGCAAGGGGAACATTTTGTTCAAGTTGGTTTCTTGGTGTCATGTAGATGAATTTTTCAACAAGCCTACTAATGCCATCCAACCAAGATAAAGTATGCGCTTATTTTTCCATAGACACCAAAAATTGTTCTTTCCAATCTTGTTTAGGCAAGGATAGCATGCTGCTGTTATGTTGCATGCAAAAACCAGAACTTTCATACTTGTTATCAGAGTCTCCATCACTGTCCCAAATTACTTCTGTCTCTCCCTGATCATCCTCAGAAGCTGATTGTGAATCCAAATCAGCAAGGCTGCTAGGTCCTTGCTCATGCTCAGCTACATGCAAAGTGAAATCTGATTTGTTCTCAAGTTCAAGAACAAAATCATCAATGCCATCTATGCCATCATCCTTGCATAACTGTGGAGACGAAGTTTGAATAGCACTATAGTCAAAAGTGTATTCATCCCAAATAGGTTCCTTGTCATACTGAGGTGCCATCACACCCGGACCCAGATCCCATGTGTTAAGAGGTTGATTGCTATTTTCATTGTGCTCCGCCTGTGATGTTCTTTGTTTGAATAAATCATTCTCCAACTCATCACTATACATGCCGACATAAGAATTTCTCTCCTTTAACTGGTCTTGGAAGTCAAAGCCATAACCATCGTGTCTTCATCACTGTTCGCTGTTTTGGAAACCTCATCTATGTTGCCTTCAACAAAACTATCATCCAAATGTGTGTTAATGATCTCAACACTGCCAACCATGGTACTAGTGTCCACAAATTCACTGGATAGTTCTAAAGATGCATTATTGGCTGCTGTCATGTCTTTTTCCTCGTGCACATTTTCAACAATAAAGGCAGCATGCACTTCTAAGGAGTTGACTTGGGGCTTTGTAATACATGCCTCTTGATTGGTGAAGTCTTTTTCATAGTGAGGTTCCAAAAGTTTGTCTTTTTCACATTCAAGCTCATCTATAGAATTTTCTGTTCTTGTTATGTCAACATCAGCAAGCTCCTTCGTAACCACATTGTTTGCCTTAGACTCTTCCCTTTCTTTTGCATCGATTTGTTGAAAATTTCCTCTCTTCCTTGACCTTCTTATGTAGTTAGTCAAACCCTTTTTGCTAGGGTCCCTCCATACAACGAAGTCCAAGAAAGCTTCAGAGAAAACATTGTCTTTGATCTCATCAGGAATGTTTTGATATTCATCAATAATTTTAGGAGCTTCACTTTCATAGATGACTCTTTTCTTCTATAATCTTATCATTAGCTCTTGGATAGGATCTTCTTCCTTGGGTAGGAATTTAGGTCACCAATCCATGCTTTCACTTAACAAGCCAAAGAACCAAGAAAAACACTGAGTTGCTTCTCCCAGAGTTGGAAATACCAACACACATGCAAGTGCCGATCACTATCAAGCAATTGAAAATCTGGTATGGTTTAGCTTCCCAATAGGCTGGCAGAAAAACTAGGCTTTCATGCCACTATAATGGCCAACCCCTTTTTTGTATGATAATTTTTGCATTAAACAGATTTGAAAATCAACTCTGCAATCACAACTTCTTCATACTTGCTTGATACATGATAAGTTATATGCAATAATAAGTTCCAGACTTATGCATTCATAGACTGTGCATTAATAAGGGCAATTTACATAAACTTCGTACTCAAAATCATGCTACAACAGTACATGTTTAATCCTTCTTACAACAGCTCAAATTGTAGCAGCGTTAACAATGATTTCATAGACATTTGCCCTCAGAGTTGTACAACAGCAATATGTGTTTTAACACTATATTTCAGTCTGATTGCTAACAGCAATTTTGTTTCAAACTCAGACTTGGGAAATTCTAAAACTAGTTTATATTCCACTAAAAACACAAGAGCAGACGTATGTTTGATACCTCCTTTTACGTAGACCTGTTATGGTAGCAATAACAGAAGGTTTATAACAAATGTTAACTGTTTGTGTAACAGCAATATGAGATGCACTTACAAGAAGTTCCCAGACCTGAAAAGATGCTCACCTAGGTCTGATATAGGCTCAAAATAGCTTGTAGACTACCCGGAAAGTCAAAACAGCAGTCATATTACAGACTTTTCAATACTCAGTGCTCCTATTACCAGCAATACAAACCGCCAAACTCACATGCAGCAGCTGATAAGGAGTCTCACGGCAGATATTTGACTGTTTGTGTCCTTGAGAGTTCACATCCAGCCTCTAGAGACTCGCACACCCTTTCACCAACCTCATGCCATGACAAGTGCAGACACTATGCTCCAAATAGATGCCTTTCAGCCCAAACACAAGCCAAAAACAGAAGCCCTAACACTGTAGCAGCGCACTGTAGCACATCACTATAACAGCATACTATAGCAGCGTATTGTAGCACGTCACTATAGATGTCACTGTAGCAGCGGTACTATAGCATACTTAAAGAAATCATAAAATCAACAAAATCTTCATATTAGAACCCTAGAACGATCAAACTCTTCAGAGCAATGATGATTCTTGACATAGAATAACTCCCTCCAACTAGGGTGGATCTCTCACCACCGAAACTGGTGCCAAAAATGATGGTTTCTGTCCTCAACCAGCCACAAACAGTAAACTGGAAACAATCCAACAAAGTCTCCTTAAGTTGCCAAATCCATCATAACCAAACTAAGTTACCGGGTTCGCCCCTACAGACCCTGGGTTCGGTTCGAGTCCGGTCCACCCAAATTCGTTGTGGGTCCACAAATCCCCCTATGGGTTCGGCCAGGGTTTGGACCCCTGACTATGGGTCCGGACAGGGTTCGAAAATTTCAAACCCGGTTCGAACCCAGGCAGAATTTCACGCCCAAGCACGTTATTTAACACTTTTTTTTTTTTTTTTTTGACTTTTAAAGAGTTTTTTATTCCTTCTAACCCTAATACTTGCCTCTAAAACATGAAATAGGTAAAGTGATACTCATTTACCAATTTGTGAATGAGAAAAAAGGATTTTTTGCCTCCATTGCTGAACTTTCTCTTTTGCTTGCACAAGCTGGAATAGACTTGAAGGTTGATCGTAGATTGTTCAAAGTTGATTGTTGTGCTATTCCTAAGCACTTGCAAGTGTCTATTCGTTGCTAAGAAGATCATAGAGCAAGATTTCTTCAAAAGAGGTAGGTTTTTTGAAGTTTTTTGATTATTTTTTTTACATTTTTTTTAACAAATGAACTTCAACTCTTTTGTTTTGCTTTTTAGTTTTAGTTTTGTTTTACTTTTCATTCCTCTAAATGTTTATAACACATGTTCAATTTTTTCATTTTTTTGAAATTAATAAAGTCTTTTAGTTTCAAATTCAATGAATCAATACCAAAATTGCAATATGTTGTGCCTTAGGTATTCACTATTCCATATTACAATGGCAACTGGTACCTCCTTAGGCTCAATCCAATCTCGTTTCAAGACAAACCCAACTCCCCTTTGGAAATATGTAGAAATGGTTCAGCAACTTCCAGGTGGTGGAGGATATGTATGGATTTGTAGTCATTGCCATGTTCAATATTCGAGCTCATACAGTCGAGTGAAAGGGCATTTGTGCAGGGTCCCTGAACTAGGCATCAAACCATGTCCAAGTGAAGATAACAGTGGCATTCTGAATGATATAGTGTTGATATATATTGCTGAGCAAGAAAAGGCAGACCAAAAAGCAACTAGTGGTAAAACAAGCCATCCTTTGAAGAAAGGATCTTGATCCATGAAACCCCCTACACCACCTTCTTATTATCCACCTACAGAAAGCCATCCATTTATGGACATCCCTCAAGAGCAAACCATGCCCTCTTCAAATAAAAGATCTAAGGGACCGTTGGAAGCTTCATTTCAGAATGAGGCAAGAGAGATTGCTGATCAAGACATAGCAAGATGTGTCTATGCCAATGGATTGGCATTCAATGTTGTTCATTCACCATATTGGCAAAAAATGGTGAAATCTATTAATGAGGCTCCAAAGGGGTATAAGGGCCCAGGTTTTGAGAAGGTGCGTTGCACCTTATTGGAGAAAGAGGTGAAACATGTAGCAGACTCTTTGAAGCCCATAAGGGATTCGTGGATCGAAACAAGGGTGACCATCGTTTCTGATGGATGGAAAGATGCAAAAAATCGCCCATTGATCAATGTTATTGCTGTGTCCCCTAAAGGGGCAATGTTTTTGAGAGCAGTGGATTGTGAACAGGTGAAGGATGGTCCATTTATTGCTAACATCCTTTGCCAAGCTATTGAAGAAGTGGGCCATCAAAATGTTGTGCAAGTTGTAACCGACAATGCCAAAAATTGTAGGGCTTTGGGTTATTGGTTGAGGAGAAGTATCCACACATTTTTTGGACACCTTGTGCTGTCCACTCCCTCAATCTAATGCTACAAAAAATTGGATCCAAAATTGAGTGGATCAAACAGGTGTATGCTGAGGGCGAAGACATTCAAATGTTTGTCACCAACCACCATATGACACAAGGAATATTTAGACAATTCTCAAAATTGGAATTGTTGAAGGTAAGTTAATTCTCAATATTTTAAAAATTTTGAATTTTCTTTTAATTTTAAATTTTGATTTTGTAAATTTAAATTATATTTTAATTTTAATTTTGATTTTCAAACAGGTTGCCAAGACCCGTTTTGCCTCCAACACAATTGTGTTGAGACGACTTATAAAGGTTCGTGAGGCACTCTATGCCATGGTAATCAGCCCTAATTGGGTTGTATGGAGGCAATCTAGCAATGAAAGGGCAAATAGGGTCAGGCAAAGGATCCTAGATGATAATTGGTGGGATCATGTTGAGTACTTAGTCAATTTCATTGAGCCTATATTGAGCATGATCCGTTACACAGACATGGATAGACCTTGTTTGGGAGAAGTATATGATAGTATTGACTCAATGATTGAGAAGATGAAAACCATCATCAATGCAAAAGAGGAAGATCTTGAAGAAAAGTTCTTCAAAGAGCTACAGGAAATCATGGTTGATAGATGGAACAAAATGACCACTCCCTTGCATCTTCTCACTTTTGCATTGAGTCCCAAGTATTATAGTCCTGAGATAGATCTGCTTCATCAAGAGTTGCTCCATATAGGGATGTTGAAGTGGCTCAAGGGTACAAGGCAGCATTACGTAGACTCTTCATTGATCATGACCAACGTGATCGAGTGAGGGTTGAGTTCATGGCTTTTGCATGCTCTGGTAGTGTTGATCAAAATCTTGATGCTCTTCGAGACAAGTTCAGGGTGGATGCTCATAGTTGGTGGTACTTCCATGGGCAAGAATATAGGCACCTCCAACCTATTGCAATAAAAATTTTATCCCAAGTAAGTTTTATATTTTGTAATTTTAATTTTAATTTATATATTAATAATTTTGTTTAATTAAATTTTGTAACTCTTAACTATTTAATTTGGTCTTAATAGGTTGCTAGTTCATCCTCTTCTGAGAGGAATTGGAGCACATACTCCTTCATCCACTCAATAAAACGCAATAGGCTACATTCAAAAAAGGCAGAGGACTTGGTGTATGTGCATTCAAACTTGTGCCTCCTTACACACAAGCATAGTTCCTACAAAGGAGACACAAAGAGGTGGGATATTGAGCCAGAGCAGCTTGACTTGGATGCTTCCACAAGTCACTTAGCTGCACTTGATATTGATGATGACTATCAGCCTGAAGCAGCTACTGCGCATGCGAGTGGTAGTGTCAATGCCAGTGTCAATGCTAGTGGCAGTGCTTGTGCAAGTGCCACTAATGCTCTTTGTGGTTCTACACAAAATGTAGCATCTAATGTTGCTACTGATGCTGCTTTTTTTGATGACCCATATGATTCAAATGATCAATGATCATTGATCAATAATCATTAATGGCTGATTGTAAACACTTGACATTTTTATGTTTGAAGTTTGAACTTTAATTTATAATTGTATATCATGACATTTGAGTATAAAGTGGTGGTGTATTTTTACTATGTTATTAGACTATTAATATGGTGGTGTATTTTGAACTTAATTACTGCTGCAAATATGTATATATTTCTGATTTTTGTATTACCGAACCCAATACGAACCCAACCCCAAAAAAACAATTTCCCGAACCGGCGAACCGGGCTCTCGAACCCGAACCCGAACCCAAAACCGAACCGGTAACTTAGTAAACCAAATGAGACCCAAAAAGCAAACTAAATAGAAATGGAGGGAGAAATTAGGGCAACCTCCAATTTGAATCTTTTTCCCTCCAAAAACCTTTTAATATTTTTTCTTTATACTTTAAAACATTATCAAATAATCCTCAAAGAGGCATCCTACTCAAAAGAAAACTATTTTACCTTATTTAGACTTCTAAAACAACATTAAGCTATCTCATTAGGCACCAAGGTACTTTTCGATGACCACTTACCCCCTCACTTAAGTTATAAATATTAAATAACTTAAGTCACTTATAAAAGTGACTATTAAATAATCTAACCTTAGGCTCTCCAACGCCACCATAGAAATAACACTATTGAGGACACTAAAACTCTGAGACCAATTTCTCAAAATAGGCTTACTATAAATAGCAATTGCTAAAAATAGTAAGTGCTCACCAAATAACAAGTTGGCCAAAACATCAAAGCTCGTCGGACAACTCTAACATATTGCTCAACCAGGAAACCCTACACTGCACCACTGCTTGGACTAGTTACTAAATATAGAACTTATTAAAAATAGTAAGTGTGTCAGAAGTTAGAACCAGACTAGTCCAAAGAAGGACATAAAAAATGGGAACATTACAGTACTCATTAAGGCCCAACCACTACACCAAAAGATCGGCTTGGTGGTAAGGGTGGCACCCAGGCATTAAGAGTGGCTCGTGGGGCACACCTCCCACGACATACCACCGGAGCATCCGAGGGTAGGACCACCCCCCAATTATGCAAACCCCGGGGCACAAGCCGAAGGTGGGGCCATCCCACTCAACATACAAGGACATTACAGTTCACTCGCCCCCAAGAGTCTCAACCTTGAGACCTCGATTTTGATACCATTAAGGCCCAACCACTACACCAAAAGACCGGCCTGGTGGTAAGGGCAACACCCAAGCGTTAAGAGTGGCTTGTGGGGCACATCTCCCACGACATACCACCAAAGCATCCGAGGGCGGGGACCACCCCCCCAATTATGTAGACCCTGGGGCACGAGCCGAAGGTGGGGCTATCCCACTCGACACACAAGGCGGTTACAGATTGGTTGTGAAATGGATCCTTCTCCAAATGTGCAACAAGTAGTCTTCACCCTGTTGAAGATGGTGAAGAGCTTTTGAGTGGACAACTTGATGTGGTACTTTTTTCCAAATTGATAGCTTTCTTGCCTTCACTTAATCACAGTTTTAACTTTAAGGGATAATAGGGGCTTTACCTAGAGTTTTTCTAGTTTACAATGATCAATTTGTACTTAATATTTTAAGATTCTCTCCACTCACTGCCCAAGGGTGGTGCATATAATTTTGTAAACTTTTTCACCTCAATATAAAAAAGGTGGATAGTGCGCTTGAAGATTACTGTGTTTGAACTGATGGCTTGTTTATGACGATATTTATAAGGAAATTTTTCTTACTGTATTGATTTCCTTTTATATTTTAATTTTGATTAGACAGCAATAAGACTCGTCGCGGGCTTGGTGGACTCGAGAGTTTGCAAGCCTGCCGAGTCGACTTGGCACAAACTCGGGAGTCGAGTCTAGGAGAGTCCCTGCATGGGACTCACGAGTCCAACCTCAGGACTCGCGCGAGTCCTAAGGTCGAACTCACGAGTCCCGTGCAAGGACTCTCCTGGATGGCTGGGAAGTAAGAAAGAGGGTTTAAAACCTCTGTTCTTTTATTTCTTTCCTCATTTCATTCCTCTACTTTGCGTGTTTGATGATCATATAACATGTGTAATCTTTGAATTATGACAAATTGATAATCAAATTAGGCTCTTATGTTCTCTAAATGCATTAATGTCTTCTCTTTTTTTTGCCAAGTCCCAGCTGAGTTTTTTCCCAACTCCCAAGTTCGAGTCCTATTTTGGGCTTCTGAGTCCGCACCAAGTCCAAGTTTTCCAAATTTGCTTTAACCAATCGAATCAAGACCCCCACCTTTTAAATAAACTGATCAACTTTTATTTATTTCCCTAATAATGGTAGATAATTTAGAAATTCAAAATGCATAACTGTCCTCAAGGAAAATAAATATAGATATATCCAATAGCAAAGGTTTTAAAATGTAGAAAGATAGACGAGTGAAATGTAATGATGTCCACAGATGGAGGTCTGTGGGACTTGATAAGCACAAATAACTTAGAATGAACAATAGGATTTTTGAAATTGTTAGCAGGTTTGAAAATTTTGATTCATTTGGGAAGTCAAAATAATAAGGAAATGCAATTTTTAGATAAATATCAATTAAACTTCTGTATAAATTGAAAAGTCTAGAGTGAACAAACAAATCTGACTGGTTCAAAAAATACGGTAGGATTTGGTAGAAGTGATCTTTGGAAAGTTAAAATAAAAGCATCTGACATAGTATGGGAGATTATGTAAAAGAAAAATTAACTGAAAATAATTTTGTATTCTTATTATAAATATTTATTGTTGAAAAATGTGTGTTGTACATTATGTAATATTTTTTGCTTAGTTGTGGTGCATTCTAGGATGTGCATGATTAAGATTAATTTAATGGGACATTGGATATGTATTTAATTTGGGAGGTCATGACTTAGCGAGCATATGGTTTTGGGTTCATGGTTTATGTAATACTATTTAGTGATTTTGTGAAAGCTTGTCTAATAAAATCAAGCACATGGATAGTAGTATGGATATGCATTGGAAAGCATCTCAAGAAGATTGCATATGTGATAGGATCTTAAGAAAGGCATGGAATGGTACAATTAAATAGTATAATTAATTTACTTAGCTATGTGAAATGGAATTGTACAATTAAACCAAAAGTCTCATATTGAACTTTTTCCTACATATGTTTGTTCTGATTCTAACTCATGCTCTCAAATGATAGTTGGGAATCTAAAGTAATCTATGATATAATATATGAATCTAATTTAGATCCATAAACTCAGTAGCACTACCATTGCTACTACCACTATTCAAAGATCTAAGAAATAGAGAAATTGAGGAAGAAGAGTCTCCATAAATGGCTTTATCTTTTCTCTTTGTCTCTCTTTGTTAGTTCCTTTTGTTGCTTAAAAATCTTTAATTGGTTTTGTACTTTGCATACAGTTTCAAAAAACGCTTTTGGACACATTTTAGCATCTCAACATAGTATTTGTGCAAGGTGATATTTTAACTAATTAATGCTTCCCCCAAGCATTTTTGTCTTGCAATATAGACAAGCTATCTCCCATTTATTTGACTCAAGGATGGCATCTTTCCAACAATAGTCATTTCTAATTGAGGGTGACACTAGAACAATTTATAAATATGAATTATGTTGCAATAAAAAGTAAACGAAAAATAAATTAACATTTATGATTTCTAATTAAATTAAGATAATAAAAAAATTAAAAATAAAAATAGTTAAAATTTGCAACTATGAAATAGAAAAAAAATTACAAAAACAATTAGAATTTGTTTACAAAAAGAAATAAAAATAGTTTGGATTTTTTTGTTTCACGACTTAAAATAAATAAATAATGTAGAACACAAATGAGTTTTAAAATAAAAATAAAAGAGATTCAAAATACAAAATTACATCCTCAAACTTGTTTAAAATCAAAGATGAATTACTCAAAAATCAACAGTAGACTCTCCCAAATGCTCTATAGGCTCCTTTAGATTCACCAAAGGGTACTACAAACCTACCCAAATGGTATTCAATCAATGCTTGTTGTTCGACTTGTGTGCTAGTTTTTCTCCTATGACATACCATTTTGGCTCCAATAGTCTTTTTTATCTCCTCCTTGTGCTTGCAAATGAAATGGGTGTGCTTTCTAAGTGTTGGAGTTAATTTTAAGTGCTTAGTTTTAGATTTTTTATTTATTTTATTTTATATGTTCTATTTTGTTTAATTGTCACTAGCTAAGGCTACCCATCAAAACTCAATGAATAACCAAGTCACAAGTCCCTATTTCAACCTCCTTGTCTTGGGACTTGCCAAGTTTTGGCGAGTCTCTAGGAGTCTTGTAAAACTAGTTTGGAGTGATTAAAGATCAAGATGTATTTGAATATCAGATATTACAATGTGTTTTCTTATTTTTACTCTTAGAATTGTCAATCTATTAGTTAAGAGAGAGTTATGCTGGAGATGATCATTCAAAAATATCATTCCAGCTAGCTTCAAATTCCCTTGCATCCATCCACCGTTTTTCAATATTCTTATAAATCTCCTTAATGATAGACTATTGTGGAATATGGGAAGTGTTAGTACTGATATTTTATATTACTTATCTTGAAATATTTATTTTGTGTAAAGATATCTATTCATAGTCATTTTTGTTTTATTTACAAATGTTGAAAATATCTTCATAAAATGTTATATGTATTTATGATAACATTTATGATAAAAGGAAGGGAAATATCTTAGAATTTATTTTTCTTTTCATTTAGGATGTTTTTATCCAACATTACATTATTAGTTAATTAAGAGGCATTTTACATTGACAATCAAACATAGAATCTCATGTTGTGATTATATACATAAAAACTTAAACACAACTGGCATTATTTAAAAAAAAAATTCAAAACTAAAACTATAAAAATAATTATTAGTAAACCATGCAAAAATGAACCCAGAATCATTTTATTTTCACCCAGTTACATTAACTTAAATAGAAATATTCTCGACATAAATTGCACATGAAAAGTAAAGAGGAAAGAGAAAAATTAATTCACATACTTAAATTTGAATCCATCTGCCTCACTGCACAAGCCCTCCACTTTGTCTTTCGTCACATTTAGCAGGCCCTAACATGAACATAATTCTTTTGATGAAAAAGATTGTCTTCACTTTTTACACAAATGTTTCTTCTATATTGCACAGTAAATTAAAAATGTTAAGAATTATGCAGAAAGAGAGATTCTTGTGAACCATTTAATCATGACACTTGATCAATGTAGATTAAAAACTATGCAACTAAATCCAATAAAATCAGTATACATAATCATATTCATTCCAGAATCTTTTAAAAAGGGTAAATTAGACTGCATAAAAAATCATTAAAAAGCATCACATTTATAAACCTAAACCTAACTGCAAAATTATTTATCAATACCCAACATGTGAATGCATACACGAAAAATTACTTACTTTAGTAAGTTCACACACAATAACCTCCTGATTGGGACCCAGAGCGACCCCTAGAGGTCGACCCCCAACAAAAGCCCAGTTCTCCACCTGTTGTTCTGCATCCCTCCCGTCTATCCAAACCCGCTTAATCCAACCATCCCCGCACCCAGTAAAAAATGACCTTTTTTCTCTGTCAAAAGCCAAATCTTCTGGACTTGGCAACAGCCCTAGTCCAATCTTTTCTGCCCTTTCAAGCCCATTATTGAGTGCATTAATGCCATCAGTCATGAGAGAAGTAGGCGTGGGGTTAATGGAGCCTAAAACCACTTGAGATTTTGCCGCAGAGGCCAGGCAGATAACAACTAACAGAACAACATTTTGAACTTGTAAATCCATCTGAATTTCCGCAGAATAAGTTTGTTTCAGATTCAAAGGCATCACATAATGAAGAATACATTTGGCAAATTATATAAATCTTTGCATATGTAACAGTAACTTTTTCCTTTTGGAACCCCTTATTCAAGAGGACAAGCCCACCACAAATATGCCTTGCGCGGACTTTTTTCTGATTGAGGTCTCGCTTCAGACCCAAAAGAAAAGGGCAAAAAATGCTAATGGTAGGTAGCATCTTATCAGAAAACAATAGTTTACGTTGATCACAAAATTTTAGTCAAAGGCAGGCGTGTTCGTCGGCGATTTCCTCTTCGCGCAGAATTCAAAGCATCCCATTTTTGTTAATGGGAAATTTGACACTCCGTTTACAAGTGGTATTCTTTTTATAAATTTGATTCATAATATCATTATTTATAATCTGATTTATTATCACTCTTTTTCAAAGATGCGACTTTGATCTTTAGATTCTTTATTCATTATTTTGGATTAGATTTGGGAGTGTAGAGTTTGATCTAACATTGAACTTTTAAAATTATAATTTCAAATTTACATCTAATCTTCTTTATTAGTCATTTTTAATTGATATAACACACATATTCATGTTGATTTGTGTTGTATGTTGCATTTAAAGAAATCCATTCATTCACTTTAAGCAATGTGAATAGGATTTTCCTAGGTAGATTAACAACTAACTAGTTTGGTAAAGTCACTATTTACACGAACACCACTCTTAAGTGTAACTTAGAGAGTAATATATGGAAATCCCCTCAATAGACTGAAGAACTTGAAGACCAAGGAAGAAATGCAGAAGTCCAAGGTTTGTCATGTCAAAGCCTCATGAGCAACAATGAATAATTTAACCAACAACTCAAACAAAGATCTAAATATACAATGCAAACCAAAATATTGAAGTATTGTCTAGGCTTGGTACAAGATTTTGGGAAGGGGTTTGCTTGCATGTCTTTGATACCATGTTATGATTAGAAATCAAAAATAAAATAAAAAACTTTATTTTATAAAATACATGCACACAATAAGCCAAATGAGACTATCAAGAGTTGATTAGAATGTACAATGTGACCTTGTTTATATAAGCATGGTGATGAAGGTAAGCAAGTCGAACATAATGACTTACTACCCTTCAAATGATGGAACATTTGTTAACTCACATGACAAGTTTTCTAGTGAGTGACAAGTGTGCATGGAAGAGGTATCTCACAAATGAAGACACATGTCTCAACCACATGAGGTGAGACAAAACTATGAAAGTCCCTAAGTGGAGACTAGTTTGATAAGTCACTATTTACACCAATAATACATTCCAAGAAAGTTAGAGACTCGACATTATATATTAAGACTGTCATTTAATATCACACTATTTAAAAAAGATGTGTAGAATTCAATCTTTCCAAATGTTAAATAGGATCTTCACTCAAAAAATATGTTAGAATTTATAGTCGATATAAATGTTCATTTCATCAAATAAAAAAATATCACACTATTATAGCATGAGTAAATGATTTTTGTATAAATTCTCTAAAACAATAAACAATCATGCAAAGAATGTCCTAGATGTTGATGTAGAACAAAATAATATATGCTTTGACAATGTAATTGAATGTTCTCTAGGTATGGTCAAGATATCTAGGTACATGACCTTAAGTTCCTTAAAATTAATCTAAGTTAGTCCATAAATGCAACTCCAAAGGTGGCCAATGAAACATTTTGTGCTCAAAGACATAATATTTCCACACTCCATAATAGTTAGTTAGAAAACTTCTAGAAAAATTATTGTCTTTGAGTTTTTATATCAATTTTTTTTATTACGCTATATGATCTATCATCAAGATGAAGAGGAAAAATGGTGGATCATTGACTGTGATATTAAACATTGATATACATTTAAAACACATTTTTTGCTAAAGCTTTCTATCTATTGTTTTATTTTTTAGATTAACAAATAATGACTATTTGAAAGTTAGTTTAGTCCCAATATTTGAATTTAAATTTAAAATTTATGGGGTCACTTCTTCAAATTACATAAGTAACCTAAGTTGTTCTCATAAATTGTGAATCTAAATGTGGGTAAGGAATGATAAATTGAGGGAAAAACTAGTCTTAGAAATTAGTAGATGAAATTAAGTATTATTTGAATTGAATACTAACCTTCACTAAAATCACACCATTTATATACTTATCATCACATAAAAGATAAGTGAACCAAAGTAAACACAAAACAAAGGGAATAATACTATGTATACAACCTTCACCCTTACACATGTCAACTAATTTTCATCATAAATACAAATGATGTACTCTGTTTTTTTTTTTAATTATTAAAAATTATGATTTAAGAAAATAGTCTTTTAATTGAAAATTTGCATATATTATTAATTAAAAAATGTAAAAAAAAAAAGCTTAAAAAGAAGGTGCTTTCAGGACAAGAATCTTGAAAGAAGCAACTATACAAATGCAGATTGCAAATTACAATAAGATAAATATCACTTTTCTCCAAAAGTATACAACACATGCTCCTTTGGACTGTATTCTTAGTTGAATAGAGATCCATTGTTGTCCCTAACAACTGAAAAAAAAAAATATACTTTAACACCCACAGAAATAAATAATAATAATGAAGTCAATGATTCTTTAACACATGTCAATTTAAGCTCAACTTTTTAATTAATCAAATACAAAATAAATATACTACGAACTCTAAAGAATGTCAATTTAGCTTGCAAGTATTTTGTCAATCCTTAATTGTTATGTGTCAATTGAGCGGGGCCATAACTAATTTGTACTCATTACGTTGTAGAAATTTAAAGAAAATAATTTTCAATTAATTGGGTAATAACAGGTTATTAGGTGTACCAACCCCCATTATCTTCCACCAACATTGACCAGCTTAAACAATAGGACTTGCTGACGTATTCTTACGATTAAGAGAGCTATTTAACATATACAACTTTTATTCTCAACAGTGATTTAAATTAGAAAACAGACAATTGGAAAAACATGGTCATAGTGGTCAGTTCTTTACTCAGAATTCAACATGGCAGGCTTAAGTAGGTAGATGCAGTGCCTTATAAAAAGTCTACTCCAACCATGATTTTTGTGTGAGCACTTCAATTTGAAGCAACATCACACAAGAAAAAAGTTGAGTCAAATTGAGATGGGAGAAGTCCAAGTGAAGAATGCAGCTTTACTGGCTGTTCTGTTCTTGGCCTCAGCAGCATCATGGAATTACTTGGTAAGAACATCTCAAATTGATCCTGCCCCCATAAGTCTTTTACCTTCCCCTCCCATGAAAGATGGTATTTATGCTCCCAATGAGAGGCTTGAAAAGGCAGAAAAGATAGGTTTGGGGCTGCTACACGGGCCAGAAGATTTAGCTCTTGACAGAGAAAAGAATTCCTTTTTCACTGGATGTGAGGATGGGTGGATTAAGCGGGTTTGGTTTGATGAAGGGAGGGTGGAAAATTGGACATTTGTTGGGGGGCGACCTTTGGGTGTGGCGGTTGGTAAGAATGATGAGCTCATTGTGTGTGAACTGCGTAAGGTAAGCTGCTTATCTTGTACATGTTATTTGCGATGTATTAATGGTCATGTCCTGTAAAAGTATACCAGTAGTTCAGTGTATTTGAACTGTTTAAATTAGGCATATGTATTCACACGTCCCAAGAGTTAGAGTGCACCTGTTATCTGCTGTGTTTTAAAAGTAATTTGATGCAGAGCATTGTGTTTAAGAAGTAGATATTGTGCTTTAAAAGTTAAGTCCTATAAAATGGAGATTGCATGTGATATATA